>CM052883.1:11279097-11320988 GCA_028534135.1 Potos flavus | reverse complement strand
GCAGGCTCCCTGCTGAGCAGAGAGCCCGATGCGGGGCTCGATCCCAGGACCCTGAGATCATGACCTGAGCCAAAGGCAGAGGCTTTAACCCACTGAGCCACCCAGGTGCCCCTCTCTCTCTGTTCTTAACCTATTATTTTCTTATGTACTTATATTTTTTTGGCCTATGGAATGAAAAGAATTGTAAATACTCTGCACTTTTTTGGAAAAATAGCTGGTTTTGGATATGAGTAGATTCTACTCATTTGGATACATATGTGGATATGAGATAAAACTGACGGAGACAGAATAAAATGTAATGCAACTAATGAATCATTGAACACTACACCAAAAACTAAAAATGTACTATATGTTGGCTAATTGAATTTAAATTTTAAAAAGTTAAATAAATTTTTTTTAAAAATAAAAAAATATAAATGTAGAGATATTATTTGTGTAGGAAATGCATCATGAAATTTTAAGAGTGTGCAGAAATACACCATATATATTTGCCTTTTTGTTACTTTCACAGTTGTGGTTCATTATATTAAAAATTATCCTCAGCCTGACAGAGAAAAGTTAAGTTTCTTAAACATACCTTTATGCTTTACCAGATCAAACTGTGCCTTTCAGTAGAATAATACCAATAATGGTAATGCTATAATATTAGACATCTACATTTCCATAAAGTGTGTAAGTAAAATGTAAATATGTTGGTAAAGTTTAAGGTTATCAAAATATCTAAAAATAGCATATTTCTAGTTGTGAAGATTTTAACATGGTGTATACTGAATACTCTTTCAGTAGATTTAACTTTATGCTTCCAAAAGGTTGGAACCTCTTTGGAACTATTGGGCCCAACATCCCAACTATTTCACCTTTTATTCTTGTAGGAAAACCCTAATAAAACATCTACATTAGCCGGATTTTTAATACATTTCAGTTTAAATTAAAGGTCACAACTGTGAAATAAAAATATTTTAGGCCTGTGAGTCAAAATAAAATTATTGGGTATCTGAATCAAATAGCAGCAGCATATTGAATTGAAATCATGGTTTGGTAAGTCCAGTAACAAAGCAACATTGGGAGTCTTGGAATCTGATCCATTTTATTACTTGATGTTGAAGATATTGCACATTGCTCAAAACTCTATCTGAGTAAGCTGTTTAAAATAGATGACAGTGTGTAAATTAAGGACACTTGTAAAGTACACATTTTCTCAAAATGCTCAAATATATTCACTGTCAGAATTGGATCTGTTTTCACTTTGTTCTGTTTTTTACTTTCTCTAATATCTTCTTAATATGTTTAAGGTTTGAAAACATACCAAAATTGATATTTTAAGGGAAAATATAGCGATTTATGATTTTTGTGTTTTTAAAAAAATTTTTTTGAGATATAATTGACATATAATGTATTTAGTTTTTAAGTTTTTTCACTTAGAATTATGCGAAACATTGTAAACTTTTATTTAAAACATTTAGAAGTGTTACTTCCCATACAACATAATTTGATATGTATATATATTGCAAAATGATCACTACAATACATTTAGTTAACATCCATCACCATTCATCGTTGCAATTTTTTGCGTGTGTGTGCGATGACAATTCTTACGATTTTCTCTTACCAGGTTTCAGATACACACCACAGTACTGTAACTATAGTCACCATGCTGTACATTAAATCTCCAGGACTTATTTATCTTATAGCTGGAAATCTGTACTTTTTGACTACCTTCACCCATTTCTCTCTGTCTCTCAGAACACACACACACACACACACACACACACACACACACACACATCCTGCCAACCACTAATCTGTCCTCTGTATTTGTGAGTTCATGTTTTTGTTTTCTTTTGTTTTAAGATTCCACATATAAGTGAGCTCATACAGTATCTGTCTTTCTCTGACTTGTTTCACTTAAGCATAATGTCCTCAGGGTCTATCCATGTTGTCTCAAATGGCAGGACTTCCTTTTTTATGGCTGAATAATATTCTGTTTGTGTGTCTGTGTGGATGTGTGTGTGTGCAGACAGACAGACAGACATACCATGTTTTCTATATCCACTCATCCCTCAGTGGACACTTGGGTAGTTTCCATGTCTTGGCTCCTGTAAGAAATGCTTCAGTGAACATGGGTGCAGATATGTCTTGGAGATAATGATTGCGTTTGATTAAATACCCAGAGGTAGAATTGCTAGATTGTATGTAGTTCTACTTTTAACTTTTTGAGGAACCTCCATGCTGTTTTGCATGGTAGCTATACCAGTTGAGATTCGTACCAACGATGCACAAGGATTCCTTTTCTCCACATCCTTGTCAACACTTGTTTCTTGCCATTTTGATATTTACCATTCTGATAGGTGTGAGGTGCTATCTCATCGTGGTTTTGATACGGATTTCCTTGATGATTAAAGCACCATTTCATGTATTTGCTGGCCATCCATATGTCCTCTTCGTAAAAATGTCTTTGCAGGTCCTCTGCCCATTTTTCAGTTGGGTTGTTTGTTGTTCTGTTTCTATTGAGTTGTACGAGTCCTTTATATACTTTGGATATTAATCAGATCTATGTTTGAAAATATTGTCTCCCATTTCATAGATTGCCTTTTCATTTTCGTTGATGGTTTCCTTTGCTTTGTAGAAGCTTTTTAGTTTGATATAGTCCCACTTGTTTGGTTTTGCCTTTGTTACCTTTGTTTTGGTATCACATCCAGAAAATCATTGCCAAGACCAGTGTCGGGGAGTTTATTCCCTATATTTTCTTCAGAGTTTTATGGTTTCAGATCTTATGTCCAAGTTCTTAATCCATTTGAGTTGATTTGTGTGTATGGTGGAGATACTGATCCAGGGTCATTCTTTTGCATGTGGCTGTCCGATTTTCCCAGTACTGTTTACTGAAGAGACTGTCCTTTCCCCATTGTATAGTCTTGGCTTTGTTGTTGTGAATTAGTTGACCATGTATGCATACGTTTATTTCTGGGTGTTCTAGTCTGTTCCATTGATCTGTATGTCTGTTTTTATGTCAGTGCCATACTGTTTTGGTTGCTGTAGCTTTGTGATACAGTTTGAAATCAGGAAGTGTGATGCTTCCAGCTTGGTTCTTCTTTCTCGGAGTTCCTTTGGCTATTCAGGGTCTTTTGGGGTTCCACACAAATTTTAGATTTGTTCTATTTCTGTGAAAAATGCCATTGGAAGTTTGATAGGGATTGCACTGAATCTGTAGATTGCTTTGAGTGGTATGGATATTTTAACAGTATTCTTCCACTCCACAAGCACAGAATATCTTTCCATTTATTTGTATCTTTAATTTCTTTCATCCATATCTTACAATTTTTGTTTTTTAATTGTTATTTCTGCCAAAAAACAAAATATGAAAAAAATAACACATCTCTCTGTCTACTTCAGTGTATTTACTTAGCAGTGGCTTTCATATTTTCTTAATCATGGCCCTCAGTAAGAAATATATTTTACGTTGTGACACAGTACACACAGCATAAATACAAGTTTCATGAAATAATAGTTAAATTTTTTATGTTGCTATTATATTTTATTCTTTTTATTTTATTTCATCGGTTTTTAAATGTTCCTCTTGATCCACTAAATTGATCTCATCACACGCAATTTGGAAACTGCTATCGTAGAATATTTGTACTCTAAGAAAAATAAACAGAACTATCTCTGTAATTGTTGGAAACAACATTTATCTTTCCTTCCTGCCTCTCCAGTTTCCAACAACCCTATACAAGTGCTACAAAAATGAAATGCTTCCTAACATGAGTTAGTAAATCCTCTCTCCATTAAAGAGAAAGATAACATTTAGTCACTAAACAAAAAGACACGTAAAGTCAATCTTTTGAAGAAGCATTTATTTCTGTTGGTTGTGCATATTAGAAATATGGGAACCTATTTCTCATTTGTCGTGGAATTTTATTCATTCTGATAAGGCAGGAGAGCTGCCTTGTGATAACTTAAAACAGGAAGAGAGATAGTAGGATTCAGCCCGGGATGTGTGCTTATTACAAGGATTAGCCATCACTGCGACAGGTTGCTGAGGAGGTTTGGGAAAGTGATCTTTATTAGAGCTTGGCTGCATCTGTCCAGGATGACAGTAGAAATGGATGAAGATGGCCGTAATTATATATATCTTAATATCACTTAGTAGAAGTACCCAAGAGAAAGATCATAAACCTTTACTTAAAACATTTAGGAGTGTTATCTCTCAATCTTTTCTAGGAGCAACCCTTAAAAATTAATAATTCAGATGTGGAAATACTACATCATATTAATAATCAGTACATGTTAGTATTTTCTTCTTTATTAGGTATCTTTACGGCTTTCTGTCAGTGAAATCGTAGAGTGTTTTTCTGTGTTCTGGGATGGAGAATTTTGTTGTTTTATTCTAAGTTCTAAATACAGCCATCGTTAGGTTTCCAGTGAGTCTAACAAATACTGCATATATGGTAATTGCTCTAATTTAGTATTTTATTGCGCATACTGATCTTACTTATGAAGATAGTAAATGTTAATTTGGTTAAAGCCGAGTCGCAGTACTTATTAGTCACATGATTTGGGGCGAGTTAATATTATCTGCACCTCAACTTCCTCATCTGTAATATGGGTATAATACTAATGAGGTAATGAACATAGTGTTTCTTTACGTAGTAACCCTAAAATCCATAGTAAAGTTTCCCCAAAAATCACACACATAGGAATGCAACTCCAGCATTTATCTGACTTTATAAAACAGTGTACTGCCACATGATTTCTTAAGAATTAGACTCAATTGCAGTTGCCTTACCATATCTAGATAAACTATATAGCCAATCTGGTAGTGTTTTTCCATTTTTTTTCCACTGCTTTCTCGTCTGTGTCTGAATTTGCTAGTACAGTGTGTTACAGAAATTAACAGCATAGACCCTGAGTGTTTTGTCTTTCCCTTCCACTAGAGACTATGTTGGCTATAAATGGTGACAGTGTGTTTTGTGACTCACAAAGAATTGTGATAATTTTTAGTACGTCTATTTTAAGTATAAGGAATACTTTATAAAAAGTGATGAGACATATAGTATTTGTTAAATACAATGTCTTTAAGTTCATAATGATAATAGACCTTTTTATGAATACCAAAAACTATACATGGGGTGAAGATAATTTTAACACTCTCTATGGCCAGTTTAGATAGATAGAGCGAGCGAGCCAGGATGTATAGATAGAGCGAGCCAGTTTAGATAGATAGAAGATAGATAAATGGCTAGTGTAGAGAGAGAAATATGTCGACAGCTTTTTAATAAATTGATTTCAGAAGTTTTATCTGTCTATAAAAGTCATCACTGTCAGGGCGCCTGGGTGGCTCAGTGGGTTAAAGCCTCTGCCTTCGGCCCAGGTCATGGTCTCAGGGTCCTGGGATCGAGCCCCGCATCGGGCTCTCTGCTCAGCGGGGAGCCTGCTTCCCCCCCCTCTGCCTGCCTCTCTGCCTACTCGTGATCTCTCTCTCTGTCAAATAAATAAATAAAATCTTAAAAAAAAAAAAGTCATCATTGTCAGTATTAAATACTATGGTTTAACCCACTTTATTTGCATAACATTGCTTTGGGTGTTATGCAAAATCAGTACAAGATAGTATGTGTCCTTCTGTTATGCCAAAATATTCTGTAAATGAATATATATTTGACAGTGTTGAGTTAATTGTATATATAGAGAGGGACAAAATGCATTCTCTAAAATGATTTGATTTCTAAGTTTCAAAATATTTTTCCACCAGAAAACACTGCTTTTACTAGGCCACCTTTTTTTTCTAAGGACTTTTTCATGCGCCGTAACTTGTAGAAATGAAAAACTTGTCTGTAAGAGTAATGCCAACAATTTTGTATTCACTTCGTTATATTTAATGTATTTTGATCCTCCCTGGAAATGAAATCTTAGTTTCTGTTTGTGTTTGGTTATAGAATGGTTTGAGCAGAATTGTTATTTTAGAAAGCATTAGAAAAGTAAACTGATTTGTGGAAAATTGAGAAAAAACAGTAGAAGAGCTAGTCCTCAGGGAAGATGGCTGGGAGCCTAGCTAAAGATAAAAGTTGATTATCAAGGATAGTCTAATATAGATTAAGAAATGAAAAATAAGCTTTAAGTCATTTTTTTTGTATTTAGCAAAATAAATATCCAGATATAGTGTATGTAAAATTATACTGTCCAAAATATCATCCCCCCCACCCAAATGATCCACATACACTCAGGCCTATTCTTTATCTGCTTTTGAACCAACACTTCAAACAGACTTTGGCCATCCGTGATGTTGGTGCAGTGAAGGGCTGGATGCCCGCGGTAAGACAAACAGTTCAATACATTTATGTGCACATACATAAAAGTTAACTGGAAATTTTTTAGTTGATTTTGAAGAGCAAGGGATGGGAAAAGAATCTCTCCCCGGTTAGTTCAGTTCGCGCATACTGAGTAACATCACGACACAGAACTTTTTTTCAGTGGTCTCGCAGCGAGGGGCAGCGGCGTTTTCACAGCCTGTCCTTGCTCTCAGACGGCCATGAGCCGGGTGCAGTGTGCTGACTCCTTAGTGAGGAAGGATCGAAACAGAGTGCTCATCTCAGTCGCTGGGCGGGAAGGACCCTCCGGCGGCGTGTGGGCCCAGCAGGGAGAACGCTGCGGCCGCCAGCGGCAGTTACCCCGAGAGAGGCAGCCGGTGAGGCCTGTTGCCGTCCGTGCCCAACGAGTCGCCACCCTGATCATGGTCGGAGACCTCCCAGAGGCACACGCGTTGCAAAGGCCGCCCTTGATGACAGACGATGTTTGTTCCTAAGGCCATTCTGAACAGACCATCTGGTTCGACTGAAAGAAGCACCTGGACACTGATGGAAGAAGGATTGTTTGGGGGAAGGAGATTCGGTCCACGGTTCTCCCCATCACATCCTATTAAAATAACAAGTCTGGAAGCTTTTCCTTTTGGCCATACCGATTGGCTCCTAACAAGGCCATATATCTGTTCCTTTGATTAAGTATTACTGCTATGATCGCGTCCCTTTTCTCCAGCAGTGGCCTCGTGTCTCTCTCTACCTGGGACAGTTCATGCCTGTTGCCATGGCATATTTTTTTACAGTACCCATTTCCACCTCAAAAGTGTCTCTGGGCAATAGATGATATGGTCATTCTAGACTCTTACCTCAAATTCCCTGTTTTTAGAATCCATCACCATTTAAATCCCATTTTTACATTTTTTTTTGTGATATCTCGTCTATATAGAGTTTTTTTGGCTAACGTTCTTTTGTATTGTATCGTGTTTGTTGATGTGGATCAACAAATCCTGATGAACCGAAACTTTTATTCAGTTTTTAAAGATGACGTCATTTTTTCTAAGCACGCTGGATTAAAGATGGCTGCAGAGTCTTTACACAGCTCCCATCAGGAGGAGGCTCTGTCTCCCCGCCCCTTGAGTCTGGGCTGGCCAGTGACTACTTAGACCAACAGAGGATGGCAGAGTGATGCGAAGCAAGTTTTGGGTCTAATCACTGAGAGGACTAAGCACCTTCCACCATGGTCTTTTGGAGCCCTGAGCTGCCGTGAAAGAAGCCCAGCTACCCTGCTGGAGAACCCATGAAGAAGGCTGAGACTACGATGGGGAGTAGCCAGCCCTCCAGCCTTCCAGGCCTGTGGTGAAGCCAACTGTGACCCTCCGCTCAGCCCCGCCCTAACTGAACCCCACTGACTGAGCCCAGTCAGTGCCACATGGAGCAGAAGAATTGCCCAGCCAAACTCTGCCTAAATTCCTGACCCAGACCACCATGAAATACAGTAAAATGGGGGGCACTTGGGTGGCTCCAATGGTTGGCTTCTGCCTTCGGCTCAGGTCATGATCCCAGGGTCCTGGGATCGAGCCCCGCATCGGGCTCCCTGCTTCGAGCAGAGTCCGCTTCTCCCTCTCCTGCTCCCCCTGCTTGTGCTCGCGCGCTCTCTCTCTCTGTCAAATAAATGAAAGCTTAAAAAAAGAAGAAGAAAAATAGTAAAATGGTTATGTTAAGCCATTAAGTTCTGGGGTAGTTCTTTATGCAGCAGTAGTTATCTGAAACAACAAAATATTTTTAGGTACACATACTACTTTAGAAGTTATTTTGATAAAGAGTACTATTGATCCTTTGGATTTCTCTGTGAAGATCTTTAAAAATATTTATTAAAGATAAACGATAAGTGAATGAGTTGATGTATCTTAACTCTTAAAAGATGGCAAATTGATATAAGCACCTACCTCCTGCCCTCACATTTATCTGCCCTGTGTCATTTTACTGTTCCCACCCGCACATAATTAACTTTGAAGATCACATTTGATTTTATTGAGAATATGACCTATTAGGGGCACCCGGGTGGCACAGTCGGTTAAGCGTCTGACTCTTGGTTTCGACTCAGGTCCTGATCTCAGGGTTGTGAGATCGAGCGTCGAGTCAGGCTCTGCACTGGGAGTGGAGCTTGCTTGGGATTCTCTCTCTCCCTCTCCCTCTGCCCCTCCCCCCCAACCTCTCTCTCTCTCTAAAAAAAAAGAAAAGAATATAACATATTGAAGTTTAGTTTCAGCAGAAAATCTAAGTATATTTGACATATACTGCCATCTACTTTAACGAAGTTTCCTTCCGTGTATTTATTTGGTGGTAGACTGCTTCAGTTGTGGTATCAGGCATCTGGCACATAGAAAGTTTGTTGAATTAATGAATATAGGTCCCTTCAGGTCATTATATTCTGCATTTTGGCCATTTTCCTCCCAAATATCTGGAGACACCCCCCCCCATACGACAAATCAGATTAAGCATTTCAGCATCTAATGCAAGGTATGATAAAGAATAAAAAACAAAATATTCTGGATAGTGTTCATCCAAAAATGCTTTTCTCAGACTGGTGACCAGGGATATTGTTTCTGTGACATTTCGACCGTGGTCTACATGCACAAACTGTCAGATTTGAAGATCTTCATTTCATGTACTCATCTGTTTTGTAGGTCTATAAAAGTCGATTCCAGCCCTGGCGATAAAGCTTCATATATATAAAACATTCCTAGCCCTTGTTTTCCTGAGGGCCCAGATGTAACTTCACAGGTCACATAGCTGGTGTGGTCACACAGAAACCAGACTATCCCAGAGCTCCTAACTCTCTCTGGAGTTTTATTTTGTATTGTTTTCTATTTTCTTTCATTCTCTCGCTAGGGCTTCTGAGCCATGGCTCGTTGCTAATGACTTAGCAGTGTCTAGAGTGAGAAGACTGGAATAAGAAAAGATACTTCTGTTTGGAGAAGATGGGCAATTGTCAGCCTCTGATACTAGAAGGAATCGTATCTATCCTGTTTTTTTCTAGAATCGAATGGTCTTCCATAGACGGTTAGACTGAGTCACCCTTGCCAGGCGAACGAGAGCCAGAGACAGAGGAGATGAGATTCTATGGAACATTTTTTGTACATTTTTACAGATCTATCACCACAATTAAGATTCTAGAACTGACTTAACTAACAGATGGTTTGAGCAAACTTCAGAGAGAATAATTAGCATTTCTGTAATGTTTTACAGTGTCCGTAATACTTCAGTGGCTAATCCATGTAAACTGCCTAGCACAGTGTCTGACACCCCTAAGCCGTCTACGGATGCCAGCTCTTGTTAGTAACAGCCCCACCATCGTGTTCCCCAACGTAATACCTAAGTATCATTGATATTTCCGTGTCACAAATACAGAACCTGTGGCTCAGAAAGGTCACCTGACAGCCAAGGGAGCAGACCTGGGCTTTTCCTAGGTCCCCTAAATCCAAATGCAGTTCTCTCTCCCTTAGCCAGGGGCCAAAGTGTGGTTGACCTTGACTCTTGACCTAGGGATAAGCTCTTATGTAGTCATTGCAGAGCCAACACGTATTTTTCTGATGCAGCGGTTCAGGGGGATGGGGAGAAAACTGTGTGCAGTGTTTGAAGATAATTATTGTGGAAGTAGCCTAAAGGCTAGATTACAGAGGTGAGAAATTGGAGGTGGGATCAGCTAGGAGACTGTTGCACAGTCCAGGCGTGAGTTATTTTGGAAATGGAAGGGTTTCTATAGCAGGGATGAAAACGAAGGGACAGATTTTCTCACCTCCAATAATCCTTGCTCTCCCATCCTCTGTACTCACCCTACTAGACCTGTTCCAGCCCCTCATCCCAAACCTGATCACTGTTGAAGACTTGGAAACTTTTTGCTTACCAGCCATTCTGCCTTGCCGGCTCCCACAGAGGCTTCTTCTAACGGTTTCTAATTTCTTTTACTTCAGGTTTGAATCAGTGTCTGTTGGGCACCAGAACCTCTGCCAATGGTGATAGTTTCCAGCTCTTCCATTGTGCATTTGTTTGGTTTTGCATTTTCCATCTGTCACCTGTTATTCTGGTTCAGATGAAAAAAAAAAAAAAAAAGCCTTTTTAATAGATCTCACCAGTCAGTCTTATGCTAGTTGAACCAACCAAGCACAACATCGTTTGTAACTGATGTGTTCTTCCCCCAAGGTCTTTATGGCTGGAGAGAAGAAATCCTCACTCTATTGGTCTGATAACCCAAGCCTTCTAGACATCCGATGTGTTGGGTTTGGGGGTTAGCCTTTTCTTTCAGTTTTATTTGGTGCTGTTTGTATTGTGGTTTGGAAAGTAAGAAATATTTTGATATCCTACCACAATAGTAGAACAATCTCCCAGGACAAATACTTCTCTATTTATCATTTAAAAGTTCCTTTAAAGTTTTAGCTCTTCATAGCTTTGGTGCATCTTTAAATCTTCTTCATTCAAGAGTAGCTTTGAAACAGTATGTGTAATTGAACTTTAACTGTGTACCAGAGACATGAGTTGTCATTCATAAACATTTTTGCCAGAAATTCTGAAAGGGAGAGGTGCCAGGAAGATGTATTCTATAATTTAACCTGGTATAAATGTATGTAACAGTTCAGAAAACTTGATATTCCGGAGCCGTTCACTCAGTGTGGTCTCTTTAAGTAAATAGTTAGACCTGTCTTTAAATGCACAGATTTCAGATTGCAACTCTCGCTAAAGGTAAAACGCATGTTTTATGTCTGAACACGTTTGTTCCTTTGATAGATGAAAGCTGTGTGTTCTTTATATATGCATCCAAGCTTGAATTTTCCCCGCTATTTAAATTGTGTAGGAAGTCCCGTGCTTTGCTGACAGATTTTAAAAATGATATATTTCGATTTGGTGGCTGAATATATATATTAAAATACATACTGAAATTTAGCTACACATTAAAGTATCAAATATAGACCAATCACTGCTTTCTTCTACCTTATTTTGGATATCTTGAATATTGCACTTTAAAAAAAAAAAGAAGAATCAATTGGTTTAGTCAGATAATTTTTTGCATTTGGTTTTTGAGTGATGAGGTTTTAGACTTCTAGTTATAAACATTTCCTTACAAATAACACATTACTGGGGTAGAAAATCTCCATTTCTAAGAAATAAAAAAACAAATGAAATGTGTAGTCATCCCTGTATTTTTTCTTTTTAATGGAGATACTTGAAGTGCTGTGGTCATCTTGATAAGCCTGAAAAGAACTGTGGTCAGATGGATCCAATTTATAGATCTGAGAGTGAAGAAAATGTTCAAAATTATCATTTTTATTTCCAATGATGTGTACTTTAGTATTAGTATTCCTTCCACTTTCAGTCCTTAGCCAATTTTGAATATAAATTAAACAGCGTAGAACTAGGACAGAAATTTAAAATTGATCAGCGCGTTCAGCTGAGTAATGAACTTAACCAATCGGCTGACTCAGGTGCTTGATGTGGCCTTAAACCCCGTAGCTAACGCACGTGCTCACTCTGTCTTAAAGGTTATCTTCTGTTCCTACTTAAATGCGGAAATCATTTGGATAATTATCTTATGTATTGATTTTTTTTGCAGTCTCAATTTATTTTTTTTATGGAGGTATCACCTCGAGGCAGTAACGTGCATCCGTGTCGGGGGTCCAGTGGGACAAATTCCCAGAGGAAGGTGTGGGACAGACATTTCCAGCAACACAGCAGTTTTCCCTCGCGTTCCGTCCCTGTCACTTCCGTGCCCAGACTAACACAGATTAGTTGTGTCTACTCCCGAGCTGCCGGCTTCCATCCTTCAGCATCCTCTTCGTGAGATTCACCCATGTTTAGAGCAGTAGTTACTCCCGCCCTGAGCTGCGGTCGTCCCCTAGTAGGTACACACCCCGATTTCATTCTCTCTCCCGGGCATGGGCATTTGGGTAGTTTCCAGATGGGGGCTATTAAGATCAATGCCACTGTGAACTTTCTAAGGGCATCTCTTTGGCTGCACACGTGGGCACTCTCTCGGTGTATATCTAGGAGTGGAATTACAGGGTTGTAAATGCATAATACGTTCAGCAGTAGTAAACACTGCCACGTGGTTTTCCAAAGTAGCTGTACCAATTTCCTCTTCCACTGATTCTGTCAGTCTTTTTTAATTTTAGCTAATCTGGTAAGATTCTGGTGGTACCTCCTTATGGTTTTAGTTTTTGTTTCCCTGCTGTGTAATGATGATAAGCACCTTTTCACATGCTTAATGACCATTTGGCTGTCCTCTTATAAGAAATACCTGTAAGTGTTTTGTCCATTTAAAAACTGTATTGTTGTTTTCTTTTGTAGAAATTCTTTATACATTCTGGATAGAAGTCCTTTGTTGGATACATGTATTGCAAATATCTTTTCCCAATTTTTGGCTTACCTTTTCACTTGCTTAATAGTTTCTTTTGATGACCGTAAATCCTTAATTTTAATGAAGTGCAGTTCATTAACCTTTCCTTTTATGGTTGGTTCTTTTTTGTGTCCCATTTAATATAGTTTTCTAAGACTCTTGAAGACTTTGTTAAAGTAATAATTTAGAAAGAGCTAAAAAATGTACATTTCTAGTGTTGTATAATTTTCATTCACAAACTTTCAGAAATAAAATGTCCAAGTGTTTGGGAAGAGTCGAAAGCTAAAATATCATTTTCTTTTTAGTAATAGTAATTTGAGAGTATATTGGAAGACCTTCGAGAAAGTAAAATTTGAGTGGCAAATGATTGTTATCTTACACAGTAAAAGTTTGTATCTGGAAACAACATATGTGTTTAAAGAGACTCACCTCTAGGGGCTCCTGGGTGGCTCAGTGGGTTAAAGCCTCTGCCTTTGGCTCAGGTCATGATCTCAGGGTCCTGGGATCAAGCCCCGAGTCGGGCTCTCTGCTCAGCAGGGAGGCTGCCTCCCCCTCTCTCTCTGCCTGCCTCTCTGCCTACTTGTGAGCTCTCTCCTCTCTGTCAAATAAACAAATAAAATCTTTAATTAATAAATAGACTCACATTTATAGTCTGTAAGTGATAGGTGGAAGTCCAGAATAATGTTAAGGTAAACATGAAGGGCATAACCTGAGTGGAATATTTTAAAAATAAAACTTTTATAGGAAAAAGAAGTAGCCAATTCTACAGGAAAATCATCTTTTCGTAAGCTCAAAGCTAAGAGGAGATGGTCTTTAATGTTTATTAAGAACTCCACTAGAAACCGAAATCTTCTTAGTAAGAAGTAGTGATTTGATAACCAAAATAATTTTAAACATGGTCACAGTGAAAGTGTATTAGAAACAGGGTAATAGAAGCCTTATGGTAGTTCCCTTTGGGGTCTTAACGTTCTTAGTCATGAGATAAAACTACACTTGCAAAAACAATAGTTGACCTATGAATCATTTCTAATTTCTCTCTCTGTTTTTGTTTTTGTTTTTGTTTTTTTCTCAAAACCACTGCCTGCTCTGTGTCTTTCAACCAGTCTGTTAGTATGTCTTCTTGGTACAAACTCCGAATATATTTTATATCTTAGTTTTTTCCACTGTCACAAGTCCTTGTTGTCTCATGCCCAGAACACTGCAGGTGTCTCCTATCTTCCTTCTACTCTTGTGCCCCAAAAATCCATTCTCTGTATGTTAGCCACGCGGATCCCTTAACACATATGCCTTGTAACTTCCCTGCCGAAAGGCCTTCAGTGGTTTTCTCCTGTTCTTAGAAGAGTGGCCCATTAGTCCTTTTTATCCCTCATGCTCTTTCCTCTTGCTCTTTATGGTGTAACCATGCCAGTCTCCTGTTTCTGTTTGTTCCTGAATAAGCCTGCTTCTTTCCTACTGCCTATCTTTTACATTTTCTTCTGTCTAAAATGTTTAATTCCTGGTCTTTCCCATGGTTCATTCAAAATCTGCAAGCTCGTGCTTAGATTTCATCTTCCCGGAAATGCCTTCTTTGATCACCCCATGGAATTAATATTGACCTGCCCAAGTTACTGCATAATAATCAGGGTTGGTTTTCTTCGTTACAGCCATCATGATCTTCAGTTACGTTGTCTGTCTGTTTATAGTGTTTCCTCCAACTTGAGCGTAAACTTCAGGGACCTCATTTATCTCATATCCCCCAGTCCCTCACCCAATGCCTAGCAGATACTCAAGAGATATATTAATGAAAATCTATGCATCCCAAATTCTTACTGATATAAAAGGTAAATAAGAATTCAGACAAATGAGCTAATTTGTTATAAAAGTAAGGGAAAATTTTTATTAAAAGAGATGAAATTTGACCTGAGCTTTGAATGGTGGTTAGAATCTGATTGGTGGGAAGTGATGAACTGCTAAATTCTGCACCGGGAACTAGTATTATGCTGTATGTTAACTAACTGGAATTTAAATAAAAACTTGAAAAAAATAAAAAGATAATAAAAATAATAACAATTTGATTGGTGGGGGCCACTATAGTTAAATGACCGCCATAACCAAGGAAACAGACTTTAGGGCAGAAGATTCTCTCTGGAAAGTTGTAGGAAGTAAGGTTGAATTAGCTATGAAGGGCAGGAGTTTGGCTAGCTGAAGAACTGACCAGAAGGGTTTAAGTATGATATGGTTAACAGTGGAAAGCTAATGTCAGCCCCTGACTAGGGGCTGTGATTTTTCTCTGTGACCTGCTTTAACTGTATCCCACAAATTTTGGTGTGTTGTATTTTCACTTTCTTCCTAAGTTTTCCTTGTGATGTCTTCTTCGACCCCTGGGTTATTTAGAAGTGCATGGTTCAGTTTCCAAATATTTGTAGATTTTCTACTATCTTTCTCTTACTGATTTTTAATTTAATTCTATTACAGTCTGAGAACATATTTTGTATTCTTTCTGTTCTTTGATATTTGTTACGGTTTTTATAGCCCAAATATGGTCTATCCAAGTGAACGCTCCCCACACTTTGGGAAGAATGTATTCCGCCTTTGTTGAGTGGAGGGTTCTATAAACATTAATTAGAGAAAGTTGGCTAATAGCCTTCTGCACTGCTGCACAGGTCTCACAGTTGTGGCCATCTTCCTGGCAAAGTGGGCAGAGAGAAAAGAGAAGGAAAAACAGATTGACCCCTGTATGTATGTATGACCCCTGACCCCACACGTGCATGGCCTCCCCCTTTATCAACAGCCCCCCACCAGAGTGGTACATTTGTTACAATTGATGAACCCACATTGCTACATCATAGTCACCCAAAGTCCTAGAGTTTACTCTCACCTTAGAGTTTATTCTTGGTGTTGTACATGCTGTGCAGTTAGATGCTGAATAACTTGCATCCATCATTATGGTATCCTACAGAGTATTTTCACTGCCCTAAAAATACTCTGCGTTCCACCTATTTAGCCCCTCCCTCCCCCCTTCCCAGTTCCTAGCCACCACTGATCTTTTAACTGTCTCCATAGTTTTGCATTTTCCAGAATGTCATATGGTTGAAATCATATAGTATGTAGCCTTTTCAGATTGGTTTCTTTTACTTAGTAATGTGCATTTAGGATTCCTCCCTGTCCTTTCATGGCTTGCTAGCTTATTTCTTTTTAATGCTGAATGAATCCCGTTGTCTGGATAGACCACAGTTTATTGATCCATTCACCTACCAAAGGACACCGTGGTTGCTTCTAAGTTTCGGCAATTACGAATAAAGTTGCTGTAAACATCCATGTGCCAGGTTTTTGTGTGACAAAAGTTTTCAGCGCCTTTGGGTAAACAGTAAGGATCGCTGGATCGTATGATAAGAGTATGTGTCGTTCTGTAGGAAACCACCAAAGTGGTTTTAACAGTTTCCACCAGAAATGAATGCGATTTCCTGTTGCTTCACGTCCTCGCCAGCATATTTGCTGGTGGCAGTGTTCTAGATTTGGGCCACTCTCATAGGTGTGTAGTGGTATTCATTCATTGTTTTAATTTGCATTTCCCTGATGACAGATGATGGTAGAACATCCTTTTATATGCTTATTTGCCATCTGACTATCTTCTTTGATGAGGTGTCTGTTACGGTCTTTGGCTAGTTTTTTTATTGGGTTGTTTGTTTTCTTATTGTTGAGTTTCAAGACTTTGTATATATTTTGGGTTATAATTCTTTATCAGATGTGTCTTTATCAGATGTAAAAATATTTTCTCCCTCAGATGGCTTTTTAATACATTTAAAATGCCTGAGTTGCATTGTCATGATTGATTGGCCCCTCACAAACCTTAGGAATCCATTCTTCTGATACACTGTCAGCTCTTGATTTCGTGGAAAGCAGATTGTCTTCATTCGCCTTGGTATGGAGTATCCCTGATAGTTTTGAATATCTTTTTAGTGTCATTACTCTCCTTGCTTCATTTTTATATATTTTATATATATATTTTATATATATTTTATATTGTAATTACAAATTGCTCTAGGTTCTTTCTCAGTATGCATTCTGAAACCAAGAGAAAGTCAGAGAGGAGGATTGTGGTTTCCTTTCATTATTCAAACTAAATTACCAGAAATGCCCTTTTAAGATGAAATATTTAGTCACTTCAAAACAAGTCAGTCTAGAGGAAGAGAGCAGCCTTACTTAGCTCATGTTTTCCATCCTTCCGAGAACTATAGATGTTTCGCACTCGCGAGCTCTGGTAGAGCCGTCATCTCCTAGCCAAAAACAATCCTTTAGTACTTTATTGAAAGATTAAAAATATCAACCCCAAGGATGGGGAAACAGGTGCTCTTAATTTAAGCACGGTTGGTTGAAATATAAATTCGGGGATGTCAGTTAAGACTGTGTGTGCGAACACAACAGTCTGATGCACTGACTTAGAAATATGATTTTTGTGGTTCAAAGATTATGCCCTACACACGCATACACACGTGTATACCGTTGAGACGGAAATCACACTTCTTGGTGTAGTTCATCAGATGGCTGTTTGTGTTAGTAAAAAAAATGGGGGACCGGCAGCCCTTCATATATACTAATAGGGAAGGAATAATTAAATTATGATACAGCTGTAGTATTGAACCTATAAAATGTAATACTCCTTAGCCCTTAATAAAATGTATATCATTTATTGAAATAGAAGTTTCCAGGCTATCAAGTGAACATTGAAGCTACCGAATATAATTCATGTAATCGCCTTTTACAAGAATTTATATCTGTGTTTATATAGATTCATGCAGGAAAATAGTCTGGAAGGCTATCTACCACAATAGTTAGATTGTTCCAATGGAGATGCGACTAAAAACGTTTTTCATTTTCCTCTTTACCTATTTGAATATTGCTAGGGATTTTTATCATTATGTATTACAGTTCACCCTTGAGCAACACAGGTTTGAACTGTGTGGGTCCACTTATGCAGATTTTTTTTGGTAAATACAGTATAGCACTATAAATGCATTTTCTTTTTTATGATTTTCGTAACGTTTTCTTTGCTCTGGCTTACTCTATTGTAAGGATACGGTATATAATACATGTAACACACAAGATACGTGTTAAATGACTGTTTATGTTATCCGTACGGCTGCCACTCAACAGTAGGCCACTCGTAGTTTCGGAAGAGCCAGAAGAGCCAGAAGTTAGATGCGGTCAGCAGCCCACTTCCCGCATTGTTCAGGGTCGACTGTACTTACCGAATCTGACCGGGGAGAAGGGAAAGAAAAGCTATTTTCATTTTGGAGAAAAGAAAAGATTTCTATATTCAAAAGGGTAGAAGCACTAGAACTTCTGAGAAGGGCCAAGATGGTGCAAATGACAGCTCATGAGATCGGGATAAAGTTTTTAACATTGACTTTTTAACACTAACGTTTCACGTAACTGACAGAAAGGACGGAACGGGTTGCTTGAGATGGGAGTTCCGCATCACTAATGATGTTCAAATATAACCATTTGGTAAGGTTGTCATGGAAGTGATTGGAGCATCGAGTGGTTTGACATTTTGCCTTGAGACTCGCTCAGTAGATGAGATTTTTAACACGGGTAGAAGGTTGAATAAGGAGACCTATAAAAATCTTTCTGATGTTCATTCCTGAATACAGAGAGAATTATGCTTTAAACTGCTTGTGGAAAAGTGACTTAGGAAGAAAGCAGCATGATAAAATTCACGTGAAACATGACCTGCTTTGAATATGCTACAATACAACACCCTGCAAAGACAGTTAAAGGGGCCGGTGCTGGTGGTTTCTATCTACAGCTTATCACTGGTGAATAAATGAAGGGAAGGAGGAATTGATTCTGGACTTGCCACAGTGGAAAACCATCAACTACATAAGTATGATATTATTTGGGGTCACAAAGTAGTAGATTAGGCCAGTGATTTCTAAACCCTGCCGAATCTCACAGTTAGTACACATATAGGTACATATTTTTAATGGGCTCTTTGCGGGTCCCGACCCCACAGATTCAGATTCAGTAGCTTTGGAGTAGGGCCTGGGGATCCGTATTTTTTAATCCTCAAGTACTTTTGGTGATCAGCCAACTTCAGACACAACCACGAATAAGCTGTACATACACACATACATACACATACACACGTATCAGGACAGTTGCCAGAAAAGGAGAAAAAAACGTAAAGCCTATTGGAAAGCATCAAATGTTTTGAACTCTCTCCAAGGCTGCCTCGCTGAGAAGCCTGCCCAAGGCAAGGGGCGGCCGGGGCCTGTGTTTCTGGCTTTCCCTTCAGTGCATCGAGCAGACCTGCTTAAAAGAATGAGTTTTATTTATCAGGACGTTACGTAATCCTGCTCGTGAATACGATAATAAGAAAGGGCATGTTGATAAAACCTGTGTTTGTCTGAAGCCTCTAGACGAAAATACGATTACTTGAGCTGCAGAACCATAACCGTGGTCGAGCTCGGAAAGGAAATGTCACGGAAGACCCGCCGGAGTCCAAGAGAAAGCAGCCGACGTTTACGACGCGGACAAGGTGGTTCATGACCAGGTTAACGGCAGTACGGCAACTGAGTATTTGCTGGAATTTCGCATCTTCAATCTCACTCCCAAATGATGTTAGTTAGACAAGGGGGAATCTAAGGCAACCGGTAAAACTGTTAACAAATCTAGAATGTGGAATGAAAGGAACTGCCGTCACCTACTGTCCCAGCACCTCCGCTTCCTAAATAGAGTTGACCCTGTCGTAAATGTCACATTTGTCTTCCGAGGCCGCTTCTGCCGCCCAGATTCCCGTGTTCTCCTAAACCTCCAGGGAGTTAGTTCCCTGCACTAGAGGGTTGCGGGCTGCAGGAGCGGTGGGAGGTGACACAGGGGGACCCCGCAGGCTGTGTGCTGGTCCCTGAACCCCCGCACCCCACGCCCGCCCCGGCTTCCACATTGTCTGCTCCAGGTCCTTCTGGAATGCTCTTTCCCAGCAGCCACTCAGCAAACTCCCACCTCCCGGCACGTCTTCGCTCCCATGCCACCTTCCTGAGGCCTACCCTGATCATCTAACTTCAGATTGTACCTGTGCCCCAATGCCCGCTCGGACCTACATTTTCTTTCCTCCAGTGCACTTTAACCCCTTTCAGGATTTAATCACGTTTATTGTCAGTTGTCTGTCTCCTCGGCTAGATTGTCATCACTGCGAGGGCAAAGATCTTTGTTTCGTTCATTCAATGTATCTTAAGTGTCTTAAATAGCCTCTGGCACATAGTAGGCTCTTATCAAATAATTATGTGTTAAGTGGATGCATCAGTATATAATGCCTTGATTGTTTATCGCCAGTTCTTGATGCTGCTTGCAGCCAGCTTTCCGTAGAGCCTTCCATAGTCCCCCGGCTCTAACCATCCCACAGCCGCGGTCTCGAGTCCCAGCTCGCCGGCCGGAGCCGCTCCACAGGCACTGTTGGAAGCCTCGACTGCTTGGCGTCTTGTCCCCACGAGATCTGAGGTTTCCCCTACATTTTGGCCTCAGTCCTGCTGTACACTTTCACATCGCTTGCAGAGATGGGCCTGTCGGGGTTGCGGTGAGACGAGTGCTAAGCTCTCAGCAATCGCTCGGTAAATGACATGGATTCATTGTGCGAGTGGCTCACCATGCTCTGATTTTTAGCTTAAGAGCACCTCGGAAGTGATCTAGTCCAGCTCTTGGTATAGTTCCAGGAACTGGAGAACCAAGAGATTACGTTAATTTTCTAAACTCACAGAGCTAGCTGGAAGCATTTCTGGGACTGGAGGCCTGGCCTGGTTGGTTGCTGGTATTGTAGGACACCGTTTGGCTGCAGCCGGGAGGAAGGTTTCCCCACGCCCTCCTGTGTTCTGTCCACACCAGGCTTTGCTTCTTTCCCTTTGCCTTCTCACCCGCCTGCCTCAAAGCGGATCCAGGTTTCTCCAAATTTTACCCCACACGTGGGACCCATTCTGTCATCCCCACCCAAAGGCTCACGTCCCCTTCCCCTACAGGCGCCCGTATTTGGAGAAGGCTTTCCTGCTTTGCTTGTCCCTTGTTACCCTCATGCTCGGCACGGGGGACCAGAGGTGGGGAAGGCTGGTGGCAGGTGGCTGCTTCATTCCATGACTCCGGGTCGGTCTGTTCTGCCCGTGTGTCCTCGAGCTCCTCACCTCCTTCAGCTCCCCTTGTTCTGACCCCGGGAGAAGCAGGGGTCTCGGAGCAGGGGGAGGGAGGGGAGAGAAGCGCCCTCCGGCAGTGACCGAGTACTCACGTGTTTCAGGGTATCGTGAGCTTTACAGCATTCCGCGTGGTAAGTGGGAACAGATACTCTTACTCCTTCTTTACTGACAAGGAAGGGAAATACAGGTGAGCAGAGTGAATAGGTTTGCCCAGTTTCACGGTCTCCGCAGCAGGGCTGGAAGCTGAGCCTCCAAATCCTGGTTCAGAATCTCTTCTCCTGCGTCGTATTTTAATGTTAACAGAAAGAGACAAAAATTCCTCTCCGTCTGCTATCCTGGAATGTACATAACACCTTATTTTCCTGAAGACCTTATTCAGTCTTTGAAAGTCTTCTGAGGATACCAGTCCGGATCTCTAGCATTTTTAGAGTGTTGGTCTTAGAAAAGACCACCAACAATTCGAATAGTGATAGAATGGATAGGCTCCCTGATACTAAATTGTCATCTTTATTTGACAATCATTAAATGCTGTTACGTATAGACCTATGTTCGCAGTGTTCTGGTTTACCTTTTGAGACTCTGTTTTTAGGTAACATTAAGATTCTTGATTCAGCGTATCATACAACTGTTAATGATTTGATATTTTTACAAATTTTGAAAACCCACATATTTGTGGTTTTTTAATGAGTAGGAAATATTTCTTTACATATAAAACACGATATATTACTGTATTTAAACTAAAAAATATTCTCTAAAATATGTATTGCTTAACTCATAACAGAAAGGGATGTCTTATCACTGTCCTTTCTGTTAAGTCTTGTAAACAGAGATTGAAATTAACTTTTAACCTAATTAAATTCAACCAATACATTGACCGAATTGTATTAATATTTATGGTACCTCACTGCCAAACCAAGTGTTGTCAGACACACTGTGGTGTATATACCCTGCTAAGAAAAATGAAACGCAGTTACATCTTTGCAAGTCAAATAAGGGAGGGACATTGTAGGACTGGCGCTGGGCTCTCCTGCCAAGCTTCTCTGCACAGCGGGTCGCAAGGGCTTGTGTGCAGAGCGGCTGCCACACGGGGTCTGTAAGGCAGCTTCCTCTCGCTGCCGTTTGTCCTTCCCGGGGCCACGGGCTGCACGGAGCTGTTTGTAGGTTAATGTTCTGGAAGGTGTGACAAACCCTTGCATCCCGTGTTGCAAGCGCTCTGCAGGACGAAGGCACAGCCGATGCCAGTAAATTCATACAAAGGCACTGATAGAAACGGGAGTTGTCCAGATCCATTTCCTGCAAAAGCGATTCCCAAGTTCTAGATTGACCGTCGCTATTATTATCCCCACACGTTTTTCAGTTGTTTCTATGTTCGCGATTGCCACGCAGCATGCCCTCTCGTTGAAACCGCTCTCCACTCGATCTCGTACCCAAGAAAAAAGCAAGCCTCTGTCGGGAATATAGGTTGCTTTACAAGTCAGAGTGAGGGGAGAAACCCGTTTGAGCAGAATGGTGGAGCTGTGGCAGTATTCTCACTAATCCTAACCACCACCGGCCCTCACTCAGTTTCCTGAATGATAAAGACTCTGTACAAGTCCCGCCACCGTGAAGTCTGGACCACGCAACAGTTTTCCAGCCGATGCGCTGTGTCCAGTCGCGTTTGTTATCGCTGGTGTGCAGTGTTGCAGTTTGCTTCCTTTGTAAATTAGAGATGCAGGCTGCTTAGGGGACAGTACAGACACACACACGCATGTATCGATTTATACCGTGAAATCACAAGAAGCTTTTAAAAGGGTGTTTAGAGTAAAAATGATAACCTCATGAAAATATATTAGCAACATTTCTCCTGACAAACGTAAACAAAAACAGTAAATAAACATGCTGCGTAGCACCGTGTATTTTGAAACGGGGAGTGAGCATCGTACAGGGAATCATCTTTAGGTACCAAAATGACGTAGGGCCTTTCTTCTTTCTTCCTTTCATATCGTTTGTTATCTTTATTAGTCGAGCCTTTTCATGTCATAACTCACAGTCACCTTGTGTTAGTCTGTCTGGCTCTATAACAAAAATACCGTTAGACTGTGTGGCTTAAAGAACAGGAATTCATTTCTCACAGTTCTGGGGGCCGGAAGTTCGAGACCAAGCCCCTGACAGATTCCAGGTCTGATGAGGGCCTGCCTCCCCAGTTCTTGGGCTCGTCTTTGTGCTGTGTCCTCACACAGTGGTAGGGTCGAGGCAGTCCTCTCCTATCTCTCCTAGATATAAAAGGGCACCAGTCCCATTCATGACGTAATCACCTCCCAAAGGCCCAAACTCTTAAATACAATCCCAGTGGGGCTTAGGTTTCAACGTCTGACAGGGAGGAAGGCGACACACACCTCCCGTCTGTGATCCACCTGTTTTGTTTAGGAAGGAAAAGAAGAGACAACCTCAAATAAAGCTAATGATTGAAAGGTTTAATCCTCATCAGGCTGCAAAGAACCATGATGGTCTTTCAACTGGGCAATCTGGAACAGTGTTATAAAGGGAGAGAGTGTAGTTTTATTTGATAGTTTCCCTCCTAATGATTTCTCCTATCTTTTTTCGTATTCAGGAACTATTCGCACATGATCAGGGTGTCTATTTCTGGAACAGAGTAAACTGCTGACAATCCCAAACTGTTTGTTTACTCAGTAGAGCTATTACCTCATCCACTGAATTTTGAGTAAGCATCTCTTAGAATGAAAAAAATTTAAATTAATCCACCTAAAAGGATTTATTCTGAGATTCTAAGAATAATTTTCCAAATATATCTGGAAAGGTAAATTGATTCTAAAAGATGTATAATTGATGAATTAACCTCATTTTCAGAAAACCCATTTACAGTCCACTAGGAGAGCACCTTCTGAATGCCCTCAGGTAGATGGCAAGCCAAGTGGAGCAAATAATTTTTCACCCAACGAAAGAGAGTATGTGTCATAGAATAGAAGGAGAAAAGAGAAACTGCGGTTTAGCCACTGAACTTCGTGCTAACTTCTACACTTCATGTGTGTCGTTGACTGTCTTGCAGGTATGAGAAAGTGCCAGTCATTTTGGTGGGGAACAAGGTGGACCTGGAAAGCGAGCGAGAAGTGTCATCTAACGAAGGCAGAGCCCTCGCGGAAGAGTGGGGCTGCCCCTTTATGGAGACTTCCGCCAAGAGCAAAACAATGGTAGATGAACTCTTCGCAGAAATCGTGAGGCAGATGAACTATGCGGCACAGCCCGACAAAGACGACCCGTGCTGTTCTGCATGTAACATACAATAGCATTCGAACACGGCTGTCCTGGACAGGACCTGCCCGCCGCCACAGGTGACACGCGCCTTGTCTGCCCGACCGCGGAGCGTGCAGGACGTGTGGTGTGAATCCGCAGTGAAACAGCCGCCCCTATTCAGCATCGAGCAGTGATTTTCACTTGACATCTCTGAGTAACATTTGGGTTCAGGAACTCCAGTCTTCACCACGGTCCTCCGTCTCCTGCGTGCACCTGCAACTTCAAGGCACAGCCAACCGATCTACAGGGAGATCTCCTCCAGCAGCCGTGATGGCATTGTGGCTGGGTTGACAGAAGCAACTATTGTATAAATTAAAAATAACCGCGAGAGAGAAACCGGAAGAATCCCTATGACCACTTACAGTTAAAATATTTTGTCTTCTTTAAAAAAAAAAAAAATTAAAGGAGAAATATTTTTCCTAGAAGAGTACTGAATTTCAGGACCGGAGATGATAGTGCTTCTAACCGACATATCCCGTCAAATGCGATAACCACAGCTGGCCTGCCGACATCATTGCAGGGAGCGAATCTTCCCTCAGCTGACCCATTCCCGTTTCTCAAAGTTGATGCTTCATTGTAGATGTTACCCTAATTTGTGACGCAGAACTAACCCGCGCGTCAACCCTTGACAGAGCGGAAGTCCCAACAGGTCATGCGAAGAATACAGTCCAGCTTTAGAATGTGTAAAACTCACCTGCTTGGCCGCAGAAGACGGGAGGCTCTCACGAGGGTTTGATCCGCATTAAATCCCCCACCCCGCCCTCGGTTAACAAAGCGGGGGTGGTCTTAATCACTTTACTGAACAAGAAGGAAGCAACTCTAATGGGAAGATTGCCTAGCCTTACTCACAAGATGCGTTCTGGTTGACGAACTAGTACTGTCGTGTAAGGAAAATGAAGCCATGTTGCATCCGCGCGTTCCCATTTGCGGAAACCTCACCGGACAGTACAGATATCTTGCATCTTCACATTGGTCAAAGCAGCAAATTCCTTCTTGCCTCTAAGGGCTACAGTTGTGGTGTGATTCTTGGCTAACCTGCTTTTGAAATCACGTTTGCTATAGCAGAGCTTTACTGCAGGCATCTAAAAATTGAATAACCATGTGAAATAATTTGGGTTTAAAAGTAGAACATAAATTATAGGGTGGAAGGCAAGAGACCAAAAAAAAAAAAAAAAAAACACCACACGAAACCCTTTATCTTTAATTTTCCCGGGGAATTATATAAAAATTTTCTTATAACAATTTTGCCCTGATTACTGAAGTGGCAAATAAAGCTAGAGTGACTATTTTGTTTTGAAAAGGTGCTCCAGCTCTGACATTTTTGGTTTCCATGGCCGTGAAGTAGTTATCATTTGCATGACTAATAGCACAGGAAAAATCTATTCCTAAGTTTTTACAATCAAGCATAGAAGGGTTTTCAACAAACCTCAGAGTTGCAAATGCTGAAGAGAGTACCTTGAGCTTAATCGATTCTCTGGAGATAAATTTGGCCTTCAGAACTGCACAGTCACTGAGCCTGCGATCCCGTACTTGCCTCACACTTTGTTAGCTTCACACACTTGTGCAAGTAACCTCTGGTCTTACGTGTGTACCTGAGCAGAGAGTGTGTGTTTGTGTGTGCATGTGTGTTTATTGTTCCTAAGAATTTGGCACAAGTCAGAGATAATTGCCTATACTCGACTCCGTACTGCAGAATATAGTGTATCAAAAGCATTTTTTTTCTTTCAAATTATTTGTGTGGGTTTTGGTTTTTTTTTTTTACGCATTATGGAAATCATTGCTGGCCCCCAAGTGTTTAGTAAACTGGCATTGAGCTTAGAGGATAGCAGAAAGGTGGATAGTACTTTTCACAGATGAGAAAACAGATACGTGGGTACAACCAGGCCGGGATTGTGAAAAATCTTTGAATTGTGAATATTTGCATTCTTCAACATAGTTTTTTCTTACAACTCCCAATTGGGAGGCACCTCCTTTACAGGACGGAAAGTTCTGACCTGTTTTCTTGGAACCAAGTTCTGTATGTCACAGTTGATTCAACTCAAAACATGTAGAGAAATCCGAGATTCAAGAAGTATGATCTGTCTACAGAAATAGAAATATTTGCTAGTGAATCTGCTGAGAGTTGAAGCCTCTTAACTTCTCAGAATGATTTTTTTTTTAGAATTCCATATTTAACAGCAATTTATGGCAACTAAGATAATGTATTAAAAACATCTGAAAGACTACAGTTTTACATCATGGATTGCTATGCAGACAAGAAAAAGAAGTTAAATAATACAAAAGGTATGGCAAAAAAGTAAGGTGGAAAAGATTATCTAGCCCTTCGGATTTTCGTCCCGAAGTGTTCCTGTCAGACAAGAAGGCGGACTTTTACCGTACAGACATTACCAAGAACCGATCTGGCTGCCTGATCAGTGTTTCCACACAGCCCTCCGTGTTTAGTGACAAAGCCTCAAAGATCCCCAGAAACATGGGAACCCCCAGAAACATGGGAACCCCCAGAAACATGGGAACCACTTCCTGTTGGTGTTTCATCGGGTAGGACTATAACTGGGTTTGAAGGAATGCGTTTGTGGAGAGGTTACCAACAAGCTGAAGAACAGGAGGGTTAAATGACATGACGTCACAGTGGCTACAGAGAAAAGTCGGCGACCTTGTGTCGCTGTTGGTTTTATGCCCTGATCAGACTAGCGACTAGTTACGTGAATGTTTTTCTAACATGCCTTAAAAAATGTTATGGTTTGATCCAAAGACCCACTTTTTCTTTAGCTGTTTGTGATAAGCTTTTCTTTTGTTTTCATTTTGTCTCGTTTCACTTTCAACAAAGGCAGCGGGGGTTTTTTAGAAGTTTTTTTTTTCCTTTTTTGGGGGCGGGTTTAAGCTGTGATAGTGATGGTAACTGATGCCTTTTCCTTTTGTTCAATTTACACCAAACAAGCCAGCATCTGATCAAAAGCATTACATAAAATCTTCCTTAAACTATCGAAAGGTGCTTCGATGATTTTTCTCCTTTGGTTTGTAGAGTTTAGAACTGAACTTCTGACTAAGCGCTTAGAGTTGCCATCACTTTTCTGTGGTAAAACTACTGATACTTGCTTTTCTTTATAAGGAAATGTTGCCTAAGGATGTCTGCCGTTTGTTTTCAGCTTTCCAGTTGGGAATGTTGTCTGCGTATGTCTGAATGTGAAAAGTGCGTATTGTTTGTTGCCGTTGGTTTTTTTGTGGGTTGGTTTTGTTTTTTAGTTGTTCTTCTCACTAGTCTTGTGTTCGCACTGGTAAGCTTACTTGTCTCCTTTGCCAATCAAATGTTAAAGATTACGGGGGTCTTTTTTTTTTTTAATTAACGTGTCATCGTGCATCTATTAAATCTTGATCAGGGTTTCAAGAATGACTGCAGTGGGTTTTGGAAACAGACTTATCATTATTGATTTGGGGTTTCCCAGAGATATAGTTCACAGTTAATTGTTGAGCTCTAATACAACTGACCATGTAAAATTCAACAACAGTTTATTGTTTTGTAACAATGTCAGTTGTTAAACCTTGACATTTCGATTAAAACATGAATTGTAGTTATAACTCAAGGCAAATTCAACAGTTGTATTTGGAGTTAAATTATTTTAACAAATAAATTTATTTAATGAAACTTCCTCTGGGCTTGTTTGGTTCGGTTTGGCTTTGTACACGTTCGTGAGGGAAATCTGTTGAAAATGTAGGAAAACAACCCAGAATTAGCATAGAACGAATTTAATACTCTTGATAGAGAAGGATTCACACTGAATTCAATTGCGACTGCAACAGAGAAAAAGGGGGGTTAATCGATCACGTTCATACCCCTTAAAAATAGTAACACTTTAAAATCAGGAAGTACAAATACAACCTCCTCTCCCTAACTAGTATTTCACAGTTTTCATGATAGTTGGCTAATTTGAAGCCTCAGTGCTAATGTGAACAGAATTGTTCTAGATAATTAACATTAATTAGCGATTGCCCTGTGGTCCTGCTCGTATGACTAGGATGTATCAGTGTCCTTCCAGTGATGGGTCGGGGCTGTCTTTTTGCTGAGGTCGGATGGGTCTTAAGGTGCCAGAAGCTGGAGGCTGCCGCCTTGGGGGGCTGTAGGGCCCGCCGGTGCTGTAAGGGGCCCTGTGAATGTTGGCAGATGCTGTTATTTACGAACAGCCTTCAGCTGCGCTGATAAGGAGCCCATTCATTCCCTAAGCCAATTTAAACTATGCCTTTTGGTTAGGTTGCCTTCAAACTCTGTTGAAATCCTCTGGCAACATTCCACCAGTTTAGAGGCTTCATTGTTTTAGAATATAAGGATAACTTGAATGACTAGAACAGAGGCACTGTAGATAGAATCTCAGCTATTTAAAGGAAAATGTGCCTATACTTTCGTATAATAAATATCTGCTGGTTAGCTGCATAATCTCATTTGAAGCATTTGTGAAGTATTTAAACCTACTGAATGCTAATTTCAATTGGGAGAATTTCTTTATGGCTGAAAAGCAGTATCTTGAGCAAGTACTTGGGAGCAAGTGGCACTTTATTGATTGTTAGAGGTCCCTGAATGGAAATATAGGTAGCTGGAGAAATAAAGGGCCACCCAATTTGGAACCCGTCTGACCCCCCAGGACATGTGATGCAGAGAAAATGGTCACAGACTCCATAAAAAAGCTGCTAGCTTATTTCCTAATTTTCAAAATTTATGTTACATGTAAATGCTAAAAAAACAGGGACGCCCAGGTGGCTCAGTCGGTTAAGCATCTGACTCTTGATTTCAGCCCAGGTCATGATCTCAGGGTTGTGAGATAAGCCCCAGTCAGACTCCGTCCTGGGTGTGGAACATGCTTAAGATTTCTCTCTCCCTCTCTCTCTCCGCCCTTCCCTCTCAAACGCCCCCAAAACCCCCACAACCCGTGTGTGCCCCACATGCACTCCCTCTCTCTCAAAAAAAAAAAAAAAAATTAATGAGACATAGGGACACTTCATTTGTTAAATAGGTAGACTGGTTTCACATTTTGTAATACTAACTTTTTCCTCGTTTTTTTTTTTTCTCTTTGAAATACTAGGTTTTTGAAAGATTTGCTGCTTTTCCAGGTAAGGTGATAGTTATTTTTTTCGATATTTTCTCAGAACAGTAGTCTTCCTGTTACCTTCTACAGATTCCTCCAAGACTTACTAGTAAAGAAAAAGGTAGAAGACTCTGTGCTTAAAAGAGCAAATACAAAGATCTATTTAGTACACATGAATTAGGAAGAAAAACTGAAGGAATGATTACTTGGTTTGGTTTATGGGATTTTTTTTTACAAAATCTTTCCATTTCAAAGGCTCAGAAGTATGAAAGATCTCGTTTTATTATATGATTACATGTTTACATGGACAGTATTTAGGGTATAGTTTACACTTTTATCTTTAAAAAATCAGATATTAGTAAAAAAAAATACAAAGAAGAAAGGGAAAAGCCACCCAATTTCCAAATCTCCAAAACAACCACATTGACATTAGGTGTAAACGTCTTTCTTTGTATGCGTACATGTGCAGACACACACACACAGACACACACACACACGCACACGCACACAGAGGTAGAGGGATAACTGACTCCATGTCACTTTGAGAAACTGTCTCTAAATACTAAAAATGAATCACCCAAGGTTACCCTGATAAAGTGACAGAGTTCAGGTGCAGCCTCAAGTTCTAACTTGAGATCATTTTTTCCCCCACTGTTAATTCTTAATCTTGAATGGTGTCCACTGATTTCAGGTTCACTCAGCTATTTTTGTTTTTTTTTTAATTTTATTTATTTGCGAGAGAGAACAAGCAGGGGGATCAGCAGAGGGAGAGGGAGAAGCAGACTCTGCTGAGCAGGGAACCCCAACACGGGGCTCGATCCCAGGACCCCGGGATCATGACCTGAGCCGAAGACAGACGCTTAGCAGACTGAGCCCCCCGGGCGCCCCGGTTCCCTCGGCCACTGTTCATCAGGGGTTACTGTTACAATCAGATACGGTGCAGCAATGCATAGACAGGTGTAGACATCTAATCCCTGACATCCAAGCCATCTTAATTGTCTTACCCCATTCAGGTTGCTCTAACAAAATGTCATAAACTGGGTAGGTGGTAAAATAAACGTCGATTCCTCCCGGTTCTGGCGGCTGGGGAATCGAAGATCAAGACTGGCAGGTTTAGTGTCTGGCGAGGGCCCGCTTCCAGAGACCGCTGACTTCCCGCTGCGGCCTCGCATGGCAGAAGGGAGAAGGCAGCTCTCTGAGATCTCTTTCCTAAGGGCACTCATCCCTCACACCCTCCTCATCCCCTCCCGAAGGCCTCACCGCCTAATATCGTCTCCTTGGGGATTAGGTTTAAACTTAAGAATTCTGCGGGAATACAGACATTCGGTCTATAGTACCAATCTCGTCTTCTGGCCTTTCCCTTTCCATCAAGGGAGATACACATGAGCTCCCTGGCAAGAAATAATTTATTTTCCTACTTTTACATACCGGAACTCCGGGAACCCAGGCCACGCCAAAGTCCTGGGCGCAGCCCACAGAGGCCGTGGCTGGCTCCGTTCTTTCTTCCCGAAGCCTATGCGACCCGCCTGAATTACTCCATCCCAGGAACGTCGAGGAGTCGGTGTGATGGATGAGGGTGGCGGACAGTAGGCAGGGCTCCGGGCTCTGCTGTTACACAGCGTGTCTATTTCCTAAGGGAGCACTCAGGCTTACAATAGGATCTGCAAGGGGCCGGCTCCGGGAAGGTGGGCCTCCGGGGCACTGTGCTAGTTTGGGGACACCAGCAAAATGGAGAGGGGCAGAGGGAGCTGTATTTCAGACACTACATTGAAAAATGCTGACTCACCAGTGTCCTTGACCTTGGCCCATATCAGGAAATCATGAGTTAGGGGTGTCATTGAGAGAACACTGTCCAAAATATCCGGGAATCCCTGAATCCCGTCCTTAGTCCTCACCACACCATCCCTGAGGGAGGTATAAGCTCGTGTGAAACCACCCTCACACCATGACACATGCACACAAATGCACGCACGTATGTGCGCGCACACACACACCCTAAAACACCAAGGGGAGGGAACGACAATTACTTGCTTGAGCTTTCCTTTTAAAGCCGTAGTGCGGGACTCTGGTATGCTGCCTGGACCCCAACAGACTCAGGTCTGCTAGAGGAGCCTAGAAAAAGAAGCAGACCAAAGGCCTCTGTCAACATCCATCCTGAAGCCTGAATCCACATCCTGAATCTTGCCTCCACAATGCATTGGCGAGAACGCCTGCTAGCAAGAAGCACCGAAAGGGGAAAAGCGGGTCTGGTCCAGCACCTAGCACGGTGCTCCCCTGGGCCATCCCCCCAGGGCCTGACTGGGGGAAGGGGAGGCAGCTCGCAGGGGGAGGACACCCCAGGGGGAGCCGCCTCCAGACCCCTCTCACTTCACGAGGGAGAAGAGGCAAGAGCAGGGAGGCCCTGGCCTTTATCCTGGAGGTGCCATCATGGCCAGAGGGGGCTTGATCTGACTGTCCTCCAGCAGCCACCCTCCTTTTGGGCGTGGAACAGAGACGGAAGTGAAAACCAACCCAAGTTAGGGGGCAGCTTTTTCTCCACCAGAGCCCAATAACACCTTTCTTATAAGTAGAGTTTGAGTATGTTTTCCCTCAATTTACTTCATTTGCTTCATTATTCACTACCTTTCAGTTCATTTACACTCTGTATCAGTTACCTACTGCTGTGTAACAAAGGATGCCAAAACTTAGCAGCTTAAAACAACAAATATTTATTATCTCACAGTTTCTGTGGGTTAAGAGTCTAGGCACGGCTCTAGTCACTCACAAGCCTGCAGTCAAGCTGTGGGCTGGGCATTCAGGCATCTGGAGGCTTCACTCAAGGTAGGTCAACCGCTAAGATCCTTCAGTGGTTGTTGGCAGGATTCAGTTTCTCTAGGGCTGAGGCCCTTACTTCCTCGTTGGCTGTCAGCCGGAGGCTGCCCATATGGGCCTCACCACTGGGCAGCTTACAACATGGTGGCTGTCTTCATCCTAGCTGGGAGGTAAGAGCAAGACAGGCATATGAGCAAAAGAAAATCAGAGTCTTGTGTATTATCCCAGAAGGTATACCTTGCCACTTTTGCCCTATTCGCTTAGCTAAAAGCAAGTCACTGTGTTCAGCCTACACTCAAGAGAAGGACATCCCACAAGAGTCTCGGGATGGTTAATTTTATGTGTCACTGTGACTAGGCCATAGGGTGCCCAGATATTTGGCCGAACATTCTGGGTGTTTCTGGGAGGGTGTCTTTGGATGAGATTAACATTTAAATTGGTAGACTGAGTAGATCAAGATTGCCCTCCCTAACGGGAGTGGGCTTCCTCCAAGCCACCGAAGACCTGAACAGTACAAAAAAGCTGACCTTCCTCCAAATAAAAGTGAATTCTTCCTGCCTAACAGCCTTTGAACTAGAATATCGGCTTTTTCCTGCATTCGGATTCAAACTGAAACATTGGCTCTTCCTAGGCCTTGGGTCTGCCAGCCTTCAGACTGGGGTCATACCATTGGCTCTCTGGGTTCTCAGGCCTTCAGATTCAGACTGGCACTGCACTATTGATTGGCCCTGCTGGGTCTCCAGCTTGCTGACTCAACTGCAGGTCTTGGGACTTGCCAGTCTCCATCATCTCAGGAGACAATTCCATGTAATAAATTTCTATATAAACAGGTGATAGATACATACGTATGTACATACACACATACCTACGTACATACATCCTATTGGTCTGTTTCTTTGGGGACCTACAACTAACACAGGTGTGACTATCAGGAGGCAAGGATCATTGGGTGCCCCCTTAGAAGGCCGCCTACCGCATATTATTATGACTTTTATCCCATATTATCACCCTACTTAGAAAATTATGACCCATAATCCTAAGGATTTCAGTGTGTGCTTTTTTTCCATTTATCTTGATTTCAATTCCTCCCCTACCCTCATGTATACCGCTATATGTAGGAAAATGTCCAGTGCACCACATATAGGAAGTCCTTATCAACTATAATGCTAACTAGAAGGACAAGAACTAATTATGTTTAAGTATGGAGTGTTACATAGGCATAAGTTAAATTTAATTTTCCTGATTAAAGTAAAATAATTACCCAAATACCCATTTGGGATATTTGTCAACTTGTAGTCCCAAATCAATTCCCAAATACATTTCCCAAATGGACCATACCGGTACCGTTTCCAAAGAAAATTGATTGGCCTTCATTAAACGATAAACTAGCATTTCAACAAAGTATTCTTCCATTGGTGGACTTTAGAAGCTATTTTGCTATTTGCAGTGAGGGAATGGGAGGGTTGAGTTTCAACTTGTTATCTTTAACCTCTCTTACTCAAGACTGATCAGACAAAATAATAAAATTAATTTTAAGATTGTAAACATCTGATTTTTTTTCTTTGTAGACTTGCTTCATAATTGTCAGTAACAAAGCAGGTTAAGTCTCTGGTGACAGTTGATTTAACTGTCAATTCACTGCATTTACCCGGTTGCAGATTAACTGGCTTGGTTTATGGGCTCTCCCATGAAATGAGATTATTTTCCTCCCTACAGAGATTCTCTCTCAGAGAGCCTTGGTAATTAAGAAACAGCTGATAAGATCTGGTGGTAGGTATCTTAGTAGGAAGAATTGTCCTGATTATATTAGGACCGTGAGACCTGGAGGGTCTCTATCTTCCCCCTCTAGACCACAAGCCCCAAACTTTGTTTTTTTTTCTGCTGCAGAGGACCTAATCAATGCACTAATCAGGACTACTTCATTACCAACCCTGCTCCCACCCCCACTATTCCCAGGAGATGACAATATCATGGGTCACCATGGGACCTTAACCAAACCACATAGTCTATAAACAGTTTCTGCAATGGGCTAATAAAGAATTCTATAGTTTGAGGTGTGTTTGTTTTTTAACTGACCCATAACATACCTACAGTAAAATGCCCCAAACTTATGCGTATACCTCAATGGACTTTTACATATGTAACCCCCAATCACATCAAGATATAGAACATTTCTGTCCCTCCTGAGGGCTCCTTCATGCTCCTCTCAGTCAATACCTACAGCCCAGAGCTAACTACTGTTTTGACTTCTTTCACCTTCGTCTACTTTTGCCTTCCTGAACCTCATATAAATTAAATCATATAGTATGTACTCTTCCGTGTCTAGGTTCTTTTGCCGAACATTATGTCTGTGAGAGTCAGTCTTGCTGTTCATGGAGCGGTGGTCTGTTCTTTCTTACCATTGTATAGTGTTCTTGTTTATGAACACACTTTATTGATATAATCTGCAGTTAATGGACATTTGGGTTTTTCCTAGTTTGGGTCTGTTATGGGTAAAGCTGCTATGAACATTCTTACACGTAACCTTTGGTGGACAGGCAGAGTGCTTATTTCTCCCAGGTAAATATTTAGGATTGTTATTTGGCTTGGGTAGACAGTTTTCTCAAGTGGTTGTACCAATTTACACATTGACAAGCAATGAGTGACGACTTCAGTCGCGCATGTCACAGGATGGGTTCCCTGGGATGCAGGTTCTGCGACAGAGCTCAGGGTGCGGGATCTTTACTATGAAGTGCCATTGGAATCTCTCACTTCTATAGGAGAAAGTAAGATTGGACAAAGGGAGAGGCTGAGCTGCCATGCAGGGCTAACAACAACCTGGGAGAAGGGTGGGGAATTAGAACGGCCCCTCAGAATTGCCCCAGCTTGGGTCAAGTTGGCTAATCCTTTATGCCCTCCATCCACCAGACGCAGTGACCTTGGATGAGCTGCAGCCTAGACAGTCCCTGAAGGACTGGAGATGGATGCCTTCAGCACTGTCAGCAACGGGGGCAACAATCGCCTTATTGAAGGAAATCCAGGCGGTGCCTCACAGCATCTACCAACTCCACACACCCACACGCATACCTAGTGCTGTCAGTGTTTTTCATTTGAGTCATTCTGGTGGGTGTGTAGTGGCATGTCATTGTGGCTTTTACTTTGCTTTTCTCGAAGGCTGATAATAGTCATACACTTACTGGCCATTGGTTACCCTTTTTTGTGAAGTACCCGTTCAGGTCTTTTGCCCATTATTTAAATGTGCTGTTTGTCTTTTCCTTGTATATTTGTAGTTCTTTATATTTTTTGAATATGTATTTGCAGATATACCATCCTCATCTGAAGTTTGCCTTTTCACACTCTTGTTGGAGTCTCTTGACAAAAGTCCTTAATTTGAATGAAGTCAATGTACCAATCTTTTCTTTTATAGTTATTTTTATTCTTTCAAAGACATCTTTCTTTACTTCAGGGTTGTTCTTGACCTGTTTCCTCAACGGTGTGCTGAGTCGACCTTATCTGTAGAATCATTGTAGAATAATTACTTTTTTTTTTTAAGATTTTATTTATTTGACAGAGAGACAGAGATAGAGCACAAGTAGGCAGAGAGGCAGGCAGAGGGAGAGAGGGAAGCAAGCTCTCTGCTGAGCAGGGACCCCGATGCGGGAGAATCACTGAATTAAGTCAGGGCTTTTCCTTTAATGTAAGTGATGCTCATAATGCTCCCTGCTCAAATTGGCCAACTTTTGCCACCCTTATGGCTGACCAGTACAAAGTAACTATGTCCCAGGGTACTACTGCCCAGCGGCAAAAGAGCATATACGGAATTATGGAGTGTACCCTGTGAACCGCAGTGAAAGATTTAAGATAGATATCAATTGTCCTCTTAACCAACTCGAAATTTCATTATCCTTCCTCCCTCCCTTCCCTCCCCCTCCCTCCTCGCTTCCTTTCCTCCCCTCTCCCTTCCCTTCTTCCTTCCCCCCTTCCTTTTGTCTCACTTGCCACGGATGTGGGAAAGGAAGGCAGAAGAAAAATTATTAAATGTCTTTAATACCCACAGCCCATTGACAAGTCCTTGAAACAGGCAGAGTGGCATTCCTCTAGGGACTCAATTGTTTCGATATTAATACTTTGCTAAGGGCAACAGGCAATCCTAGTCAGGGGGCCCCTCCCTCCCCCCAGGATCCTGTATCTACTTTAACATATATAAATTCCTTCGGAAACTTCCTTTATCTCTAAACCCCGCAATGTCCTATGTCCAATCACCCCGGAAGCATACGACCCACCGGTATACATCTGAAGGGTCTCAGGACTGCGTTTCTACTAAACAGTAATAAATGACCTTGTTCCCAGAATACCTGGGACGCTTACAATGTCCCTAGCCTCCTCCCGGCTTGAAAGTATATAATGGGCCACTCCAGGGTAGCTCTTTTCTGCCCACATATCCCATCCCTGTGCTTTAATGAAATCACATTTTTGCACCAAAGACACCCCAGGAATTCTTTTCTTGGCCATCGGCTTCGAACCCTGACGTCTTTCCTCCAGTCACCGCCGCTATCTTCCCTGGACCCATGCAGCTGGATTTGCCCCACATCCTAAATCCAGACAATTGCTATTTAAGTCATGAACAGTATTTCTTTTTGAGCATGATTTTGGTCCGGTTATTGCTCTAGTTGTTTTTTCGTAATAAATTAGTTCACTTTAGCAACTCCCGGCATTTTCATTCACCACTCAGGGACATGTGATTTACAACCAAAACAAAACCCATTCACTCATACGAATAGTATTTCGTTGTATAATTGTGTTAAATGACAAACCTTTCTTTGTCGTTGTCGCAGATATCACGTGCAACAAAACCGATTTCTCGTCATTAACTTTAAACCAGGACCAGTAATTAATGTTTGTCCTGGTGCCTGTCGGGACTCCTCTGTCATTGTCTCCAGAAGCTGCCATAGCCATGGCCTTGGGGGAGGAGGGAAGGGCGGAAAGAAGCCCACAGCCCATGGGCAGGATTGGCTGGGATGCTAGGACGTGGCGAGGGAACGCGGGAAGATGCTTCCTGGGACTCAAGGGAAGGTCTTTGGAGTGTAAGGCTCGGTAGGAGCACCCGATGGGGAAATGTCATACTAAGAAGTGGGAAACCCTAACATAGTGGCCGGCCTTCTCACCACTCCTTGAAGGAATTCCAAAGAGCAGCAAAAGAATACATCTTTTCTTCTTGTTTTATTGTATCTGCAGAATTCTTAATGCTCCTCCCGAGATGACTGTGCCCTCTTTTCTGTCTTCCTACAATGACTTATCAGCCTCGGTCCTGAACAAATACCGTCTGACATTTTAGCACATCAGTGGCTTAGAAAAATATAATTAAAGGTAAAATGTACTAGAACTGAACAATATAGTTACCCTAGTCATTCACTTTTAATTACATTTGGATGGATCCTCCGTTGCCATGGAAACTCTCTCCTTGGGAAATTTTGGAGGCAGGGATCTGCTCCAAGTTTCACAGTTCTGGATCTTAAAGACATTTCTTGTTCTGTTTAGAAGTCTAGAAGCTATACTGCTGCCATCCATGGGGATATCATGCAAAGTTAGCTGTTGTCGTTGCTCAAAACAGTTAACATAAAAGGCACTGTTTGTTTTTCATTGTGATAAAGTGTTACAAATTCTTTCTATATGGAACTATTTTCTTTATGAATAGAGGTTGGTTGATTCATTAGACTTCTATGTCCAATATGGCAGCCATTAGCCACATCTGCATGTAGCTGTTTAAATTTTATGTTAATTAAAATTAAATAAAGTTAAAGTACAATTCTTTAAAGTACAAGGAGAACTACTTGAATTTCAAGTCACATTGGCCACATTTTAAGTGCTCAATAGTCCTAGGTAGTCAATGGCTATGTACTAGGCTGGATAGATAGAGACCATTTCCATCATACCAGAAAGTTCTATTCAAGGACCCTACATTACAATAACAATTGTACCAGACCTGTTCCATTTTCTTTGCTCAGAAATAAGAAGAGTCTAAGAACATATGCAAGGCTAGTTTCATGGGCTTGCAATATGCATAATCATAAAGGGACTTGCACTTAAGAAGGGCTCCATGCTTGGTTTAATGCTCTGTTGCCACAATCTTGCAATTCTTAATACTTTTGAACAAGAGACTCAGCACTTACCCACTAGGCTTCTCAACTATGTAGCCAGTCCTGCGTCTATGAGATGGAGCTTCGATATTGAGTTGTTTCCCTTCCCTGGAGATTGGTTCATTTTCAGCATCCTCTCCTATAGTCCTTGGAGAGTGAGGGGGATCAGCTGGCCCATCAGGTAAAATTCAGGTGCCTGCAAACATTTAGGCCACAGATTCAGCCTTTTTTGTTTTTTTTTAAGATTTTATTTTTAAGTTATCTCTACACCCAACTGTGGGACTTGAACTCGCAACCTCAAGGTCAAGAGTCATATGCGCTACTGACTGAGCCTGCTAGGTGCCCCAGCTTTAAATATATCTGTTTGCAGGAATGCTAGAAGCCTAGAGCCGAGTCCCAGCGCCTCCAACATTAAAAGAAAGCTGGGTGCTCTTTTGAACAGGTGTTTTCTAATATGGATTCTGAGTTGCCCACAGTGGAACTTCCTTCCCTTCAACAGCCTTGCCAATGCTCCTGTTGAAGCTTAAGCCTGGTTACTTTCACTCCTCAGCCATTCAATCCTTTATTCTCACGCTCATTCATTCCACAACTATGAAGCATCTATTTTATATGAGACACTGTTACAGATATGAATAAAAAATTATAGGACACGGACCTACTGTTGCCATCTGGTAAATTATGTACTGCAATTAACCCAACATTAACAGCAGATACTGGACGATGGTAAAATCAAACGCGGCCTGAGTATCATTGAGGATTTATTAGCTGCTCTCCATGTTTCCATGGTCACACGGAAACAAAAACGATAAAAACAGGATGAATGTAGCAACATTCTGACTGATGCATGTACTGTCTTATGCAGTTTTTCTTCCAGAAGAAATTCTTCATTGGATTTTTTTTTCCCTCAAAAATATGTACCTACCAGAAAAAGAAAAAAATAGCACAGGTAATAACAGTGTTAGTAATCATACAGTAAATACCCAAGTCATTTTCACTTGCTTCTGGAATTCCACTGCATGACATGCTTTTCTGAAAACTTTGATTCCTAATTATGCTTGCGTTAAACTAACATTGCATTGGTGTTGCATTTCGGGAGCTGATATGACCCAGGTATGTACCGAAAGGCAGAGGGAAGACAGTAGGTAATGAAACTGTCCAAAAAAATTCGCAAAGCCAGAGACACTCATGCTGAGAATTGAACCGTCATTTAAAAAAAGTATTATATTCTCCTTCGACGTCTTAGGGGACTTGCAAGAATTCATACCAAATAAATTAACTAGGAAAAAAGAGCAAAGGGAATATAAAGTAAAAAAAAAGAAAAGAAAAGAAAAGAAAAGAAAAACAAGAGTACAGTTATTATTCACAATGCATGCCAGATGGTCCTATATTTCTAAAAGCCAAGCTCTTCGTACTTGATTCTGAGGTCCCTGGCAGCCAAAGTCAAGAGGAAAACAAAACTATAGGATTCAAAACGTCCTTGAGTTAAAAGATAACCAGCTCCAGAGATTTGTTCTAGATATTTCTGTGGATCCCCATACAGGACACACTGTGTGATGTATCAGATGACACCATCAACCACATAGCGGGAAAGGCCTGTGGTTAGTCTTGTGATCCCCGCCCCCCATTTCTTCTTTTCAATGCTTAATGTTTGTATGATAATTTTCTGGATTTTCAGGAAAGGGGCAGGTTTTCAAATAATCCTATTTAGAGTATTACAGGAAGATGAGGGGTTTTGTTAGTTTCAGGCACAGCGATATTACCGATGGATGGCAAGGAACTTAAAAAATGAGATGCATGAAGAAAGGACCTTTGTAAGGTGCCTCAGACTGTAGAGGTCAGGGTATTTCACAGAAAGACCCTCCTAAGATCTCTCCTTATAGGGAAAATGTGTGTGCTGAAAGTGCCGGAATAGAAGAAACAGAAGGAGAGGCAGCAAGACCAATGAGGGAGCAGACAATTGTCCCGAGGAATTAGCCCTGTTGGATTCAGAATCTTACACCGTGACACGGAGGATGTCCCTGAGAAGACGCTAGATGTTCAACAGAGGCAGAGTTGGAGTCCATGGGCTCTCTGGGCATGGCATCACGGTAGTGTTTGGCGGTTATTAGGTCTATATGGACTATGCATGTGTTTTCTTTTCTTTCTTTATTATTTAGATATAATTGACATATAACATTATATGTTCCTTGCATTTTGGTAAGAGACTTAATTTTTTAGAGCAGTTTTAGGTTCACAGAAAAAATAAGCAGAGGTATAGAGAGTTCCCATATGCTCCTTGCCCCCAATACATGCACGGTCTCCCCCAGTATCAACATCCCACACCCGAGTGGCGCATTTTTTACAATCAATGAACCTATGTTAACACGTCATTATCACCTAGAGTCCACAGTATACAATAGGGTTCACCTTGATATTGCACATCCTATGGGTTTTGACAAATGTATAATGACATGTATCCACTACTATAAGCCTATATTTTTTAAATTGAGGTATAATTGGCATATAACATTCTATCAGTCTCAGGTGTATAACATAATGATTCGATATGTGCATCTATTGCAAAGGGATCATTGTAATAACTCTAGTTCACATTTGTCACCATGCAGAGCTACAAAATTTTTGTTCTCGTGGTGAGAACTTTCAAAATCGACTCTCTTAGTAACATTCAAATATGTAATACAGTATCGTTAACTGCAATCAAATGCTGTACATTACTTATTTATTTCACAATGGGTATTTGTATCTTTCAGCTGCCTTCACCCATTTCATCTACCCCCACCCCCTGCCTCTGTCTGGCAACCAATAATCTGTTCTCTGTATTTATCGGCTTTTTTTAAGACTCCACATCTAAGTGATAGTATATAGTATTTGTGTTTCTCTGATTGATCTCACTTAGCATAATGCCTTCAGAGTCCATCCGTATTGTCACAAATGGCAAGACTGCATTCTTTTTATGGCCGAATAATATTCCATACACGTTATACACTCACTCTCCGTTATACACGCACACATATATATACGCACACATATACATACATCACATTTTCTTTATCCATTCATCCATTGATAGACAAGCCTATATATTTTTATCTTCAGAAAATCACAGTGTTCTGTGATTTCACATGTGGGTGGCTCAGATGGTTAAGCGTCTGTCTTCAGCTCAGGTCATAATCCCAGGGTCTGGGGATCGAGTCCCACAACAGGCTCCTTGCTCACCAGGGAGCCTGCTTCTCCCTCTCCATAATTGTGCTCGCTCTCTCTCTCTCTCTGGCAAATAAAATCTTTTTTAAAAATTGAAAAAATATATATTTTTATATATAAAATATAATATATATTAAATGCATATATTAAAAATAAATATAATATAAATTATAAATATAATATATTTATAATTTATAAATATAAATTTATAAATATATATTTATAATTTATATCTATTTACAATATATAAACATACATAAAATATTTATATATAAATATAAAGTATAAATATTATTTATATATATATATATATATAAAAATCACAGTTCCTTACAGTCCTGTGGCTAGACTTGACCATGATGTCATCAAAAGCTCAGGATACGAGAACAGCCAGCACCAAGTCCTCTTGCTGTATAGCAGAAATCAGTGGGTTCTCTAGGACACTGGAGTGAGACAGATGGTGGGCTTTCAGTTCAAGAGCTTTTTTCTGATTGGTTCCAAGTTTGACTTTCTCTAGTCCAGGTCTGGAAAGCTGTACATTCTAGTGGGAGGTGGAA
>CM052883.1:11245707-11278597 GCA_028534135.1 Potos flavus | reverse complement strand
TTTTTTTTTTGTTAGAGAGAGGGGTGGCCATTCCCCCAACACTGAAAAAGAAGGGTGATTTCTTTTCTCTTTCCATTCTCCCTTCTATTTCTAACCTATTAACATTAAGGGACTTGAATGCTGTTTTGACTAACCACGAGGTTCTTTATCTATGGGAACATGATTCCAATGGGTTTCTTTTATGGGAAAATGAACTCCTAACTCTCATACAGAGAAGCTGCAAATGATGAAATGGATGACCCAAGAGGCTTCCAGGAAACACCGCTGCGGACCTTACACATGCCAGACAAGCTCTGTGATGGAAGACAGCCCTTTGCAACTTTTCAGCATCTAGCAACGTCACGCTGGTTGTCTGAACTGGTCAGAGTGAGCTGTACATCTGGCCCGGATTCTAAGCAGGAAGTGGCCGTTGTAACTGCCATGTAACCTACCCCCCCCACCCCCCCCACCCCCCCGCTCCCTGAACTCAGGGCAGGATGCTGACCCCAGGGTTAGAGCAATTGCTGGAGAGGATGCAGGCAGGACTTTGTGCTCATATTAAAGAGAAACTTGCAAGGTAAGGAGTCAAAGGTGTTCCCCTTAACTAGTTTAGAAAGAAGCACCAGCACTTGGCAGAGCCTATGGAGGGGAGAAAGACTGCATGAGGACCGTATTCGATGTGGATTTTGTTTTGCGTCAGCTATGACTGAAGATCACCTGGAGATAATAGCCATGTTTTCCAGGTCCTGTCTAGTGCAGGATGGCATGAAATAAGACATTGTGGGGCACAGGGAAGAGAATTGATGGAACTTAGACAATGCAAGAGGAGACGGTCCGAGGCTACACCAGAATAAAGACCTTTCCCAAAACATACTGGTTAAGGCTTTTCCTGAGAGTCTTTGTAAGAACTGGAAGTTTATATAAGAATCCAACTGTATGTAACATTCAAAGACGTATAGGCTTATTTATACATATATATGTATATATGTGTGCGTATCATATATATGTGTGTATATATGTGTGTCCATATATGCTTAATATAAAATAATTCTCATTCCAACCATTCTCAAAAAAGGACTTTGATATTTTCATGAGGTATTAAGTTTAAAAAATCCTCCTCAATGTTGCATATATAGGCATTGAGCGGGATAGAGCCTACCCGCTTATTACATTCAGGATTTTATTACCCAGAGTTGATTAAAAAGTTAAACATCTTCCCTTTGAAAGCCCTATATTAATATAACTTTCATTTATTTGGGTTGATAGAATGTTCCATGTATAACAGACACTATATACATACACACACACACACGCACAGTTACATGGTGACTGACAAGAGATCTGAAGTAAAATATACATATTTTTTACTTCAGATCCATGTCAGTTAAAATTTAGCAGCTATTTGCTCTCCTTCTAAGAAGACAAAAACAATCCTTCTGAAGCCCATAACCTCTCCGCTCTTGTAGATTGTGTTCTCCAAAAAATCCTAACTCCTAGCCCCTGTGAAATGATCTTAGTTACAGATGTAATCACATTAAGGTGAAATCATACTGGTTTAGGGTAGGCCCTAAATCCACTGACTGGTGTCCTTGTAAAGGAGAGATTTGGAACTCGAGGCACCCAGAGGGAAGATGACCCATGTGATGAGGGAAGCATAAACGAGAGAGGCAGCTGTGAGCCAAGGAATGCCGAGGTGGCTGGCGACAGCAGAAGCTGGAAGAGGCAAGGAAAGATCCACTCCTGGAGCCCTCAGAGGGTGAGTAGCTCTGCCATTGCCTTGACTTTGGATTTCTGTCTCCAGAACTGTTCGAGGATAAATTGCTATGGTTGCAATCTCATTGTGGTAATTTGTTACGGCAACCCTAGGAAATGAATACAGCCCCCTATACGTGAAATTCCACCGTGATCTATGGGAAAAAGCACAAATTCTACAGAACAGAAGCTGTTGAACATACGTGTGGGCAGCAAAGAATATGGCGCCTTGCAGAACACTCCTCACAAGGAGAGGCTTGGTACCCTGACTCTCTGATCAGTTCTCTGCCCACCAGTGATCTGATTTGCAAATGGAAGTTCTTCTCTAGACCTTCTAAGTCAACATCATATTTGGACTTCTTGCTTTTGTACTCTGAAATATAGTGTGTGGGGTACTCTCTGTGTTATACCCTTCAGTGGGTTGCCATGAAGCTCAGACAAAGACTGAAACAGGATGGAACATTATGCCTTGGATCTGAGGAGAAAATATGGGATATGGATACACAGGGAAAGGTTTACTCCTCATGAGCACTAAAATGTTGTCTTCTGTGGTGCAAAGAAGAACCCGGGGGGAATATAGAACTGGGCTGAGTTGTAGAATATTCTGCATTGATAATCTACACCATCCAGTATGAGAATCAGGAGCCACACGTAGCTGAGTATATGAAATGTGGCTGGCATGACCCAGGACTCGAATTTCAAATCCAATTAATTTAAATTAAATTTAAATTACAGCTGATCTAGAGTCTAAATAACATGGAAAAGAGCGACTAGAAGGCGGAAAAGCCAAATAGAGAATGCAAAATGGAACAAAACAAAAATCTATTCAAATCAACTGTAGTAAAAATTAACAAAAAACAACAATTTGGGTAGACTAAACAATGACGTTAACAAATAATTACCTCTCTACCCTCTCTATGATCACGTTTGCCCAATATAAAGCAACTGGCCAATTGAGCTAAGTGAATAATAATTTTAAAAAGACTGTCTGTAATCTCTAATCACATTAGCCAAAACAGTTGATCTTGTAAACTCAAGGGCTGCAGGCCTACTGGATTAAAAAAGAAAATTAGAAAGAATTTTTCTCATGCACGAAAAATAAAGAATTTAAAGAGGTGAGGGCGTAAGATAAAAATTCGGTGGAAGAAAACGAGAAGATGAAAGCCTCCAAGAATAACCCAAAAAAGTCATTAGCTTTTTAATAGTGGCAGGAAAACAAGGGCAAGAAAGGAGAGGGGAACGAGGAGGAAGGTAGAGGTTGGAAAAGAGAGGGAGAGAGGAAAGCAAAAGAAGGTAAACACACACGCACACACACAAATGAACCCTGATCTGTACATTCAAAAGCTGCTGGCATTTGAAGGACACATTTGGGAGGGCCTTTAAGAGTGAAGTGCCGTTACTGCTTTTGGAAAGAAAATCCCAAAATAAATGGTGTGAGGAAAGGTCACGGATGGAGATATATGAACAGAAAGATGCCAATGCCTACAGGCCAGCTAAATTTAACCTGGAAGTCACCAAAGTCTGAGGCACTCTATAACTGAATTTAGGATCCAACATCCAGCTGAGAAACTCACAAGAGCGTACAGGCGATTTCCTGAGTTCATCATCAAACCAGGACTTCCACTTCCGTGATCATTTGCACACAAGAACACACCAGATCTGGGCAAAAATATTCAATTAACATTGCTAAAAACAATATAATGACATCCATTTGTTGAGGGAAGTTTGTAGTATTGCTTGAGTCTAAAGCAGAGAGGAAATGGGGTCAGTATTATCTCTCAGGTGTGGGATGGTGAAGATACCCCCTATTTTGGAAAATGAAATCAAAAGATTGCATGAAATCTTGTAACAAATTTAGTCCCTCTTACATATTGAGAAATGATTTAAATTGTGTCAAATTTTATTGTATTTTTAAAAACTTGGAATCCATGACATGGGTGATTAATTAACCAAGGCTGTGAACTGGCTGGTTTTTTCCATAGTTCTGCCAATTCAGAAAGTTCATTGAATATTCACTAGGTGTCCAGAACTGGGAGTGCTATGGGCACTTGTTAAATGATTGCTGAATAAAATAATAAACCACTTATTTAGAGGCCAATATTATAAACACTTGTCAATCATAAAGCAAGTGCACACTTTTTCATAACCTGTTGATGGATTTGCCCTAGGGCCTTCCTCTGGGAATTGCAGCTTCCCTAGCAACAGCTGTCATCCTGAGAGACATAGGTTGGCTCTGCCTTAGCTCCATCCATTGCCCACCCTCATGGGTTTCTAGAATTTTCCACAGCAGCAGCCCCCATGTCCATACTGTATTATCTTCTTGTTCCTGTGGATTTGAAGAAATAACAATGGGTTTAGATATCCAGTGTAACTAGTTTCCATTTAAAACAACTAAAAACAATTGGGGCACCTGGGTGGCATAGTCAGGTTAGCAGCCAGCTCTTGATTTCGACTCAGATCATGATCTCAGGGTTGTGAGATCAAGTCCCATGTCAGGCTCTGCACTCAGCATGGAGTCTGCTTGAGATTCTCTCTCTCCCTCTCCTTCTCCCATTGCTCTTGTGCCTACACAACACGCACACATACTCTCTCTCTTTCGAATAAAACAAATCTTTAAAAGAAAAAAATAAAAACGATGGATAAAAAAAAAAAGTCATCTTAAATACATCCACAAGTTGGCAAAAAAGTAAGGAATTCTCAAAATAAAAACCAAGACAAGCAGCCAGAAACAAAAGCAATAAATTTTCATGTCGAGCATATTTCCCCTGAACTTGAGCCTTGAGTTGCAAGGTCTTGAAAGGTTTACAGAAGAAGAGGCAAGGAACGGACTCTATCCAAGGTGTGATTTAGCAGGAAGCCCCTTCATAATCCCTGGACCCCAAAGGCTATTCTCTAAAAGTGTGCCCTAGAAATAAACTCACTTTGCCCCTCTCCCCTGGGGAGAGTGAGGATGTACATTGTCTAGAATCTTGTCAATGAGTAGAAGAGGAAAGTCTCCCCTAAACATTTGTGACCACATGCTGGCCTTCACAAGGTTTACAACCCTAATTCATACAACCATATGTTGTCCAAAAAACATCAAGTCAAAAATGTAGTGTAGAGACAACTGGGTGGCTCAGTTGGTTAAGCATCCAACTCTTGATTTCGGCTCAGGTCATGACCTTGGTCATGAGATCCACCTCTGCCCACCCCCACCCCCCATTGGCTCTGTGCTGGCCTTGGAGTCTGCTTAAGATTCTCTCTCTCCCTCTGCTCCCCACCCATACCTCACACTTGCATGTGCATGCTCTTTCTTAAATTTAAAAAAAAAAGTGTAGTTTAAGGTGATCCCACAATGGCAGTAGAGCCAGTTCCCTGGCAGAACCAAACATAGTTCTGTTCTGAAAGAACCACCTTCATTCCCAGAAAAAGAAGGCAAAATATGACCTAAGGGAGAATAGCAAATTGGAAGACAGAGCTGAATAAACTACACAGAATGAAATATAGAGAGATAAAAAGATGGGAAACATGGAAGAGAGCTTAAGGATCCTGGAATACAGAGCAAGAAAGGCTAACAGAGGTCTAAGGTGAGTGCTGGAAGGAGAGAGAAACAATCAGGTAGAATCCATACTTGAAGAGAGAGTAGCTGAGCACATCCATGCAACTATAAATATGAAGCCAAACAAATATACAGAAATCCACTTTGGGACAACAAAATGAAAGCTGAGTAACCATGAGAAGATGCTAAATGCCTCCATCTTGAAAAGATGCAGCCTTCCCAGGGCTAGTGCTTAATTGGACAGCTCACTGCTTAATGGCAACCGTGGGAACCCAAGAACAGATATGGACAATGGACTGGGAAAAATAAACACCAACACAGAAGTCAAAGCCAATCACAACAGATGTCAAGAATGAGGGCAAAAGAGATATTGTCAAAAAACACAAAAACTGAGAGAGTTCGTCACGTTTAGATAGTAAGGAAAATTCTGGAGGCTCTTCCTCGGGCAGAACACAATGATCCCAGATGGAGAGTCTGAGATAAAAGAAGGATTAAAGAACAAAGAATATGGCAAATGTGGTTAACCCAACACTAATATTGGCTTAATTAAATTAATTAAAATATCCCGTGGTGCTGGAAAATATGATACATGACAATAACATATAAGGTGGGAATGGATAATCACCACAAGTATTCGGGGTTTTGGGAGGAGGATAAAAATACTGATTGACTTTAGAATATAGTATATATAACTTCTAAAATACAAGAGGAAGGGAGGCATGGGTTGCTCAGTCGGTCAAGCGACTGACTCAATTTGGGATCAGGTCGTGATCTCGGGATCATGAGATCAAGCCGGCATTGGGCTCCCAGCTCAGCCAAGAGTCTCCCTCTCCTTTTGCCCCTCCCCCTGCTCACAGGATCGCTCTCAAATAAATAAATGAAATCTTAAAAAAAAATAAAATAGGGTGCCTGGGTGGCTCAGTTGGTTAAGCGACTGCCTTCAGCTCAGGTCATGATCCCGGAATCCCGGGATCAAGTCCCACATAGGGCTCCCAGCTCCATGGGGAGTCTGCTTCTCCCTCTGACTATCTCCCCTCTCATGCTCTCTCTCACTCTCTCTCTCTCGAATAAATAAAAAATAAAATCTTAAAAAAAAATTCTAAAAAAATAAAATAAAATACAAGAGGAAGAAGACAAAATGAGAAAGTAATAATGAGCCTAAGAGAAGGTGACAAAAGAGAAGAAGTGAAGTCCAGCATAAGGTGGACAAACAGAAGCACAAAATAACCTGGTAAAAATAAACCTAATTTATAAATTCAGTAACTATACTAAACGTTAACAGACCTAATTCTTTAGTTACAAGGCAAAAGAGGATCAGGCTGGGTTTGTAAAGTGTAGTTATATGCTTTTTACAGAGATGCTCTGAAATACTTAAATCATTAAGATTGAACACAGGCAGATGGGAAAGGATATGCCAGATAAATATTATCTGAAAGAAAGCTAGTACAGTTATATTAATATCAGCCAAAATAGGCTTACTATGGAGGCAAAGATTAGCGTGTTGACAATGTGTGCTTCCTTTTTTTCACAGGGAAAGGTCAGTAGAAAGCTTCACATCCACGCCATGTGCTAAATACCTTTTTCTTCATTCTTTGACAAATTCAGGCAACGCTTTTCCTTTGGAAAACCCTAACATCTCTCTCTCGAAAATTACTTTAAATTCTTTTTCTTTTCTTTCAACAAATTTTTGTAGCATTCACTCTGGAGAAAAGTCCTTTATGCTGAAAACAATCATCCTACCTCCTCCCTGTACTGCTTAAACCTGTGATCACATGGTCTTGTGGTTTCGAAGTATCATCTCGATTCCATTGCCATGCCTGATTTATTTTAACAGCACCACCCATGCCTTGCTCTTGATTTCTACAACTTTGGTTCAGATTCCAGATTTCCCCCTAAATCGAGTCTCCATTGTTTGGACTCATGGTGTTCACTCATTAGGTTGCAATACATTTCCAGGTGAAATCGATTAACTTCTGATGAGCTCCTAATGGTTTCATGGTATTGTAAATTACAACCATGGCTTCAATTAAAGCTTTCATTTTTGGGCATCATACTATTCACCTGAAACCCTGGTTCCCTTAAGCTAGCTGAGCTTGACCTTGTGTTTCACGTTAAGTTCATCTCATTTTTCCCTTGTAGCTTGGACTAATCTGTTTGAGCTTCTTACTCCTTTTGTTTTACTCCAGTTCCTCAAAGGTCAAGTATATTTGATTGATCAGATAACAGGTTCTTCCCTCTGATTTTTATGTCCTATGCGTCATGAGGTTGGTGGCCACATTCTAAGCTCTTCCCAATAGTGTATTATGCACATAGCTGACTGCCTTTTTGCTGCGGTCATCATTACCAACTCAGGCTTATTAAGCACGTAGGGAACAAATCAACATGGTATTTATGAGTCAAAGTCTCAGTTCTCAGTTGCCTGGCATTGAGTCAAGAGTCAGGAAAGAATGAGATCAACCATGGCAAACAACTGTACCTATGAGGGAGCGCATCTCTTCCTGTTGGTGTTCCTAAGCTCTGTAGAAGGAGCATGAGTTTGATCACGATTGGCGTTTGGATTCTGTCACAGAGCCGCTAAGTGAGCTTGGGAAGATCATTTAACTTCTTTGAGCCTCAGTTTTCCCTTCTGTAATATGGAGACCATTATTAGCATATTCACTGCTGTGCAAACTAAATGTAACAGTGCATGGAAAGTGTTTCACGAGCTCTAATCTGATTACTTAAATGCATTCTGATTGAGTGATCTCAATTCTCCTTAAAACTGAAATTTCCCTCCAAATTAAGACCCATCATATTGGGCTTCTAGGAGACCAATCCTACTGACCCTTTCAATTTGATGATTAGTAATTATATTTGGGTGCTGGCAATTCCCTGGTCCTTGAATACAGTGAGAGAATTCAGGCAAACTATTCAACCTTCTACCTAGGTGTTTGAAGTATTTTAATAGATGCTTTTAAATAAAAAAGAAATATATTATGTCTTCATAAATCAAATAAGTAAATAAGGTACACTGTGAGAAATGCACTGGAAATAAAGGCATTCTAAATTGTCTTTTCCTACTGATTTTGGGCAAATCATTTAACCTCTATGGCCCCAGTATTTACTGTTCTAATCTCCAGTTTCCCCACTCACTCAGGAGGAAATTTTGAGGGTCATAATTAGCCCAGCATACAGTAGGCGTTCAACCCTTACTACCATCATTGTACATCAGGTACTGTCTTAGTTGGCCCAGGCTACGATAACAAAAACCATAGACTGAGTGGCTAAAACAACAGATATTTATTTTTTCACAGTTCTGGAGGCTGGGAAGTCCAAGGTCAAGGTGCCAAACAATGGAGTTCCTAGTGAGAGCTCTTTCCTTAGCTTGCAGATAGCTGGTTTCTTACCTTGTCATCACATGGCCTTTCCTCAGCTTGGCTGCAAGGGAGAGAGAGACATCTCTCTCTTCCTCTTCTTGTAAGGCCACTCATTCATGATCTAATCTAACCTTAACTGCCACCCAAAGTCCCCATCACTAAACACCCTCACAAGGGGGCTTAGAGCTTCAACATAGGAATTTCAGGGGGAATACATTCAGTCCCTAACAAGGATAGGACTTCTTTTGTTACTGTCACATTTGTCATGTCAGATATATATACAAATATATACATATATGCGTATATACATATATATGAATATTGAGAAGAACCTGTTTTCAGTATAAGAGCAGGTCTAGGAAATTTTGTAACATATACAGTAAGCAGAATCTAATTTAAATATTTGGAAGTTTCACACATGAGATCTCAACAAGTATGACACTGTGACTCCATTTCTCTCAAACTTTTGTAAGTGATCTTTACTGTTTTCTAACTTCCCGTGCTGCAAATAAGAAGTCCGAGGCTGGTCTAATACTCTTTATGCAACAGCCTTTTTTTTTTTTTTTTTTGCGCATTGGGATGTTCACTAAACTTTCTTTTTCTTTTTGAATTTCAGAAGATTCACTTGGATGGATCTAATGTGTCATTATCAAAAACACTGCCTGGAGTTAATCGAACCCTTTCAATCTGAAAAAGCACGATTTGTTCAGCACAGGGAGGTTTTATCTACTGTTATTTGCTCTGTATTTATCTCCTATATGCTCCTCATTTCTTTCTCCATAACTTAGATTATCTGTGTCTCTGTGTCTTTTGTCTTTTCATCCATGGTTTTCTATCTATCTATCTATCTATCTATCTATTTATTATCATATAACGTATTATTTGTTTCAGAGGTACAGGTCTGTGATTCATCAGTCTCACCATAGCACATACCCTCCCCAATGTCCATCCCACAGCCACTCCATCCCTCTCACCTCCCTCCCCTCCAGCAACCCCATGGTTCTCATTTCTTTGTGTTTTGGCTCTGTATTGCAGTGTTCCCAGCACTAGATCTTTCGGGTAATCAGTTTGATTGTTCTGATGTTCCCCTCCTAACTTTCAGTGTTGATGTGTGGTGTGGGGCTTTTTTAAAAAGTTCCCAGACATCTTTTTTACATTCTCTTAACTCCTTAAGACTTCTCCTTACATTTTCCTCAAATCTCTAGTCTGTTTTTCCATTTATTCTGCCTCCGTACGATCCATGTAATCCAGTTGTTCAAGCTGTTATGTCCGTGGAGAGGATTTGTTATTTTCGGTTTTATTAATTTAGGATTTATTAATTCGGTTGAATTTCTTCAGCAACAAAGATGCAAGTCCAGCTCCCGGGTATGGGGGATGATGGACAACTGACAGGCAGTGGAAGACTTGGGAGATGTATCTGCTTTTTTTCTCCTTGAGTGGGTCAGTAGTGATTAAGTGCCTAGGCTGGGACCTTTGGGCCGAGATGTAAAACCCCCTTGTCTGAGGCACAGGGGGAAGGGTGGTCCTCAGTCCAGTCTTTTTTCTCCCCTCCAGATCTGCCAGCAATCACCAGCTCAACCTCTAAACGGGAGGCACAATACTCATTTGGAAAGATACACTCTGACCCCCCAACTGGTCCAGGTGCATCCCTGTGGCTATGTTTATCCAAAGATATGAAGACTCTGTAGAACTTCTGATAATTTATAACCTTTCTGTGACCCCCAAAGACTGGAAGTAAATTTTGTTCATAAGGAGTTGAGAGAAAAGAAAAATACCAGGTTGAGGATGTTTATATTATCTTTCTTTCCCAAAAACCTACTACAATGTAAGAGGAACACTGCAAAGGTGTAGCCAGCAAAAGCAAAGAATAGGACAGGTGACATCGAGGGGATAAAATGTGTTTTTTTTTTTAAATGCAAATGAAAAATGAAGACTTGGGGATTGATTTAGCAAAGGAGAGGATGCTGTCGTCTTGAGAGCAGTCACTGTGGAGACGACAGCCCACTCACTCTGTACAAGTGAGGCCTGGAAACACACCATGCACAGGGGAGAAACTGAGGCAGCAGTCAGGGGGTGGGCTGAAAGTCTCCATCTGGGAATCCAGAAAAACAGGGACCAGGAGCAGCCTGGCACCTGCTCCTCAGGCAGAAGCCTGACTTCTGGCCCTCTCCTGAAGGCCCGTCTAGAGAAAATTGTTTGGAAACATAATGGCAAAGTGAAATTGAAAGAGGAACTTCCTAATGGTTCAGGAGATTAGACATTAGAATAGGCTTTCAAATAATCCACAGGCCTGGATTTAAAATCTTATTCCTGGGTTCTTTGTGGCTTCCTGTTGGAAAACAGATGGTTGGACTAGGTTCACGGATTCATTCAGCAAATAAATGTGGAAGGCAGTAGATGCTAGATCTACTTCATGTCTGTCATATTTCTAGGATTATCTTATTTATGGTCATAAGGGGCTGTGGATACAGCATCTGATAATAAACTATAAAATATCAAGATCCATAAGACCTACAATATGTCCTTATTGCCTTTCATGACCCCCCGGGGTGAAGCAGAAACAAAACAAGGAGACAGTGATATGTTAATAGTTTGTACTTTGAATATGTCTCTGATAGGGAACTAATAAATGAACTTAACGAAATTAAATGGTAAATAATAAAACCATTTAATGCAAGCAGAATTCCTGCAGCCTGCTGATTAGGGACAGTAATGATGAGCGAAATCCCCACACTTCATTCAGTTCATCAGTAATTTCTCACGAATGCCTATTTTTGACATTAGCACTTACTCATGCAATTGGCTGCCTCCAGCTCACCGGGAGTCTGGATCGCACCACCCCTAGAAGACTTTCCTGGCCAAAGTCACTAGACCTTTAACCTTTCAATAAGAGGCTTTTCTCAGTCTCTCCCTCTCTCCTTCTCTCCCTCGGATATAATCCCCTCTGGCTTCTCTATAGAGTAGGGTCATGTTGTCAAGAAGCCTCATCTCAAAGTTCTCCCCCCCCCGGCTAGTATCCTTACCACATTCATTCTGTCCCACATTTCCTGTCTCACTTCTGCCTCTCCTGCAGCAATCTTATTCTTGAATCTACTCCTTTTGCCCATCCCTTGTGTGCTGGTCCTTCTTCATTCCTTGGTCTTTCTAGTCTGTGCCTCCATCTATTTCCATAGTTTCGCTCCAATCAGTGCACTGACTGGCAGCGTATGGATACAGATCTATAATGGGGCCACACTTTTCTGCGGCAACCCCAGGACCACATAACTAATAGCTGGAAATCTCCTCCTGGAGCGCCCCCAGGAGGAAGTGTAGTGCAGAAGTAAAGAGTGGGGGACTTGAGCTGTGTTCAAAATGTCACTCTGCCTGTTTCCTAGGAGTTGAGAGGGAAAAAAAAGGCAGGTCGAAGGTGTTTATCATCTTTCTCTCCCAAGAACCTACTACAATGAAAACTGCAAAGGACAGGTAACATCAAGGGGATAAAATGGTTTTTCCACACTAGCTAAATTACTTAACCTCTCTGGGCCTCAGTTTCATCTGGAAAATTGGAATATTAATATTATCTATTGTGATTGGTAGTGAAGTGCAGTAAATGAGTTATTATATGTGGAGTGCTTAGCCCAGTACGTGGCACATGGCAAAGTCTATGTAAAATGTTAGCTATTGTTATCATTATGATTAAATCAGACAGGGCATTTAAAAACATTTAATTTCTCTGCTTTCTGTTTTACTTACCCTGGTGATGCTGTTCTTCCCCTAGTCTTCTAAACCAAAACCATGAAGGCCTGTCTTTACATTCATTAACAACAGTTGATTTTAATTCCTTCAGCCTTCCCCTACCGTGCCTCCTGTCAGCTTTGTCACTTCACATCTGGACTACTGCAATAGATCTGTCGCTGATTATCTTTCCTATTTTCTCTCCTCCCTTTAAAATCATCCTCAGCCTTGAAACCAAATCAGCAGTAGAACTATGATGATGATGGTGATGATAGTGGTGGTGATGGTGATGATGATGGTGATGCTAATGGTGATGGTGATGATGATGATGATGGTGATGATGGTGACGGTGATGATGATGATAGTAATGGTGGTGATGATGATGGTAATGCTAATGGTGATGGTGATGATGATGGCAATGATAATGATGATGACGGTGATGATGATGGTGATAATGGTGGTGATGATGGCGACGATGATGATGGTGATGATGGTGATGATGATGATGATATTGATGGTGGTGATGGTGGTGATGGTGGTATTAATAATGATGATGGTGATGATGATAATGGTGGTCCTGATGGTACGGGTGATGATGGTAATGGTGATGATGATAGCGATAATGGTGGTGATGATGGCAATGGTGATGATGGTGATGGTAGTAATGATGGTGGTGATACACAGTATATTCAGGCATTTTCTCATTTAATCCTCATAATGAATTGATGAAGCAGATACGCTTATTACATTGCTTTATAAAACTGAGAAGACAGCATTTGACAGAATAAGGAACTTGCCCAAGGCTCCACAGGGAGACCTGACAGTTCCAGAATATCCGTGCCAGGTGTCTGATCAGGGCCTGCACTCCCAGTCTCTGCCAACCGTGGGTGCATTGCTTGGGGCCCTTCACCAGCTCCTGATTTCCTGCAGGTGAAAGTATCTTTCACAGGCTTACAAGGCCCTTTATCAGTCTATCTGGGGAAACTTCCCCAGACTCCCACCCTACTCATATCTTAATAATCCACAGTGCATTTACTCCTCAGCAATGCCACACTGCTTAGAGTTCCTAAATAACTCATGGTGTATTATTCCTCTATGCTTTTGCAAAAGCTCCTTTCCCCACTTCTCCATTTGATGACCTAGGAAATAACTGTAGAGAAAAACTGGCTTCCCTGGCCCTCTATTGACAGGCAAACATTCCCACCTTCTGGTTACTTCCCTGCCTCTGTATTAATGCATTCTATTTTGATTGGCTTAGATTTTATCCCCCTTAGGAAACTATGAGCTCTCTGAGGGGCAGGGCTGTATTCTCATCATATTCTTAGCACAGTCTTGACACGTGGAAAAAATATTTATTGAATTGAATTGATTTTATTTCAAAATAATTGGCCTCATATATACATAAATCATGTTCAGATGGTTCCATATTAGCCCTTCTCTTTCTAACCTTGTTATCACTGACATGGTTCAGAGCCCACTCGTCCTCCTCTGGGAGAACACTCATCTTGACTGCCTCCGTTGATTACTCTCTAGTTATTATTTCTATCTAAATAACCCCTCTACCCACTGTCCTCTCCCCACCAGCCTCCCCTGTCTATTTGACCATCTCCATTCTCCGCTCTTCCTGCAGACATTGAGGCTGGAACTCACAAATAAGCCAATGAGACACTTAGTCTGCAGCCCCCATTACACGACAGCAGGGCCTGTGGGGCCTAGCTGGGTCGGGGCACCCAGGGCAAATGCCTAGCTGTTGGATCAGCTGAATGGTTACTCACAAGAGACATCTCATTTGAACAAAGAGAACCAAATCAATAGTCACAAACTTGAGGGATCCGTGTATTTCTCTCCAATCAATATTATACCTTTTTGTCTCTCAGCATTCTAACACTGTAAGTAACGAGGGCTATTGTGACTCATAACAAATGACCCAACAAAGAGATACTGGCTTTTTATAATTGGTCCAAGAAACACTGTCACTCTAGTGACAATGAAATTACTCCAAAGAAGTCTTTTTTTGCTTTAACTATACATTGCCTCATAACTTTTAACATCCATTATTAACAATCAATATTACATGTTGAGCTCGCTGAGAAGGACATGAACAAAGACTAAAATTTAAAAATACCCAAGCCCTATAGTTGGCACTTTGAAACCACCTAACTGGCAGATTGCATGCACTGTCTGTGCGGAGACTTTTGAATGTTCTTTCTTTTTTCATCTCTTCCTGAGGTCGGCAAGATTCCAGCTACTCAAGACCTCCACACTCAGGCAATGTTCTTAGAGAAGGAAAATGATAGGCTCAGACAGGTGTTGCAGTGTTTTTTAGTTGTGCATTCATGCTATATAAAGGTTTAAAATACAGTCTGTAAGAGTCGCAAAACTGGGAATTTTAATTGTGCAATAATTTTGGAAAACAGCCTAATAGTGCATGTTGACGTCCTTAAAATTATCATACCTTTTGTGATGAGCACTGGGTGTTACATGCAACTGATAAATTATTGAACACTACATCTGAAACTAATGGTGTACTACATGTTGGCTAATTGAATTTAAATAAAAAATTTAAAATTATCATCCCTTTTGCCTGAATAACTCTACTTTTAGGACTCAAACCTATGTAAAGAGTCTGAAACAATACAAATAAGCTTTAATAATAACAATATTTGTCACAGCATTATTCAGTGACATAAATAGTAAATAACAACAAAACCCTAAATGTCTAAAAATAGGCAAATGGCTACGTAAATTGTAGTAAAGAATAGCCATGCAAATAATGTACTATTTTGGAGCCATACCCAATTTTATTTCAGGTCAGTGGAATTCAACAAGTATGTATTGATTGCTTCAAATTTCCAGCATCACTCCAACAGCTCATGATCTACTGGACAGATAGGTGTAAAAGAATATTTGAAATAGTGGGCAGTAAGTGCCACAAAAGGGTATAAGGGAGAATGGCAGGTGGGGAAGTAAGAAGGAGAGCCAGGAAACACTTGGTTTGTAACTGCTGGTAGTATCCTAACGTGGTTATTTTATTTGGTATAGTAAATAGCTTGTTAAGGGGAAGTTTGGTGTACATTGGAGAGGCTTCTAATCAGCCTCTGGAAGGATGATCAAGAAGAGACCTAATGGATGAGGAGGAGTTAGCAACTAAACAGGGTAGCTTAGGGAAAAGTGTTGCAGGTGGAAGGACTGGCCCGGGCAAAGGCACAGAGATGGAGGAGGGAATGTGGTTGTAGAAACCATAGTCAAAACAGCTAGAGTGCAAAGCATCAGAGTCCCGAGCCTTAAGTAGTAGGTTCACAAAACCTGAAGGTTCTTAAAAAGCATACAGAAGCTAGATTTCATTTTGAGAGTGATGGGAAAGCCCTGGAAGTGTTTGTGAACAAATATTGGGAAATAGATGCTAAGTGTGGTTTTAGGTATGTTGGGTAAAGACCACCAGGTTGTTAGATGCAAAGGATTGGTTGGGGGCGGGGGTGCGGTCCAAGGAGAGAGCTAGACTAGACACAAGGGTTTGGGAGCTACATACAACATTTGGGTGGTAACTGAGGCCAAGGGGGTGGACAAGATGAGTGAGAGGGTCGCGGTGGGCATAAAGGGCTTAAGAGAGGGACAGGCAGAGGGATGGGATCCTCAAAGGATACTAAGATGGGCTGGCCGAGAAGAGTGTGGTGTCACAAAATACAAGGACAAGAATGTTTCAGAAAGGGAGTGAAAGTGTCAAAAGTTGCTGAGCATCAAGTAAGATAAGAGCTTGAAATATTCTAAGGAAATTAGCGGCAAGAGCATCAATGACCCGAGCCAGAGAAGGGTTAGCGGAGCCCCATAGCAGAACACTGTGGGTTGTGCAGGTCGCATGGAAGCAGAGACAAGAAAAGAAGCAACGCTTTCAAGAAATTTGGCTAGAAGAAGCAGAAGAGCTAAGACAGAAGCTACAAGAAACTGCTCTATCGGTGAGGCGGTTTTATTTTGTTTGTACCATAAGATGGAAGATGCTAGTATTCAGCAATTGGATGCCGGTGGGAACGATCTATTAAGGAGAGTGGAAGTTAAAGATAAAGGTGAGAGGATTGATGCATAACGGATATAATGAGGTTCTTTGGGGAGGTGAGCAAGAGTGGGATACAGAAACTTAGACTGGAGAAAGGAGACCTTTTTATTAGATTTATTTATCGCAAGAAAGAAGGGACAAGGTGGGTGTAGGAGAGTTTGTAGGATTGGAATTTAGAAGTTGGAGGAGGGGATTTGTCTGATGGCTTCTCTTTTCAATAATGGGAAGGGGGTAGGCACCTGCGGAGGATGAGGAAGAGGAGGTGGGGAAGTGTGAGGAGAAAGAAGAGTATAGTATCTGCTGTGAAAATTGGGAGGATTGATTAGGGACAGAGGAGAAGACAGGTAACTGATCAGCCTAATCGTGTGATTTTCCTCAGCAGGGTCAACAAACATCTTTCTTATTTTTTATCTCCAACGACTTGTGACGAAAATTCAACTAATTTCATTCCAACTACCAAAATGCAGCCCCTCGGAGGATTTACCGTAGGGAGATCTGAGTTAGCCAGGAAACCGTTCTCCATTTTCCTAGATGTTTGGAGAAGCAGGATAAAAACCCTAGTGGGAAAAGGAGATGACAGAAAAGTCCAATCGGGATTTGCTGTGATACATATTGGCTATCTGTTGATAAGCTTTCAGCAATTGTATAGTGCTTTCTCAGTTAAAAAGGTATTTTTACGTATATTAATCCACCTCTTCCTCCCAATAATTTGCTCAAAATCATAGAGCAGGTAGGACTATGTTGAGACCAACCCCAAGTTTTCCGAACTCCAAGCACTTTTCATTTCAATATCCCAGGAGCCTTTCGGACTGTAAGAAGGGTGTATAGCATCAGACCCAAGGATTATTCTATAGTGAGGGTCTAGGTCTTCTCACTGATGCCCTCGGAACCATTCTAAACACACACACACACACACAGAAATGTTACGTTCATCAACAATAACAACAGCTAAAGGGAAGGGCTCTGCAGTGGACTTCCGGACGCAACTGCTCGACTCAATGTCAAGAAGAGAAATGAAATTGTTTCCTGCCTTCTCTGGACTAAGCAATTTTTTGACCTAGAAAGTAATAGTAAGGACAATCCATGTGTTAAAATAGTGACATTCTCTATTCTCTCTCTCTTCCCTCCCCCCTCACAAGTCTTTGGGCTACTTGGTCATAAGTGATGTAGTGGAATAGTGTGCTTGAGGAGGAAAGAGGCAGGATTCCTTACTCCTTCCTATAACCCAAGATCTTCTCTTTCCCAGTTTTTCTATCAATTAAAGTACTACACCACAGCCAAGTCCCTTTGTGAGGGCAGTTCCCTGAACCATCAGTATCTCTTTGAATTTTATCACAAGATACTCATTTTTGTCAAGTAATTGGGATACCTTGTACCACCATGTAGACATTGAGGCTTCCAAATCACTATGAGGTTGACTATCATCTTTTATGGTGGTCCTTGTCATTGTCATCAGATCCTCTACCATAATTACTATCAAAATACCATCTCTATCTTGCATGAAGAAAAATCAAACATTATATCTGAACCTCACGAGCATTTAATATTTGGTTCCTGGTGACTACATGGAAGAGATTCAAATATAAATACTTCGTTCCCATTAAAATCGAACAGATAGATTTTGACGTGGGCGCAGGTGGAAGGGTCAGGCAGATGTAGTCCAATTCTGTAACTCATTGGTTGTATGGACTTGGTTAAGCTACTTAACCTCTTTGAGTCTCAGTGTTCTTTTGTAAAATGGGGGAAATATCTCCTTCGCGGACTTTTGGGAGGATTAAAAGAGACACTACAGGTAAAGCTCACACAATTTGTTCAGAGAGTGGTCTCCCTCCCCCTTCTCCAGCATCCTCCCATGTGACGGAATCAGAAATACTCCATCACAAAATATTACTTAAAAAATGGAAATATTTGGTGAGAAAAAAAACTTTGCAGGTGCCTGTGTTATTTTTGTCCTGCTCCGTGAAGACATGACAGGACCGGACCATCTTTTCCCAAAGCCTAATTAGAGTTTTCCCATTACTGTATTTGTGTTTGTTTTTGCTTCTTTTGTTCAAGTTCGGTTTTCAGGCGACCAAAATGAAACCCTCGCCAGAGTCATCCTTTGTAGCGGTGATGACACAAATTACATTGTTCTCCAGGGTTTAAAACACCCAGCCATTAAATTTAACTATGTGAGCTTGGCAAATCTTTTCAAAAACAAAGCAGCTGTTTCTCTTTTGTTCATTTTTTTAAAGCCTTGCTCAGGCTTAAAGATGTACACACTCCCACTGTACACCCGGGGAAATACTGGGAAGTGGGCAAATGCATTTACTGGTGGGAAGGCTCACACTGATGGAAAGAGAAGGAGGCACTGAATTTTATTTTCAAGCGATCCGATATTTTCTATTTGTTAAACAATATAAGGCTTATGGTGCGAGGGCACTATTTATTACAAGTCTTTATGAGTAATAAGTTGTTTAATCTCCATCAAGTAGGCACTATTACTCTTCTCACTGTAAGCAGGGGAGACTGCGGCATAGAGAATTTGACAACTGGGCCAAGCTCTTGCAGCTCCAAGGAGCAGAGCTAGGGTTCTGGACCCAGGCCTCCTGGCTCCACAGTCCGTGTTTTAACTAGCTTCTTCCAGCTCTCATTACTATCTGATCTATTTGTTTCTGTGATTCTTTATCACTTAGGTAATGGCCCTCCACTGTTCCCTGCTCATTATAGTAAAGGCCTTGCTGTTATTACCCTCTGGCAACTACCTCTCTACTCTAGCAAAGATGGCGTCCCTTAACTGGTCACCACTATTGGAGCTGCCCACAGGCTTGCCTCTGGGGTAGGGAACCAGTAGGAAACTTGACTCTCTCAGTAATTCATAAGAAGATGCCCTCAGGCCATGGGCAATGTGATTATAGCTGGAGAGGCCTGGGGAAGAGACCACAGCCACAGACCCAGGTTGGGCCGCCCATAGTGATCATCTTCTCAAGTCTCTGTGCTGAGTCCTTCCTGCCCATGACACTCTCAGCAACCAGATCTGTTCAGTGTGTAGATGAGCATGGGATTACGTCACTGTAGCCACCGGCCAAGACAGGGCCTTCGAGTGAATTAGAGAGAAGCACGCCCCTGGCAGATGGCTGGCGAGAGTGTCTGGGCCAAGAGCATTCTCACTTTGGGTCATGAATAGCTTCAGAGATCACCTGCTGTGGTCCTGGCCCAATTACTGGTTCCTCGAAGTGCAACAGTTCAAGCCAACCAAACACTGCCTGAGCCTCCACTGACAACCGCGAACTAGGCCAGATGCAGGGCAAACAATGAGAACTATGGCAGGCTCCTTGGCCCCTAAGGTCAATGTCAACAGCAAATGTTAACATAGCATTATATATCAATGATGGAGTGGCACATCAGAGAGCAGAGAGGAGGGCCACTCATCTCAGTGGGGGTTCTTTTAGAGAAGGTGCCTGAGCCCAGTGCTTGGCATACAGTAGTTAATCAATAAATACATAGAGAATGAATGCATAAGTGAATAAGTGAACAAATGGCATGGGTGCATGTCTTAAAGAAAGCATAGGTCCTGTAAGAAGAAAAAAAGGAGAACTAGAGAATAGCGTGGGAGAAGCCCAGAGACAGGAAACAACTCTGTGGGTCTCGGGAGTGTCAGTTCAAATCCCAAGGAGGGGAACGGCAGGAGTAGAAGTAAGAGTCAGGAGCAAGATCTTATTTTATGATAGGGAATGGGAACCTGATCCAGTGGGTCAGGGCTTCTCAAACTTTAGCATGTATACAAATTACATTGAGATCTGACTCTAATTCAGGAAATGTGGCTAGGGCCTGAGTGCTCTGGTTCTAACAAGCTCCCAGGTGCTGCCGCTGCTGCTGCTGGTGGTCCATGGACCACACTTTGAGTAGCAAGACATTTGGGGGTGATAGCAAGCATTGATGGATTTGAAGAAGTAGAATGACATATGATTGTCCCCTGGTAGGTAGTCCATAAATGTTGAATGACCAAGAATATTGAAGTATATGAACAATGGTTAATTAAAATTTACTTGAATTCACAAAAGGAATGGAATAAGCATGTATTGAGTACCTCTTACATACTAGTTGCTGTGCTAGGTATCTGACCTTATCTCCTCTAATAATAGAAAGCAAAGTCCTGGCTCGAACTGTATGTCCTTTGACTAAATGACTAGTAAAATTGGACAACGGTTTTGAGTAAATCTTAAGTAGAAATAACCATATTTAAATGAACTCTCAACCAGAAATTTTTAGCATTGTGTAAACTGTATATGCTCTATATTTTAATACATAATAGCATTTTCTTTTGAGTCCTAAGTCCAGGCACATTTTAAAAGTCGACTAAGCCACTACTCACATCTTCAGTGCTGGTTACTGGGGAAAAAATCACCTTAAACTTGGAACACCTGGCCACCCACCTACAACCACCAACTCATAAAATTGGTCCAGATCTCTAATTTAATGTTCAGAATTACACTAGGATCTCTAGCTAGCTAGCCTTGGGTGTTCTGGGTTAGTGACACCACCTAAAGCTTGGTTATTTGGAACGATTATCTCTGGAGAGGGAAAGACAGCTACAGCGAATAGTCCTTCTTTTCTGTCTGCTTCCTCCTGTGCTGGTCAGACACAGGGATGTTGATTCATTTCTATCAAAACCATATCTTTCGCCAGAAGGCATCAGAAGGTCTTACAAACATATGCCTGTGGATCTTCCCGGTGGGGGAAGGATGTCGTCCCTTATGCTATCATGCTCAGTAGCATAGAGAGGACTTAGCGAAGGGAAGGAGGAGGGACAGAGTAGATGCTTGGGTATTAGACCGCTGTGAGTTCGAATCTCACTTGTCACCAAGACACATGCTATAGTATCTAAGTAAACATATTTGGCCTCTTTCCTCAACTTTAAAATTGAGAGAATATTCTAGAAGATACTTTGGATCTAGGCCTTCACGGCATCCCTTCTTGCTCATTTGCTAACAACCTCCCTCCAGTCCCATTGTGGAGAGAAGCCTACCCCATTCCCTATCAAACAGAGTACACTAAGGGAAAGCAAGAGACTCAAGCCAGGGCAATCAGACCCATCCCCTTCCAGCCCCCCATCATTCGTAGGCCTTGAGCCAGGGGCCAGAAACATCAGAGGCTGCCAGGACAAAGTGTCATTATTCTCTGCTCCCAAATCCCCCAGGTTGTCTGGGTTCTTGTTCTTCCTGAAGCCTGGATGTTTAGCCATCCCATGGTTCCATGAGCCTAACAAATTCCTTTCTCAATTAAATTAACCAGGGTTGGTTTCTGTTGCTTGCCACAAGGAGCCCTACATGATACAGATACTTAATGCTGTAAAGATTAGCAATAACGTCAGCAGTTCCTGGTTTAAAGGCTCAATGTCTGGTCCCAAGAACTTATATTAAGGAATAACTTAAGATCACATCACATGCAATCAATCCTAGGAAGATTTGCAAAGCTCGTGAGTCTCTTAAGCAGACTCAGAGTGTTAAGCCACAGGACTGTCCCCTTGGCAGTTCTGTCTATGGTTTAATTAACTGAGTGGCACAGATAATTTTCCAGATCAAAAGCACCTTTCCCTTTTAACCTGCCATCGCTCCTGAAATTCCCACCATTCATGTCATGTCTCAAGCTTAATCATAAAGAAACGCTTGCTTAAAGCACGTACATATGGTGCTTCCCTGACATAGTTAAAGGTGTATTGTTGGTATATACATAGTAAGGGCTTATGTGTCCTGTCCCCTAAATGCAGGGGACAAATGTACAACCAATCTGGAGAGAGTTTAAACTCACTATGACTAGTATGTCATTTGTGGTCAAGGTTTGTAATCATAAACATTTACTTTGTTAAGAGATTTTGTGTCTTTGGAAAAGGGACTTTATTTTTAGAGTACTTTCAGGACAGAGAATTTGTGTGTGTTTTAAAATATTTTATCAGGACTTCGATTTTTCCATTACGATAAAACATAATTACACAGCCCTATGAAATTTTTAATTCATTATATTCCACTGACCATAAGAGAAAATATCAGGATGTTTTCATAACAGGATATGACACTTCCCTCAACATTTAGAAGCCTATAGCCCATCCCTGCAAAGCCCTGGATGTTCCTTCTGAGGGAAACCAGAAATTTTATGCCCTTTGCTCCAAACACTGCCTATTTATTATTTATTTGTTATATTTCAGAGGCACCCTTCCTCTGGAGAGCTCAAGGCCATGTGCAAAGGACTTTCGTCTTCTTAGTTATAAACATCCTTCTAACCTTCTAATAGTTGGAGCAGCAGAATGTCAAGGGCAACAGGAAAGCAAGAGGGAGTGAAAAATATGTTCGAGAAGCATCTCAATGTTCTGTCTGGAGAACACCTGAGCGGTCTTCAGTTTAATGAGGAGGGCTTTTGGTTTTCCTTCCATAAGAAAATTAAAATTATTTTATACAGAAATCAGCGGGGCAGGGGGAGGGAATAACACAGAAAATAAAGCTGAATTTTTAGGCTTCTGTTCTAAACTAAAAGTTACTAGAGAGTAGGTACTTGGTAAATACAGTATCTGCATATCAACAACAGAATCTCTGAAATTTATTGAGTGCTTCCCATGCGCCAGGTTTATGGGTCCCTTCACATTGTCCTCTCCAATGAGGTAAATCCTATTCTTATTCCCACGTTACAGAATACTGAGGCTCAGAGACTGCAGAAACTCATCTGATAAATGAGGACCTACTATCCAAACCTCAGAGCTCATACCCTCCATCATTATGATATGCTGTCTCTCTTACATTGATTCATTTGTCTAAGTCATTGAGCTGTCAGCGTTCAGGACAAGAGCAAGGCAAGAGGAGAAAATGTTGTGACCATTTTCCAAAGCTGTTTCTCCTCAAATAAATAGCAGCAGAAGAAAAATTTTAAGAATACTGAACCGGAACTCATAGAACAAGACCAGAGCTAAATTCTGTCTGACCTGGGCAGCCAGCCTCCTAAGGCAGCCCTCTTGCTCCCTCCACCTTGTGTGTGCAGCTCAGTAATGCCCTCCCCCTGAGTAGGGGCTGGACCTAGTGACACACTTCTGGTGAACAGTGATGGGACAACACTTCTGAGGAAGTTAGAAGAGACAGTTCCTTCCATCTCGGGCACCCTCTTTCACACTGTCTGTTCTGAGGGAGGCCACCTGCCCAGTGGGGAGCTGCCTTATGGAGAGATCCCCATGAAGACTGACATCTTCAGTCTCTCCTGGAGAGGGCCAGAAACCTGCCAAGAGCCATATGAGCGAGCTCACCCTTTCCCGTACCTTCTCTTCCACTTTCTGCTCAAAAGAGCATGCGAACATCCTATTTCTGCCCATGAGCCGGTTGAACAGGAAAGCTGGTTTGTGAAGGTAGGTACACACCGCACCAGAACATACCATCGTCAAAAAGCAAAGCAAATCAGGATCCTTTTTACGTTAGTGTCTTCAGTTTTAAATACAACAGGAAATTAACAACGTCGTCTCATGGATGATGTCCCGTAGGCCTGCCAACTCTTTCCCCAACAGGTGCTATGATTCTCCTTTTATGGATGCCGAATCTGCGTCTCAGGGAGGTTAGGACACCAGATAAATACTTTGATGACTTTCCCAGGAAACACAAGGCCAAAAATTGGGATGGTAAGCCAGGTCTTCTGACTCCAAATCCCATGATCTTTAGAGCACATCTGGAGCCTGTATGTTTTCTTCTGGGACACTGACTCCTCAAAACCAAGATGCCCAGGCTGAGTCAAGCGACATCCAACACTGATGTGGCAAGGAGTGCCGTGGTGGCTTAGAAACAGGTCTGTTTGGCCAGACTGAGCTCTGTGACTCAGAAACCGCCTTCCTCTCTAGTTTGGGTGGACCAAGGGAAACATTCGGGTGGGAGATTTGGGAGCAGAAGGGAAGCAACTGCCATGTTTTAGCTCGCACACATTGTGGCTTATCTACTGAGCCACCTCGCTGCTCTGAGCCGAGGCTAGGCCTGCAGATGCTCCACCTAAGATGAAGCTCTTAAAGGCTAAATGATAGCACATATCTGTGTCAGGTACAAGGAAGAATGGGCCTGCACTTGCTCATGCTCTTGCTCTCTCGCTGAATGTGATATTATTATTATTGTTGTTGTTATTATTTTAAGTAGAAGAACTTGAGATCAAGACCTGAGCTGAGATCAAGAGTCTGATGCTTAACCAACTGAGCCACCCAGGTGCCCCTCTCCTGAATGTGATTTAAACAGAAGGAGAGGGAAGGTCTGAAAGTCATCCCACGGGAGGAGTTTTGATCTAAGTTGGCCTGGAGAGGAAGCTTCAGGAACACTAGAAAGACTTGGCCCAGAGACCCTAGGTCTCTGCCACCTTGTTCCCTAAGACCTGCAAGCCATGACAAAGGGAGGCAGGAGGACAGAGAGAGGAATCTGGATCAGCTTTGTACCAGGCTTTGCTTCTAGACTATTCCCTACGCACTGTGTGGACTCCATGGGGATGAGGGCGATGAGAAGAAGAGGACTAAGGGAGACCCTCTATGCATTTGTTACAGACCTGACCTACCACTCAGATATAGGGCCCTCACTGAGCACCTGCTAATGCCCAGCCTAGCACTCAGTTCTTTGGGCATCCAGAAGATTTATAGCACCCCTTAGGGTCCCTGCCTTTGGAGCATTTACAGTCTAGCTGGCAGGAATGGCCTCCCAGTTCAGAATTGGGGTACAGTCAAGTGCTAAACGAGTGGGGTAACTGGAGGGATGGTTTGGGGAAGAGACCTATTAGGAGGGGTCCTGTGACTCACTAAAACGGTAGCCAGAAAACAGAAGACAAGGATGGGAATCAGAAATCTAACACCAACTCTGCTGCGGGTTCTCAAATACCTTGTAGTAAATGGCTTTCTTTCAGCACCAACTGTGCGGCCAAAGCACTGGGCTCCACTACTTATGATTGATAGAACCATAGGCATTAAGTTATTTAACCTCTCTGTGCTTCCTTTCTTATGTGCACTATGTGCCTTATAGCAGCACCTACTCCAGAGACCGTAAGGATTACAGGAGTTAATGCAAGAAAATCCCTTAGAACAGTGCCTGGCACTGTGCATGTATAAATGTATTATTTCATTATTATGCCTCCTTCTAGTTCCCTATCTCTAAATTGGGTCCAGGATTTATTAACTTGCTTTGAATGAACCAAGGTCTTGCTCTGATCTTCCTTTAAATAACCTACAAATTGCTATATCACACAAATGTTTTGTTAGTGCTGTGGGGTTTGGGTTTCAATTAAAAATTCTCTGTCCCCAAGGACACAAATCCTGTTCTAATAACATTGAAGATTAAAGAGAGTTTGAAGCTAAAGTACAGTTGGCTTGTATAATTGAAAATAGCCTGAGAGAGTACGGATGCATTTTTTAAAAATCCAAGTGCATTGTCATTGAAAGGTTATTTTTTGTTTGGAAAAGAATTTAAAAAAAAAAATCATTGTCACACCATAGCAACCAGACTGGTAAGTGATACAGAACAGGCTGAACTGATAAAAATATCTGTGAAAATGTCCAGATTGATGAAATGTTCTAAAAATAAGTTCAACAAAATAGTGAACGAAATAAAATGGGCCTAATTTTTCATACACGCCTTTTCATGTTTTATTTTTTGAAAGCTAAAATAATTTTAAAATGAAAATCATTTTAACATTGCCATCTGGTAAAAAAAAAAAAAGAAGAAGAAGAAGAAGTAAAAAGCCCTAGACTTTGGACAATATAAAAATGTATTTGTGGAACTAAGGAGTAAAACTTCAGCATTTTAAAGGAAAACAAAAACATTTGTAGGCCAAAGTTGAGAGCTTATACTTCTGCATACTAAGTCTTCAAAGCAGTAACTTTTAAAATACCCACATGCTTTCCAGTAAACTAATTTATTTTTCTCACTATTATTATTATTTCTATTTTCAGATTTTTGAAAGCAGATGGACACTGTTGCTTTGCCAGCCTTAAGAGAAAACAGAATTTTCAATTATAAATTCTAACATTAGAGGAGTGAAACCCTATCCAACTCCAACAAGGAAATTAAGGGTCTAAAACAGGAGTGTTTCAGAAGAAGAACTGCCAGTATTTGTTACAATAGATTTAGGAGGGAACTTGCTTCAAGTCTGGAGTTGATCAAGGGCTCTTTGTGTTTCCAGAGTAGATCCACAACACTGAGAAATGAGCTGAGCTGCTCCAAAAGATATTTGGGTGTTTTTATATTTTTATAAGCAAGAAGGGCAAAGCAGTGTTCTATCATCGCAAGGAGATACCGGGTAACACTTTAGAAACCACATTTTCATTCATTCAATTCATCCAACAAGTATTCATTGAGTTGGACAGATAGGAGATGTGCCAAAGCCCAGTGCTAAGACCTAGAGATGTGGGAATGAATAATGCATAACTCCTGTCTATAAGGAGTTTGGAATTTTAGGGAAGAAATTTGGACACGTAAGCAAATACATTATTTTGAGGGACTTATGAGACAAATATGTAAGATAATCTTAGGAATCCAAAAAGGAGAACAGTTGATTCTCCTGAAAGAACCTAGGAAGGCTTCGTACAGGAGTGCTAATTTTGCTGACACTTCAAGAGTGCTATATTTTATTGGTTTAGGGTAGGAGTATTGTTCCAAACCCAAGGCATGCTAGTAGGAAGGTCATAGGAGCATGACATGAAGCATTACAATGGCTGAAGTGAGAGGTACAGGGGTGGGTTTTCAGGGGCTAAGAGATAGGGGCCAGGTTGCAGGGGTAGGCGAGAACCTCATTATGTAGGGCTTTGTGTGACATGTGAAGGAATGTGGATCTTATCCTATACAAAAAGAACCTCAGTTCAGGGGGGTTAAATCAAAGAGTTAGATGTTCATACTTATACCGGTACAGGTCGAACCGAATCTAAGAGGAAAGCATGTAGTGAAGGCATCGCAGAGGCTACAACAGTAATTAATTTGGCAAGTGAAGAGGGCATGAAACAAGGCACTGGAAATAGAGATATGGAGGGTGGGGCATTGGAATTGGGAGGATTTAATGGCCACTCGTTTACTATGATGGAGATATAAGGGGGTGTGGGTTCGGATATACTGAACTATCCGGACAATAGGGCAATGCCATGTCTTGTAGGTCATTTGACACTCATCACCTAGGACAATGACTGGAATATAGTAGTTTTCAATAAACATTTAATTAATAGGTGATGGGTAAACAAATGAATGAAACCACACTTGAGGGACATCCGGTAAGCCACTGGCCATTCAAGGGAAATACCGGAATGTAAGGTGGAGCAGAGAAAAGAGAGCAGAGGAGTCTGACAATTAACAGGTTGAAAAATGAGGGGAAAAAATTCTGTATCTTTAAGTCCCTCTGTGAATATATATTGTGCCTATAGAGTTGGTTGATTCCTAATTTCCGCTTATCTGCCTTGGAAGATGTATCTAGTGACAAAGCATGGGCATTGAGAGGATCTAGAGAATTAGATTCAAATCTTATTACTGTCCCTTTCTAGCTGAGACTCCGAAAAAGTAACCTCTGAATATCAATTGCTTCATCAATAAGATAAAGGTAATAATAATGCCTACTTTATAGAGTTCTGTTGAAGATTAAAGCTAATACCATATGTCAATGGTTATAACTTATACTGAGGGTTCGATAATATTGGACCCTTCATCCTCTCAAAATACAATATATACAATATCACCTTAGAGTTCCTAGATTTAACAGTCATGCCTTCACCTTTTTGTAAGCATCCCAGAATTCCAAAGAGCTACTGCGGAAGCCTATCTCTTAGCCAAGACACCAATTTGAATGCTGATGTTAGGAAGTGAAGGTGTGCAAACCAATCACCAAGCTTTCAAATGTTCAACATTCTTAGTGTTTTCTGTTTCTCCAGACATCTTTGTTAACGCTTGTCCAATACTATAATAGCATTTTAAAAATTGAGTATTTGCATATATTTGGGGGTGTAAAAAGGGTTACTGCATAACAAAGAGGAAATAATTTTATAGATAGACCTTCTATGCTAAGTAGCACACTGCAAAATTGACATAGGTAATGTGCACTAAAATCGCTGGGAAGAAATAATAGTCTATCCTTATTTAGATTTATTACTATTGTTTAATAATTTACGAATGACTGCTTGAACTTGAATCCCACTTATTTCATGGGTTCAATTTCCTTCTTGCTGAAGCACATTTTTTAGTAGTTCATTCAACAGATCTTAAGAGTGGCAAAATCTCTCTGTCTTTGCTTGTCTCAAAATGCCTTTATTTTGTCCTCAGCTTGAATGAGAGATTAACTAGATACTGAGTTCCCATTTGATATTCACTTTCTGTCAGTGCTTTGAAGATGCTATTCTATTGTCACTGTCATTGATTGTCACTGATGAGATATTTGCCAGTCTAATTATTGTTCTTTTGTAAGCCCCTTTTTTTCTTAGGTGGCTTTTAAGATTTTCGTTTTCTCTTTGATATTCTGGAATTCCATCACGGTGTGTCTAGTGTTTATTTGTTATTTATTGCTATTTCACTTGCACAGAGCCTAGATTTTTATAGTTACAGGTTGGTTTCTCTGAAAATAGATATGGGGATGGAGTATGGAAAGCACCATGCTTTTTGGGGTGCCAACACCTGACCTCTATTTTGGTGGGTACCATCATCCTCATTGTCATTGTCAAACCAAACTGTACTCTAGCCTCTCTCACTGTCAGCCCTGTCCTGACGAGAGCCATGATAGGATGTTTTGTGATGCTCCCACTCTTCTCGTTAGCATATCCCATGTAACTTCGATAAATGGTGTGTCATCTAGGTTTTTCTGTAGAACATAACTATCTGGGCATCCACCTAACTATACATAGAATACCTATTCCTGATTGTCTACTTCCTTGAGCCTTTTAATCCTTTCTTCCTTGACAATTCTGTCTTGGCACTGCCTACTTTGGCAATTCTGGCATTTCAACTTCATTTGGCCTGGACTATAACTTTTTCCACGCTTCTAAGAGCCATCCTAGCAGCAATTTCGAGCCAGTTCTTGGGGTCCTCGCCAGTGTTGATCCCATTGATTCTTTATCTCAGGAGAGCACTCTCAAGTAAATAAACTTACCTATCTAATTTTGTGTTTTGGCTCTCTTGATCTGGTACACTCAGAATCCAATCCCACACATGCTGCCTGGCTCCTGCCAGCATATGCTGGGTAGGTCTTGCAATACTTTTGGGGTATGGTCTGATTATTCCCTTATCAGGCCCAGCACATCACCAGATGTTTTAAGCTGTTCCTTAATGCCAATGATTGGCCTAGTGTCCAAGAGGAGATATGGAGGCAGGTCCTGGGAAGAGGAGGAGGACATGTCACCTTGGGAGAAAGAGTCCTCAATGGTAATTCCCAAGTATTGGGGAGGTGAATATGGAGAGTGGGGACACTTAATCTCATGGGGAAAATTGACAACCTGCAGGCTCAGAAGTTTGGGGAAGACTTGAGAAGTCAAAATCTTCAAGGGCATCTTCCTCAACGTCCCCATGTTGTGTGTCCAGGTCCAGGTTTTTAGCAACTCAGCATAACAGATCTGCCCCTGTTGGGCATTTGACTGTCTTTGAAGTCTAACCATCGTATGCTTAAGGTCTAGGCTTGGTCCTCATTTTTCTTTACCCTCCTGCTAGAGAAGATGAGAGCTTTTTTGTATGGAGCCAAACAAGAACCCCCTGGTTTTCCCACTTAGTTTTCCAGTACCTCTGTCTCATCCTTAGCTGCTCCTCATATTTTTGTAAAGCATCAGTGCTACTTAATAAAAAATGCCCTTGCCAAATAACTACTTGTCTATAATCTTAAGTGCTTGAGACATCCCACCCATTAGAGCATTCCTTCCCATTGAAATGTCCTCTCACCATCAGCGAGAGATATAACGATATGCCCCCTTGTGCCAGGGGCTATAGAAAACAAGAACAGGAGAGCAGGTTCTAATCCTTGCTCAGGTCCTTGCTGTGGTACATAGGAGCACTCTGCTGACATTCTGAGAGTAAGCACTGGCTATGGACGTGTGGGCTTTTCCAAGAAGCTAGAATTGGAATTGGTTTTTTTACTCCTAATTTCATTTATGTTAAGCAGAACAATTTTGGTTTCCTGGAGTTTATATAAAGACTTCAAGATAGTCTTGTAATAATTTATACACACCGTAACCTCTGCCAACAATAATCCCGTGTACCTTCAAAATGAGGAAATTAGTGTTGGCGTGTTGTATTATAATTTGCACTGTGTACTATAAATGGCTAAGTAAGCACTTATTAAGACACTTAGATGAATAAAAAAGAAAAATATCCTTTTAAATGGGCAACACATATAAGTCTCTTGACCTTCAACAACTTAAAAAAAAAAAAACCAAACAGGTCCTAAATCATATAATATTGGCAAAGGGTGTGATTATTTAAGTTAAATTATCTATGAGATGAAGGTATGCTCTTTACCTTAAGGCAGAACTTTCTAACAATGGCACAGGCAATGCAGCTCTCTGCTTTAACAAACAGTACTGCACCACTCTGTGAAGGTAGAGAGAGCAGCTGCAAGGTGGTTTCAAGGACTTGAATGAAGAGCACACTTGTGCAGCCAGTAGACGCTGAGCGTATGGCAAATGATCCAGACCTCTCTCCAAGGGGAGATTTCAAGTAGGGTATTTTCAATTACCTACTGTCTGTTCAACCTTTGCAAGGAATTTAATTGGAACAGACAGAGTATTTAAGGGGAATAACTAATGATATAATAGATTAGTAATGATCAATAGGCAGGGAATCACTGCATTAGTCGGACCACGGTACTTTCTGAGAATGGTATTTTCACTCCTGGGGGAACAAAATTCTAATTATAATTCTCCAGCATTCAACACTCTGGAGCTTCTAAAGATGTTTGCATTCTTTTAGAGAGAGAACAGAGTCTATAGTTTTATAATTGTATATTAGCAAATGTTGACAGCACTGGAAATCAATAGCCTGATTGCTCTGCTCCTGTTGATTGGTATTAACATAAATAGCCCTTGTACTAGATTAACTCTCCAATTTGTCTGAAAGCATATTTTCCTCCTTCCTATAGTAATAGAGTCAAAACAATGGCCTGAGTGTGTTGTAGCAACATGAGGAATGTACAATACACTTTCTTGGTCTCCTTACAGAAGGAAATATTGATTATAATCATGAACTTTCAACACAGAAGATCCTGTATTGCCTACTTAGTAAATGTGAAAGCCCAGCATCCATTCACCATTAGTCTGACGAAGGATAGATTATAGCAGCATCATATATAACTTGAGGTTCCTTCTAGGAAAGATGTCATATTAAAGAAAAATTTTCTCAGCCACTAAAATGTCACTGAGTTATAAATTATCACATTATATATAAATTAACCCATATGCTCACACATTTTGACATAGTTTTCAAGATTACTGTTTGAGTATTTCTTAATGTATATACGTTGTGAGTGATGGGATAAGGACAAAAATTATTTTTTCTCATTTTTTCACTGATGTTCTTTATTATTTTTCTTTTAATAAGCCATTCCATGCAAGTGCACTATCAAGCCAAAATCCATAGGTTAATTTCATACCCTAACTTTTCAAACTTTCTAAACTTGCTTCTATAATTTAAAGTCAGACTTTGGTGGCTAAGTAAGGATGGAGTGAAAAGGAAAGAGGAAAAAGAGACATCAAAGAGAAGGTGGGAGAAAAGAAAGGCAAACCATGGAATAGCCTTTGTAAGGCTAATATGTGGGGAAAGAGAATGAAAGGAAAATAGTAGAAAGGAAGAGAGAAGGAAACAGAGGCAAGAAGCACTGAGCAAATTAATCTTTTCATTCTTGGCCTGGGGGTTATAAGTTTTCTGGCGTTTTGTCACTGTCCTTTGAAATGCTCTTTGTTCAGTCATCTTTTTTCAGTTCTTCACCTGGTCTTTATCCTTCAGACATCTCTACGAATGTGGTAGTCATTATGGCCCCATAAGAGAAATGGGTCTTCATTCAGAACCCTGTCCACAGAAGGGTGGTTTGAGAAAAGCTGCTCAAACCCACTCACCTTACAACTAAGTAAGGATGGAACCAGAGAGATAAACCAATGCCAATTCAAATGCTGGAGAATAAAAACTATGGAATCTAAGAGCCTGGAAATTGGAGCTTCCTCTGCCACCTGTGTGATCTTGATTGAGAAAAGATCACACCAGCTGTGAGATCTTGATTGAGAAAGTCTCTTAGCCTCATTGAACTTCTATATCTTAGTTTGTAAAATGGCGCTGCGATTCCTACTTCAAAGGATCAAATGAAATATAGAAATATAGAATAGTCCAGTCCATGTTAAAATAAAAGTTGGGTATTCGTCCTTTCTGATGGAGGCATAATATTCCATTGAATATATGGACCATATCTTCTTGATCCATTCATCTGTTGAAGGGCATCTTGGCTCTTTCCACAGTTTGGCGATTGTGGCCATTGCTGCTATGAACATTGGGGTACATGTGGCCCTTCTTTGTACTGCATCTG
>CM052883.1:11206750-11245207 GCA_028534135.1 Potos flavus | reverse complement strand
GCTGTGGCTGATTGTGAGAGGGAGGGGAGGGATGAATTTGGAGGAAATCGGAGGGGTGAAGAACCATGAGAGACTGTGAACTCAGAACAAGGGACTGAGAGTTTTGGAGGGGCGGGGGTGGGGGGATGGGCGAGCCTGGTGGTGGGTATTGAGAAGGGCACGTATTGCATGGAGCACTGGGTGTGGTACATAAACAATGAATCTTGTAACACTGAAAAAATTAAAAACATAAAATAAAATAAAATAAAATAAAAAAGAAAAGAAATATAGAATAGAAAATGCCTAGAATGGTATCGAATGCAGCGTGTATTCAACGAAAGGTGTCTATGATTACATTTATCCATGCCTCTTGGCCCTCTGTCCACTGCTCTTTCCCCCCTATAACTTAATTTACAAATCATAAATGAGTGCTCAGTTTGTAAAAATAGTTCACCACAGAACTACTTCAAGAGTTATGCTCCTCAGTTATGTTTAATTTACAGTTTAATTTACAGTTATGTCTATTTACAGTCTACTGAGCTCTTGAAAGAGATGTGAGGGAACACGAGGAAAGGAGAATGTCAAATTGTTTGAGCCCCCATGAACTCACTATTAATCTGGAAGTGAAATAGCCCTGAAAGTGTCACGAAGATACAGAGAAATATAATCTTGTATGATTTATCAGGAATTCATTTAGTATGTAATGAGGTACATGTATGCATTAGTCTCAGAAGGTTGCCATCACAGATGGCCACAAGCTGGGTGGCTTAAAACAAAAGGACTTTGTGGACTTACAGCTCTGGAACCTACTCTGAATTTAAGGGCACACTCCCTTCAGAGGCTCTCACGGAGAATCCTTCCTTGCCTCTTCCTAACTTCCGGTGCTTGCCGACAATCTTTGGCTTTCCTTGGCTTGTAGCCACATCACTTGATTTCTTCTGTCTTCCGTCTGGTTGTGTCTGTGTACCAGAATTTCCCTCTCCTTTCTTTTGCAACCCCTCCCCCAGTCATCAGATTCAGGGCCCACTCCATAACCTCATCATAACTTGATTACTTGTACAAAGGCCCTACTTCCAAATAAGGTCCCATTCGCAGATCTGGGGGTTGGGACTTGAGCATATCTTTTAGGAGGACACCATTCAACCCACTATAATGTATAAATTAAAACTGTGCTTAGAACCAGGCCAATTTTGATGTAGGCTAGTGGAATCTGACTTGATACCTTCTAGTTAGAGTCAATCATAACAGTAAGATACATTAGGAGTACAGTAACATTAAAAATATGTTTAAGGCATTCATCTTATAAGTATTTATTTTGGCCCTCAAAGCATTTACTGATCTAGCTCATCTCCATTACCCTGGGAGATACAGCAAAGACCATGCACCCGGGTGAATGTCCTGGGTCTACTGCTTACTACAGACCTCATTAATTACGTCTACAATGTATTAGACCCTTGTAGGACTTCACACATTATGCTAAGCATTTTACAAGCATGATATTTAATTCTCACTTGAACCCCATGAGGAAGATAGTATTATTCCCACTTTATAAACTAGGACTCAGAAACTTTAGAGAAGTTAATTATCTTGTCTACCACCAAACAGCTAGTAAGTTCTGGAGCAGAGATTTGAGCCCTGGTCCATCAGACTGCAGTGCCCGTGCATTTAACCATAATGCTCTTTTCACTTGGAGCAAAAATTTTACTTAGCTCCTCTGAGATTTAATTTCCTCCCAAGCAATCTGTGATGGCTTGGCTCCTGGTGTGCCTTCCTAGAACACAGAGGCTGGAAAGCCTAAAACTACCTTCTACACATGCTCTTGCAGAGAGAGTGCTGAATGTCCGGCCCCAACATTTAGAAGGTGGCTGCCTTCTGCCTTCTGGTGGCTGGTCACCAGCTCTGTGGGTGTAGAGAGCAGGAACGGAGGGCAACTCCCTGTCCTTTCTTCTTGCTCCTTGGATTGCTGCCTTGGTGGTATGTCCTTGAGCGCCAAAACTCCAGGGGCAGCCTCCTGGGTGCTGGCTTCCCTGATAGTTGCTTCTGCATTACTTGGGGAGTTGTTCTTAAAGGCGAGGCCTCGAACCCATTCTCCGAGCCCTTCCAGTTCTATGAGCATCTAATATCCTTAAATGATTTCCCTTGAAACTTCCTAGAATGGATTCTATTTTGTGCACTGAATCCTCCTTGATTAATGTGTGAATCAAGATTCATAACAATTGCTCATAGGGCCTTTTTTTTTTTAAAGAAAACCGAATGGAGGGTCACCTGGGTGGCTCAGTCAGTTAAGTGTCTGCCTTCGGCTCAGGTTATGATCCCAGAGTCCTGGGATGGAGCTCCATGTCCGACTTCCTGCTCAGTGAGGAGTCTGCTTCTCCCTCCCCCTCTTCTCCTCCCCTCGCTCATGCTCTCTCATTCACTCACTCTGTCTCTAATAAATAAGTAAAATCTTAAAAAAATAAAACTGGATGGAAAAATATATATAAAGATATATCACAGTGAATATTGGTGAATGTTCTTGTATACTTCCCTTTCTGCTCTCATTATAAAACCAAAAAAATGGACATTGTCAGTCTGTGGGAAGTATACTCAGCATTTTCCAACAAACACATATCCCCATAAAAACCACACCAAGAGAGTATGAACTTGAGAGACAATATTTCTGTCCATTTTTTTCCATTCTACTGTTTGGTTTTCCTTTGGTCTACGTTCTTCACTTAACATTTATAGAGAGCTCGTTATATGTCAAACACTATGTTACACTTCTCTCCTCTCCTCTCCTCTCCTCCCCTCCCCTCCCCTCCCCTCCCCTCCCCTCCCCTCCCCTCTCTCTCTTTCTTTCTTTCTTTCTTTCTTTCTTTCTTTTTTTCTTTCTTTCTTTCTTTCTTTCTTTCAAGATTTTATTTCTTTATTTGACAGAGAGAGAGATCACAAGCAGGCAGAGAGAAAGGGGGAAGCAGGCTCCCCACCGAGCAGAAAGCCCGATGCGGGGCTCAATCCCAGGACCCTGAGATCATGACCTGAGCTAAAGGCAGAGGCTTTAACCCACTGAGCCACCAGGGCGCCCCTGTTACACTTATTTATATAGTAAGATCGTTTTCTTGCCAAAAAGAAGGCATTCCCTATGAGATTGAATTCCCACTGGGCGTGAACTTCAGGCTCATGAATGAACTCTTGACAACCCAGAGATATTTTGAGACCATGACATGATGGTGACTTTGTGACCTGACCTCAGCAAAGATCTTTTCTGAGAAGTCAGTTCTGCTGGGAAATGTTACTCACTCAAGCTCTTCACTGTGATGAGACCGAATGGCCAAAATACTACAGTAATGCCTTTTAGGAAGGACTGTATCCTTGTCCATGTGGAAAATGGGTTCTAGCTCAGTGCTCAGCCCACTGGTTGAGAAGCAGGGAAAGGCAGAACACAAAAGGGAAAGAAGCACTTTCCCAAACTAAAAACTGCCTAGGCCACCAAGCACAGCAAAAGTCTTTGAGGTTCATGAAAGACGTAGTCTTCTGATACCTCCACTAAAAAAAAAAATTGACTTTTGCCTCTCCCCTTTAGAAATTAGGTCTGAAGCAGGAATTTACTGGACTGTTCTTCTCTGGCTGGGAGAATGACTAGCTGGGTGTCAGGGATCAAACTCAGGGTCTAAAAAGCATAGCCCTGGTTTTTCTCTAGTGACATCTAAGACGGTTGGAGAACCTATAGATTGGTTCTCCCTTGTCTGAGTTCCCCTACGCATGCCGTTCACATCACATGGATTCACTATTTCAAGAAGACATCACGTTTTTCAAACAACGGGTTTTTCTGATGACCTACTTCTAGTGACTAATGGGAACAGAAAAGCCTCAAAAACCTCAAACACAACCTTCTCCCCACCTCCTCTATACACACATGCTGTGATTTTGCAAAAACAGGATTCATTGAATGTTGGATTGTGTTTATTTACTGAACAAAGGCTGCTCTCTGCTTCCTTGTGCGACGGGCATAATTACCAACGCTCTCCAAGCCTGCACGTGCTATTTGCCTTCCACTTGCTGCAACACTGGGAAATGGTGAGAGAAATGACAGGCACAGGAGTGGAATTCACCCGGGCCCCCACACTGCTTTCACATCCTCTCTGGGTGCCATATAAAGCATGGAGTTGTAGGTTCCGATCTTCCCCCTCCTCTGCTACAAGGTTCACCATTTTTTGAATATTGTAGCAGGCACTGGTAGGGAGAGAGACTGAGATAAAAGTAAGCTTTTAAGGAAAGGCTGGTGTCCTTCCTTGAATTAAGAATTTGAAGATCAGGCCGCCCGCCAAGGAATGAGCCAGCGAGCCAGCGAGGATGCTTAGGCAGCCAGGATCCTGGGAGATGTGACCTCTGGCTTTGGTCCGAAGCCTCTCTAAGGTCCTGACAAACCCTCCTTAAACGGTAGGATGTGTCTGATGCTTCTACACAACGATCCTTCCCTCTTCCTTTCACTGGAGTCCGATTTACATGGCAAGCCAACGCTCTTCAGCTTTTCCCTACATTCTTTCCATTTTCTCTCTCACCGGATGTCCCCTAGTGAATTCCTTGCGTGTCAGATCCTATCTGGGCATCTGCTTCCTCTAGAAATGAGACCAACACACAGAATTCAGTATGAGAGTGATACCCCTCCAGAACCATCTATCCTACTGACAAAGAAAGAATTACACTGGACTCAGACCCAAGTCCAAAACATGAGACACGACCTTCTTCAGCCACTTAACCTGGTCACCATCACCTTAGAAGCTACGGAACTAAAGTCTTCTTACAAAGGGGCAGGGAAGCATTTAAAAATACCATCTGAGAGCAGAATATTTAACTCCAAAAACAACTAGATTCCACTGAAATAGTAAACAGGATCCAGAATTGCTAAATTCATCTCTACTTCGAGAAAGAAAGTGCACATATGCTCTTGCTTCAGAGATTTTTTTTTTTTTTAATACAATGGGTAATAGGCTGAGTTCATTATGGCAGTCAAGTCCCAAGGCAGCCAGAGAGCCCATGATTTCACTCTGTGTCTCATCCAACCCTCTGATCGCTCTCCTTTGGCCATTATGCCTCATATAATGCATTCTAATGGCTTAAAATGACAGCGTTTTGTTTACAAAATGGCTCCATTCCTCAGGAAACCCAAGAGCCTGTGCACCATAACACAGCTATTGATAGAAAATAAAATGCACAATGTGACAGAAGCTGGTCCCCACCTTGCTGTCCTGTTACTCATTTTAGGGTCAAATTTGCTCATTCATCAGCTCGGAAGTAGGGCCTGAGGGGCACAGCCTAATAGGACCTACGAGAACTAAGCGAAGAGCTCAGTAAAGGTAAAATGAGTTCCAACCCTGCACAAATACAAAGGAGAAGGATTTGACCCAAGATTTCGCTGAACACTCTGACCTTGAGAGGCAAGTCTTGTGATGCTGTGGATTTGCTATCTTTGCTGAATATGAAAATGTCTGCCAATATTAGATCAGAATGTTAGCCAGAACCTCGGTAGCCTCTCCCTTTATGCTTTTAAAATGACCAAAAAACGTGAACCACAAATATTACCTATAACCCATGGAAGTGGGTCTGCTTTCTGTAAGAGGCAGAATTTACAGCCTAAAACAAGAAGCCAAGTATCAGTCCTACATTACCAAATGCCAGGTTCTTAGCCCACTTTGATGTTCTGTGAGCTAGGGGAAGACTTGTAGGAGAGCCCTAAGGAATTTTTAGAAACAGGCTCTGAAGGAGGGTCAAGTTAAGGTGATGTGTCTTACTTTGTTACTTCCCCATATTATTCCAATGACCCATCTGCCTTGGATTACAGCATCTCCTCCACACTGAGAACTTCTAGGGCAGTGAGGCCAGCTCGATCAGTCACGTGCTTTAGCCGTCAGGTATACAGTAGGCAACCTCAATAAACGATAGAGAAGAAGGAGGAGGGAGGAGAGGAAGAAAATAAAAGAAAGAAAGAGTACAAGCACTTTTAGGGTGAAAACAATGGATTTTTAAATTTCCTATCTAACTAAGCCTTTTGAATGTTAGAATTCCTTCCTGGACATACAATGAAATATTATCCAGCCTTCAGAAAGAGGGGAAATTGTGACACCTGCTACAACACGGATGTACCTTGAGGACATTACTCGCAGTGAAGTAAGCCAGCCCAAGACGCCCGCTGTAGGAGTCCTTTTGTAGGAAGTGTCTGCAGCAGTGAAACTCATAGACAAAGAGCAGAGTGGTGATCCTCAGGGGCTGGGGGAGGCGGAACGGGGAGTTACTGTCTAATGGCTCTAGAGTTTCAGTTTGGCGAGATGGAAAACGGCTGGGGGTTGGCTGCCCAACGATATGAACATACTTGACACCACCGACCTATACACTGGGAAGGGGCTAAGATGGTGAATTTTATGGTCTGATCGTTTTACCTCAATTTTTTAAATTCTTTAATGGATTAAAGAGTTTACTGAGGAAGTGCATGCTCCTTCAGAGACGCAGCAAAGCCATAAACTTTCCTGAAACAACTGATATTCACACAGCCCAGGCATTGTCCATGCTCATTCAAAGTGGGGGGAAAAATAATCTCAGCAAGAACTGAACTTGACCTGGGCAGTTCTTATTATTAACTCCAAGGGTTCTGAGCCAAGAAAAAGCTTTCTAAGGGAGAAGAAAGTGTTAGGAAGATGCCAGCCAACATGTTCCAGAATAATGCTTACTGAGTATCTCTCTGATTTCTTTTTCAAGTAGCCCACCCACCAGGCACAAGAGGCTCTCTAACACATCATCTTGAGGGACAAAGGATTTCCTCCTCTTAAGTCTTAACTAAATGATCCATTGACAGGCTGATAATATCCATATTTGCAACACATAATAAGTGTTTCCCTGACTAAAAAGGGTTAGTAACTCTGACATCATGAACGAAGGACCACATTTGGGATTTATCTGGAATTTGGTTAATCACTGCTTGGAGGGAGTGACATTAATTCCAGGGCTTATTTGAGGCTTAAGGTCCAAAACGACTTACCTATTTATTAGAGGAATCTGGGATGCTTTCATACAATACATTTGAAGTCTGGTATGTATTATGGTCTGGTATGTGCGTTGGTCCCTCACCAACTCCGGGGGCTCCCATCTTAAAGACCACCATGATTGGGAAGTCGGCCATGGTGAATATCATAATTGCAAAGAAAACTGGAGCTAAAGAGGGAGAAAAGAAAAAAAATGGTATCAAATATATTTTTAAAGCACAGGAAATATTGAGAAAGTAGCAAGGTTTTTTTCTTTCATTTATTTTACAGAAGTCTTTATGTACAAAAACAATGCATGCTTGTAACAAGTCAAGAACAATGGAGCTATGTAAAGGTAATTAAAAATCTTCCTCTCCATGCTTTAATCCCATCATCCTGAGATAAGCAATATTAATAGTTTTATAAGTATCCTCCCACAACTTTATGTTTATGCATACAGACAAGTATATTTATAGATAGATAAAAGTACTGTATATAGGTTACAGGTTTTGCTTTAACGAAACTACCGTAATCATTCCTCAACAGGTTACTTTATTTCATTTAAAAATAATATTTTGGATTTCCCTACAGATGTAATGCAACCTTTTTTAACAGCTGTGTAATTCTCAATAGTATGAATGAACCATCATTCATTCGACCATTTAGATTATTTCCAGATTATTATCTGTCCATTACAAACCGTGCTGGAATAACATACATACCCTTACTCCCTGGTGGTTTGATTTCTATAGACTAGATTCTCCCAAAAATGAAATTTCTAGGTCAAAGGGTATGTACCTATTAAATGTTAACAGACACTACTAGATTATTTTCTGAAAAGGTTGTAACAATTTAAACCTCCATCAGCAATGAGGAGCTTGTCCACATTCCCCGCTTTTGCTGGTTCTGGATGCTATAAATCTTCTAAATGTTTGCCGATCTGATAGGCAGAAATTGAAATCTCCATCATTTGATTTCCATTTACCTGACTAATAGAGAGTTGAGCATCTTTTCATATTTTATTGACCATTTATATCTCCTTTTCTGTGAATTGGCTGTTCATAGCTTTATCTAATCTATCCATCAGGTTGTTTGTCTTTTCCATATCAGTGTGTAGGTGCTCAGTTTATTAAGGATATAACTCTTTGCCTGTCTTGCATATGGCAAATAGCTTTCCCCACACCATCATCTTTTTTTTTTTTTTTTTTAAGCTCTGTGCATGGGGTTTAGGGCCATGCAGAAACCTTTATTTTTATGTAGTCACACCTGTAAATCTTTCTTTATGGCTTTTGGATTTTTCTTTCAAGTGAACTTTAGTGTCAGCTTAACAAATTCTCTTTAAATAAACTTTGGTGGTACTGATCGGGATTACATTGAATTTAAAGATTAATTAAAAAGAAATGACCTCTTGGTAATTATGAGCGGCCCCCACCCAGCTGGGACTGGTATGATTTTATCTACACTTAGATTTCCTCGTCTTTCAGTAACGTCTAGTACTTGTCTTCACTTAGGCCTGACATACCTTGCTTGGTTTATTCCTAGGCGTTTATGATTTGTCTCACAATTGTGAATATCATCTTCTTTCCACTCCTTCTGGTAGAGGAGACTGGAGGTGGTGGAAGTCAGTGATGAAGGTCAGGGACTTTGGAGTTGGTTCCCTGGATTCAAAGCTCACATCTTGCACTCAACACCTCTGTGCATTTAGGGAAATGAGCTCCCATCTGAGTGTGTTTCCTCACTTGTGAAATGGGGACAATGGGTTTGTTGTGAGGATTAAATGAGATAATAACATCACATCTTCAGCACAGACTCTAGATGCCAGTTGCCCATCAAATGATAACAAAGACAATGATGGAAACCTTTTATCCAGACACCTTCACTCTCTTTAGTTTTGGTTCTCTGGATTTTTCTAGGTAGAAAATCATATACCCTTCTGCTTTCCAACGTTTGCACAGGTTGATTTCTTTTGTTGTCTAATGACACTAGCTAAGGCCCTTTACAGTGCTGATGGCAGTGGTGAGAGTCCACACCCATGTCTTGGTCCTGACTCTCATGTCAATACTTCTACTTTTTCTATGTATGATGGCTACTGTATATTTCTCATAGTCATCATAACTCCTTGGCATAAAATTATTGATAATATTCCCTTATTATTATTTCTGTTCTATCTGTAGTTGTCCTTTTTTTTCCATATTAGTTAAAAGTTCCCTCTGTCAGTATTGACAAAGGTTCTTATATTCTCTTAGTCTCTTTGAGAGCCAACCATTGCCTTTGAGGACTGTCTTTTTGTGTATTCGTTTCCTGCTTTTTATTATTTCCTTCTTTCTGCTTTCTTTGGGTTTTTTCTTCTATGACCCTTGAGTTGCATCCTTAGCTCACTAATTTATCAATCTGATTTTCTTTTGTACTGATCACATGACTTATTCCCTTCTGATCCCTTTATTAGTTTAAAATCATATATGGATACTTTAAATAGAGTCCGAGGTTAATAATGATTTCTACCTCATCCACCCTTCCATTTTAAAAGTGATGGCTTCATTTTTGGTTTCAGTTTTTAGCAAGTAGATTTGCTTATCCACGTATTTACCAGTTTCCTTGATTACTATTCATTCTTTTTTCTTTCCTTTCTTCTTATTGAAATAAAATTCACATGTCATACAAGTGTACAACTCACTGGTTCTTAGCATTATTCCAAGAGTTGTATAATCCTATGAACAACTTTAGAATATTTCATCACCGCAAAAAGAAATCATATACACATTAGCACTCAGTCCCCCCAAACCTGTCAGCCCTAAGCAACCACTAATTTCTGTCTCTAGATTTGCCTGTTTTAAACAGTTCATATAAATGGAATTTTGCAACGTGTGGTCTTTATGACTGGCTTCTTTCACTCCACATAGTGTTTTCAGGGTCCATCTATGTTGTCGCATGTGTCAGTAACACTCTCAAATAACATTCCATTGTACTGATAGACCACATTTTATTTACCCACCCATCAGTCAATGGGCATTGGGTTGTTTCCATATTTGGGCTATGCCAAATAATCTTGCTATGAACTTACATGTACGAGCTTCTGTGTGCACATACTTTTTCAGTTTTCTTAGATAGAGGTATAGAATTGCTGGGTCATATAGTACCTTTACATATCTTTTGCGGAACCGCCAGACTGTTGTCCAACATGGCTGCACTATCGTATGAGTGTTCCCATTTCTCCACATCCTCACCAACACCGGTTATTATTTATCTTGTTTGCATTCATCTTCATGGATATGAAATGGCATCTCATTGTGTCACTATGTATTCTTGCTTCACAGTTCTTCCAGAAGGACATTATGTAAAACACCATCGAGGAAGATCTGTTCATGGTATGCTCTTCCAGTTTTTGATGGTCTAGATTGTTTCTATTTTGCCATGGTTCAGAGAGAACCTAGCTGGGTGTGAAGGTTTACTTTGATTTATTCCACTGTGTTTCTGGCTTCCATTATTGCCATTGAGAAGTGTGCTATATATTATTCCTTTAAGATATCCTGGCTTCTCTCTGATTAATTTTTCTTTCCCTTTGGTTTCTGCAGTGTATCAAAATTCTCCACATATTGATTTACTTTATCATACTTACTAGGATCTGTGCTGTCTACATCTCAGAAATCATATCTGTCACCAATTCTAGGAAATTCTCAGCCATATTCCTTGTATTATCACCTCTATTTCATTGTTTTTGTTCTCTTCTCTAGAACTGCTATGACACATATATTCACCTTTCTCATCTCTTATCCTCTCTTAAACCTTCCACCTCTCTATACCACTTACCATGCTTTCAGGATCATTTCCTTGGGGTTTTTTTTCCTTCCAGTTTACCAGTTCAGCTGTGTTTGATCTGTATTTCATCTGTCATTGAAATGTTTTATAACAATGACTATTATTCTCCTTTCCTTAGAGTTCTGTTTGGCTATTTTTCAAATATGCCTGGATTTTTTTTAATTTTTGTTTTTGCATTTCCTCATGCTTTTCTCATGTTTTAATCCCTTTTTAATAGTTTTGCTTATCTTAAATGTACATAAAATGTTTTTCTGCTAATCCATGATCTGAATTCTTTGGGGGTCTAATTCAGCAATGTTTATTTCCTATATTAATCATTCATTTTTTCCCCCTCCTATGTTATGTAATACAGGGTTGAGAGCTCTCGAATGACCAAAGCCGAAAAAACCAACAAGAAAAAAGTGGTCATAGTTGGGTAATAACTCTGGGGCCCCTGGCAAAATAAATACCAGGAAAGACACTCTGAATGTGGAGTGTGAAGAAATGACACAGATAAATGACCTTGCCCTTGATTCCTTTCTTTTTCTCACCTCCCATACCCAACCCCTGCTGAGACCTGAGACATGCACATCTTTGTCTCCCTGCTTCTAGGCTGACCCTTCTCCAAACCATGCCGTACTCACAATCAGAGTGGTCTTTTAAAAACTGTGCATCACATCATGTTACTCCCTTGATTCAAAATCTTTAGTGACCTTCCTCTGCTCTTAATACAAAATTCAAACTCTGTGCCTGGTATACAAGGCCGTGTATGTTCTTCCTCCTGCCCATTCTCTACCTACTTCTCCTCCTGCATGTCTCCCCATCATTCACAAAGCTGCAGCCATACTGGCCGCCTTTAGCTTCCATGCAGCTCCCAAGTGGGGGATCCCACTTGGGATGAACCAGCAAGGAGGAAGGAAAGGTAGAGAAATCAGGACATCTCCCTGATATCATGAGACCCTGGATCAAATCTTTCCTGAAGTTGGATTTATCCCTGGACCTTGTAATAACGTCTCCTTTTTTTCTCTTGATTCCTTCCTTTCCAGCAAACATCCTCACAGCCAGATACTCTTTTTGTAAGTTGGGGCCTCGATCCATAAGGAAATGCTTTGTTAATTTATTAACCGTATCTCAGAGACTTTCGGAGAAATGTTACAGCCAAAATCTGATGTTACATTTAAGCTGCCTTTACGGGGACCTTGATTCTATCCCAGGGTCCAGCAAAAGTTTCAGGAGAGCTACTCTTAACATATCCTTGGAGAATTTGCCTTTCCCAGTATTTAAGGATTCTAGATTCTAGAATCTAATGTGTCAATGGTTCTTGCACACAGCACATCATGCCTTCGGATAGGCTGGATATCACTTTTCTAACAAACATATAATATATTATTTGCTTCAGGGGTACAGGTCTGTGATCATCAGTCCTACACAATTCACGGCACTCACCATAGCACATAACATCCCCAATGTCCATAACCCAGCTACCCCATCCCTCTCCCCCCCTCCCCTCCAGCAACCCTCAACCCATTTCCTGAGAATAAGAGTCTCTTATGGTTTGTCTCCCTCCCTGTTCCATCTTGTTTTATTTTTTCCCTCCCTTCCCCCCATGACCCCTGCCCTCCCTCTCAAATTCCTCATATCAGAGAGATCATATGATAATTGTCTTTCTCTGATTGACTTATTCTGCTTAGCATAATACCCTCTAGTTCCATCCATGTTGTTGCAAATGGCAAGATTTTGGTTTTTTGATGGCTGCATAGTATTCCTGTGTGTGTGTGTGTGTGTGTGTGTGTGTGTATCACATCTTCTTTATCCATTCGCCTGTTGATGGATGGATGTCACTTTTAATGAATTCGATATTTAACCAACATAAAGCCCACACCCTTCAGACTTCCACTCCACAGTACTTCGCATAACTACTCTGCTGCCAAAACAAGTGGGGAGACCTTTTCTTTTTCCTGACCTATCAAACGTTCTGGCAACTTTAAGCACTTGCCACATTCTCTTAATTCAAAACACAGCAAAACAAATCAGAAGGAAGAATGAAGTTTGTCACGTTTCCTAACAAAGACCTAGATTACAAGATCGCTTAAGCACGCGTGATTGCATTCAACTCTAACATCCATGCTATAGTCTTGCAACGTCTATAATACAAAGACCATCCTGGTTTTACAGCCAGTGGGATGCAAGGGAGAAAGAGAAAACAAACAGCTACTGAGCAATGGCTCTCTCCAAAGCATCGTCCCATAAGGAGCTTAACTATGTCATCGGCTCTGATCATTTCAAAAACGTTAAGTGTCTTTGCCAAATCACACGCACATAGTTGTTGCCAGAGGCAGGACACAGACCCGGTGTGCAGCATTCCATCTGCTGCAGATTGCTTCTTCAGCACCGCACCCATGGAAGCCTCTCCTCTACGCAGGGCTACGGCGGGCTGAAAATGATATATTCTTCACGAGCTCATTACTGCCTGCTTTTCTTGATAGCTGCCCACAGACTTCTCTGACTTGTGTCACTGCCTTAACGTAATTGGTCCTGAGACTGGCACTTCATTATTTTCAAATGACACAACAGCCAGCTTTTAAGACAATGCAGTTTGGATAAAGTAAGCAGTTCTTACAATGAAATGACTTATTAATAATAGGACTTCCCATTAGAACTCTTTAATACTGTAGCCTTGGGCACAGATCCTTATTATAGTTACCTCTTCTGTGGGACGGAAGTATTTTTCTGGTGATGCTAATACCGTACATCATGTTAAACCAAAACTTCTCCTTAGAGATAAAGCGCTTGTATAATGTAAGCATGATCGGAGAGCCTTTGGATGGAGCTTGAGATCCAAAGTGAGATTTGTTAATTACAAGGGAAATCACTCATACGATGCTTGTCAGGCCCTGCGTGCTTTTAAGTAAGTCACTTATATCATGAGAATTCCGGTTTAGGGACTATATCTTAGTCGGGGTCCTCAGTTTGCAAGCCACAGAAGTAATCCTGTAATAAGAGTTTATTAAAGAACTAGTGTGGGGAGGGCTGGAGAACCAGGCAGGCGGTTAAGCATCCTGCAGACTGCCCAAAGCCACACCAAGAACTGATGAGGGTGCACTGCCCTTGAAGCTGTCCCTCTCGTTTCTGCACACTCACACCCTGGTGCCCCAGTGCCTCCTCTGGGCCGCGAGCTCAGTCCCGCAGCCACTAGGAAACCAGCACCACTGCAGGGTTGCTGCCTCTTGGGAGAGGGGGGAGGTGCAGACCCAAAAGCCCCGGATGCAGGGCCTGTTTCCCCCGGACACCGCTCACTGCCCGCAGTATCCAGCAGGTGCGTCTGACTGGCCGCAGCCGGTCGCTGGCTTGTGCCCCAGCAGCAAAGCGGGCGGAATGCCTGAGTTCTGGTTTTTAAGCTTGGGAGCTCCCCCCAGATAGTAGGCCTAGTCAGTGATGAAGGACAGCTGTGAATGAGACAGATGCCCACCCCCCCCCCGCACCTGTATAGTGACCCTAAAAGAAGCTGTACTTTGGGGCACCGAGATGGCTCAGTCCGTTAAGCCTTTGCCTTCAGCTCGGGTCATGGTCCCAGGTCATGGGACTGAGTCTCACCTCTGACTCCCTGCTTGGCGGGGAGGCTGCTTCTCCTTCTCCCCCTCTCCCTGCTTGTGCTCTCTCTGTCTGCCTGTCAAATAAATAAATAAATCCTAAAAAAAAAAAAAGAAGCTGTACTTCATTGAACTTCCAGTAAGTTGTCTATTTCACAGGAAAGCGTGACTGTGGCATGATTTAATTTGTAATATCAATTAATTAAGGTGTATTTAATTCCATCCTGTTTGGATCATTTGCTCAAGTATCTCTAAGCTCTAAAGGGCCCTAGGGCCCAGACTTCCCTTTTTTACCCACATGTGCGTCCCAAGCAATCTTAATCACTCAACGGCTTTCAATACTATCTCTATGCCAATGATTCATAATTTATATTGCCACCCTCCATCCCTCCCTGGAAGGCCAGCTTCATATTTATAACTACCTCCTGGATGTCAAACTCAAAAAGTCCTAAACCAGGGGCATCTAGTGGCTCAGTCGGTTAAGTATCCAAATCTTGATTGTGGCTCAGGTCATGATCTCTGGGTCATGGGATCCAGCCCCGCATGGGGCTCCCCTCTGGGGATGGAGCCTGCTTGGGATTCTCTCTCTCTCTCTCTCTCCCCCTCTGCCCCTCCTCCTCCCTCTCTTTAAAAAAAAAAAAGTCCCAAACCAAAGTACTGATTTTTCTCCCCAAGTCAGCTCTTGACTCAGCCATCCTCTCTGCAGATGGCACCTCCTTCCTTCCAGATCTCAAGCCAGAAGCTCTGGAGGCAGGCTCAACTTCAGCTTTTTCTCACTCCCCATATTTATCCAACAGGAAAGCGTATTGATTCTCCCCTCAAAGTATAGCCCGGCTTCTCCCCTTCTCCCCTGCTGTCACCCGGCCCAAGTCACCACCCTCCCTCCTGCGGGTGACTGCCCTTGCATCCTGTCTGCTCCTCTGAAGGGCCAGTCGCACGGGTGGCTGTGTGACTAGAGCACTTGCATGGGGCTCTGTGCTTAGGGACCCCACGCCTGGAATCCACTGCTCTGTGCAAGTGGCCTTGGAATTCTTAATAAGTTTACCTTGACTTTGTGTTTCGTAAGCGAAGTCCCGTGGGGCAAAGCAGCAGGCACCTGGGGCCTGGAGCCTCATGGGTGGTCCTTTCTCTTGCTGTCCCGTGGGAATTTCTTGGCTACCCCACTCCCAACCACCGCCCACAGAGGAACAGGTCAAGAGGGACACCACGGAAGAAAGGAAATGCTTTCTTCCCTACTTTTTGAATAAGATCTCTGCATTTTCATTTTACCCTGGGCCCCCCACATTATCTAGCTGGTCCTGCTTTGTTCTTTGCCTCATATACTAGGTATTCTCAGCCAGAGTGGTTCTTAAGGAGGGCACGGGATATAATGAGCACCGGGTGTTATATGCAACTGATGAGTCACTGAACTTTACCTCTGAAACTAATGATACACTACATGTTAATTAATTGAATTTAAATAAAATAAAATTTTTTAAAAATGTAAGTCATTCGTCTGCTCAAAACCCTTCAATACCTTCCCAACTCATTCAGAGCAAAAGTCAGTTTCCTTCTGGGGCCCATCAGGGCCTGCTCCATTGACCCATCGGCAACCCCATTATCACCAATCTCAAACCCAACTGCCCCCCACCTTTCTCTCTCTCCCTCCCTCTCAGGGACTCTGCCCTTCTTTCTCCCTACAAAATCCTCTTGGCTTGCTCTTTTACCTCCTTCATGCCCAGATGTTGGTCACCTTCTCTAGGGGTCCTTCCTTCCCCAACTGCCCTTCTGAAAATAGCAGCTCCAGTCTGCCATATTCCCAACTCCCTTACCCTGCTTTATTTTTCTCCACAATGCTCATTACCATCCGACATACTCTATTTCATCTTCCATGTCCCTCACTAGAATATAAGCTCCCTGGGGCCAGGGACTTTGTCTCTTTTTCACTGCTCCCTCCCCAGCACCAAGAATGGCATCCAGCACATGGTAGATGTGGGGGCAGATTCAAATTTCTGTGGGACCTGAAGCTTATCCGTGAAGAGGAACTCCTTACGAAAAAGACACAAAACGGCATATATAAAAATTATACATGGACTGTATCAGTGTCCAAAACCTGGTTTTGATACTACACTACTAAAAAGTTTTGCAAGATGTCACCATGGGGGTAATAGGTCAAGGAAACAGACTCTCTCTGCTGAATTTCTCACAATAGCATATGAATCTACAATGATCTCAAAATTAAAAGTGTAATTAAAGAAAGGAACAGACACTTCTCCAAAGAAGACATACAAATGGCTAACAGACACCTGAAAAAATGTTCAACATCATTAGCCATTAGGGAAATCCAAATCAAAACCACACTGAGATACTCCCTTATGCCAGTTAGAATGGCAAAAACTGACGAGACAAGAAACAATGTTGGAGAGGTTGTGGAAAAGAGGGAATCCTCTTACACTGTTGGTGGGAATGCAAGTTGGTGCAGCCACTTTGGAAAACAGTGTGGAGGTTCCCCAAAAAGTTAAAAATAGGGCTAGCCTATGACCCAGCAACTGCACTACTGGGTATTTATCCCAAAGATACAGATGTAGTGAAAAAAAGGGCCACATGCACCCCAATGTTCATAGCAGCAATGTCCACAATAGCCAAACTGTGGAAGGAGCCGAGATGCCCTTCGACAGACGAATGGATAAAGAAGATGTGGTCCACATAGACAATGGAATATTACTCAGCCATCAGAAAGGATGAATACCCAACATTTGCATCAACATAGATGGGACTGGAGGAGATTATGCTGAGTGAAATAAGTCAAGCAGAGAAAGACAATTATCCTATAGTTTCAGTTATTTGTGGAACATAAGGAATAGCATGGAGGACATTAGGAAAAGGAAGGGAAAAATGAAGGCGGGGGGGTGGGAATCGGTGGCAGAGATGAACCATGGGAGACTGTGGACTCTGAGAAACAAACTGAGGGTTTCAAAGGGGAGGGGTTGGGGGAATGGGTTGGCCCGGTGATGGGTATTAAGGAGGGCATGGATTGCATAGAGCACTGGGTTTTTACACAAACAATGAATTATGGAACACGACATCAAAAACTGATGATGTACTGTATGGGGACTATCAAATCTGTATTTTTGTATGTAGAGGGAAATAATTTTCCAACACTAATCGCTAATAAATATTGTATTAAATTGTCAAAAAAATAAAAAATAAAAATTAGATACATAAGCGAATATTTACTTAGAGTGAGAAAAGACACCACAACAAGTTAAAGTAATGAAAACCTGACAAATGCCACATACATCAGCACATCCACAAAAATATTTCTATTAACTCCCTGGCAAACCTCCATAATACTTTTTCCTACATTTCTGTCTCCATATACTTCGATCGCCTCTTCATATAATACTACTTCGTAATACAGTAGTCCCCTCTTTTCTGTGGTCTCACTTTTCATGGTTTCAGTTACCTGTAGTCAAAGGGGTGACCCTCCTTCTGACATATCGTCGGAAAATCAATGGCAGCCTAACGCTGAGTCGCAAGCCCTACGTCATTTCCCCCACTTCCTCTCATCACGCAGACATTGGACCAGCTCCCATCATCATACCAAGGAGGGTGAGTACAAGCAGCCCCCATCACTTGGGTTTGGCAGAGATTCAAAGGCAAGCAGAAGGCAAGAGGAAGGCTCCAGGGGTGCCCTGATGGGAGGCTGCTGACCTGGGGAGGCTGGAGGCGGGCTATTTAGAACCCAGCGTCCTCTGTGATTGGTTAGGGCGCATATGTGGCTTCCTCTGGTTGGTCCTGAGTTGGCAGCAGAGACAAAAATTAGGGAGGCTGGCCGTTTGGGATGGATTGTTACATAGTGATTATTAGCTTCCTGGATTGTCCCTAAAGATAGCCCTCTGGCTTGCTGAAAGGCTGACTTGTAGCCAGCTGGCTTCCTGGGCTGCTTATTACAGATGGGGGCTGGGTTTCCTGGACAGGCTGCTACAGACTGGGGGGTCAGAGTCTATTTGTATACACGGCCCAGCCATCGTCCGTTCATAGATTCAGTCTCTCACGCGCCATTTGGTATAGGACGAAGGAGCTTTCTGGGTGGGTATGTATCTGCAGGTGGAGGAATGTGCAAGAGGGTGTGTGCGTTGGCACTGGTTGTTTTTCTTAGAAAACAACTGTTAATAGCTCCTTGATGGGAGAAGTTGCTAAATTAAAGGGTAAATAGAAGTGCCGGGGCCAAGCTGCATGAATCTCATCAGTGGTAATAGGACTCATGTGGTTAAGTGCCCACACACCGGGCTGGAAATTTCCCCTTAAGTATTTTGAAAATAAAAAAGCACGAAGAGGACTCAGTTCATGCTGAGCTTCCTCAACCCCCCTGATCTCAGTCCCATCAGTTAAAAAAAAAAATTTAAAAAACGGGTCTGTCACTGCAATAGAGTCTGAAGGGTCATCACTCTGAACTTGACTTCATAACAATAACCAGGTAACAGTCCCCGAAGTGACTCCAGATTGTTGCTTGCAGAAAAGACCTCTCATTTTTTTTTTTTTCATTTGAACCAATTATTTAAGGCAAAACTATCTTTCTCATTAAAAACCCAGTGGGCAACTTGTAAACATCGAATGCATTGCCCTGGGGTCCGTTTTCAGGCTGCATTCTATAAAACTGCCAAATTACTTACTCCTCTAGTTATGGAGGAAAATAAGTTTGCATGATTCTGTATGTGTCACACACACCCACCCACCCACCCACCCCCACACCACCACCCCCCCCCCCCAAGTTCAAAGGCATTTTAAAAATATCGTCTTGCCTTTTTGACGGTGCAGCTTCCGTGGGCTCTAGGAAACGGAGGAGGTGGGCTGGACACACTAGGTTAGCCCCAGACCCTGCTGTCTGTGTGTCTCTCCCCAGACAGGCCGGGGCACCGTAGGCAGGAAGACTCCTTCCAGCAGGAGCGACGGAGCATTTCCTCTCCTTCCGGAGAGGGCCAATCGATTAACTAGATCCTTGGCTCCTGTGAGAAGAGCAGCCACTATGAGAGCGAAGGCAAGATTAAGTCCGAAGGAGACAGACCCCTGGGCTGCCCAGACCAGCACACCTGAAGCAGAGAGAAACGGCTTACTTCGCTCCACTGCTTCCAGCTCCAAAATTGCATTAACATGGCCCCTGGCTACATGATGAAGGAAACCCTTTAGGCCGAGTGCTTTGCACTCAAATACCCCATCACGATGACCTAGGTCTTCAATTTCCTTATTTGTTTTCAAATAGCTGAACCTCTCCTTTCCAGAGAGGAAGAAAATAACCAGAGCCAGGGGCGCCATTTTCTTAAGCTTCCATTGCCTGGCCCCATATTGTGCTTTTCTGTCAGGCGAGAGCCTGGGGCGCTGATTAGCCTGGGCAGCTTCCAGAAGTCACCCTTGGAGAAGGCACATGGGGAGGCATGAATGCCCCGTTAAGTCTCTAGGTCGTTTATTTCACATGAGGTCAGAGCCAGAGCCCGGCATGCCCGCTGTGGGAGTGAGAAATGAACCACATTTATACAGTCCTGGATGTCGTGCTTGTTGATTCTGGAAAGTACCAAAAAAACTATGCGGCAGCTGCACACCAAATCCCAAGGATTTACCTGTAACAGAAGAGAAAAAAAATGCACCATGAAATATAGTCAAGCACTCGTGTTCCAAATAGTTCCTGAATCCCCAGGATTTGCCAGGCACTGGGATTTCAGGGATGTCAACGTTACTGCCCCAGCCTTCAAGTAGCTAATGGTCTAGAGATTCAACACCCAACGCACAGTCAGTCCGTCCTCAAATCCTTCTGATTTTACCTTTTAACTATGTCTTACCATCACCCATGTCTCTCTGACCCTACCCCACCAGGGCGGTCCAAGCCTCCAGAGTCTTCTCTCACCTGAACTGTGATGATGTCCTCCTAACCTCTCCTCCATGTCCACCCTTCTTCTTCCTGGTCCATTTTCCAAAGCCAGAATGATCTCTGCAAAAGTAAAGTCCACCTTAATTTAAATCCTTGAGTGGCTGCCGATACCCACAGAATAACAATAAAATGCCTTAAAATTGCATGAGGTCCAGTGTGCTATGGCCCCAACCCACCTGTTGTCGATTGCAAAAATGGTCCCAATTTTCCACCTCTCCCTGTACTAAGAATTAGCTCTTATTAAAGCACCATGTGCCTTTCTCTTAGAACACATTATACTTTTATTTGTATGATTCTTTGATTAATGCCTATAGACCAGATTTAGGCAAACTTTTTCTGTGAGCCACCAGATAGTAAATATTTTAAGCATTGTGGGCCATATCATCTCTGTCAGAACCACCTCATTCTACTGTAGTGGCCAAAAAGCAGTCATAGACATGATATAAACAAGTGGACATACCTGCGTACCAATAAAACTTTATTGTCAATAGGCAATGGGCCAGATCTGGCCCACCACGCGAAACCCTTGCTATAAATTATCATGAGAATAGAGCGAGTGACTATTTTTTTCCAATCCCAGTTTAATACTATGCTTTACCCCCAGTTTCAAAATATATTTGTAAGATAAATTGTAGAAGTTTTGAATTCTAGCCCAAAAATTCAAATATGAATCCATTTCTTTCTAGTCTTTAAATCAAAGTAAGTATGACTCCAGACCACAGCCCACTAGGCTGATAGGTATTCAATATTATGGTCCCTTCCCTCCCAGGATCACAGTAGAATTGAAGAAGATTCCATGGTGCCTAGAAAATGAGAGATAGACAACTCTTCTTTAGACCATCTTGGTTTTTGCTCTACCCCTCATTGTCTATAGCAGTTTTTGTATGGGGTCCAGAATCCCTCTGTTTTCATGCTATAGTCTGATGGAAATCTCTGCTAAGTATACAGACCTGGTTCATGGGGCCCAGGGCCAAGGTCTTGTCACTTCCCCACTGCTCTGGGACCACATGAGCCTCATGCCTGTCTCTGTATCTTGTTCGTCTTCACAGGAACTTTCCTCTTTGGATACCCTACTGAATAACCAGGATAAGCAATTTTGTGGTTTCTTTTCTTTTCTTTTTTTAAGATTTTATTTATTTATTTGAGAGAGAGACTGAGTGAGAGAGAGAGCGAGAGAGAGAGAGCACTAGTTGGGGAGAGGCAGAGGGAGAGGGAGAAGCAGACTCCTCGCTGAGCAGGGAGCCTAATGCAGGGCTCAATCCCAGGACCCTGGGATCATGACCTGAGCTGAAGGCAGACACTTAACCAACTGAGCCACCCAGGTTCCCCAATTTTGCTGTTTCAAAAGACAGGAAGGGCCAAAGCTTCTAGTTAATGCCTGGTAAAAATACTGGAAGTAAGGAAAAATAAAGCTTGGCTATAGCCTTGAAATGCAAAGTCAAGTGCAAAGTAAGGAAATTATAAGAAAAATATAAAGAAATTAATAATTTAACCAACCAAAATACTAATAAGCTCTAAATGCAAACAAACCCTTATCCAGCATCATGTAACAACTGATAACGGGTGAGGGAGGATGATTCTGGCAAGAAAAGGTCAAAGTACTCAGGCCTTCCTTCACCACTCCTGTGCACTTCCCCAAACTAAAATCAAGAATGAAAACTCCCTTAACACTGGGTTATCTCAGCAAGACATCACCTTCCAGTATTTGGAATTTCCTCCAGGGTGTTCTTACAAGGACACTTAGACTTTGAAGGAATGGAAAGTGTTACAACCTGTGGTTTAAGATATCTCGGAGAAAAGCTAAAGATTGTGTACCTACTTACAAATCGGAAGAGAAAAAATGGAAACTTAGGTTGGAATCAAAGGGACCAAGGTCAAAGGGACAATTTAGACACACACACATGCGCTTACAATACTTTTGTTACTCAGTTGAAACCCCCTTTTGCCTCATTAAGGTACCAACTATTCACTCATCTTGCTTATCTACTTCACATCGTGGAGGCAGAGTGCAAAGATGTGTACAGATGCTCCTTTAAACTTTACTCAACCAACTGGCGAGATAACCCCCACTCCAAGTTCAACTCTGAGCGAAACAGACTGACTGATACCCAACACCTTAAATATTCTGATCTGCTATGGTTCTCCCTGGTATGCAGAAACACTTTGGCTGTCACCCAGATAATTACATATTAATCGACATATGTGACTTTTTTTTTTTAAGATTTTATTTATTTATTTATTTATTTCACACAGAGAGAGAGATCACAAGCAGGCAGAGAGGCAGGCAGAGAGAGAGGGGGAAGCAGGCTCCCCGCTGAGCAGAGAGCCCGATGTGGGGCTTGATCTCAGGACCCTGAGATCATGACCTGAGCCGAAGGCAGAGGCTTTAACCCATTAAGCCACTCAGGTGCCCCAGGATATGTGGCTTTTATTTCCCAGCCTGTTTATGTACCTGTTATTGCAATTATATAATGTAATTAAATATTACAAGAATCAATAAAAGATGTAGAAACAGTGAATTGTTTCTATAAATTCTGAATTGAATGCTGGAGAAAAAAATCTGAATTGAAAAGAAGCTTGCTATTCAGTTCGGAGTGGGGAAAGAGAGTAGTGAACTAAGAATAATCCTTCAGTCTGGAAGACTAATATACTCTGATTTCTAAGTATTTTTCACTCTTGCTTCTACTTTTAAGAAACAGAACTAGAAAATACAGGCCACGCAAGATGAATTTAATTTACAACAAGAAACTCCAGCATATAGAATCAAACTTAAAGATTCATGGTCCTACATGAAGAGATTGGGAAAAGAATCCACACTTCCGTGTTTCAAGTGAAAATAAAATTAATGGAAATTTCTACTTCTGGCTAAGATGGATGAACGGGAACTTGAAGAACTTCCCATCTGAAAACTGAACAAAATATATGGAACAAAGGATTTCCAGACACCGGACATCAAGGAAACCGAAGGAAATCATCTCGAAGAGGCGGGAAACGAAACAGGGGCCCCCTGCATTGTCCCAGCTGATTGGTTGCGAGAGATTCCAGACCAAGGTATGAGAAGGGGATCCCAGGCAGAGCCACAGGGCTCCCTGGATTGAAGAAATAGAGCTGAAAATTCAGGGAGATCGAGATGACAAGAGTTTGCAGGTCAGGATTTGGAGAGGAGAGAGCTACTCAGAGAAAACTCTGAGGATCTGCGAAGAGCGCCACAGGAATTCAGCGGAGAATAGAGCTGGGGCACACGTCTAAGGGAAAAACCTATCCAAGATGGGGGGAAAGCCGGTGGAAAGAATCGAGCTCCTGTTTCTACCAGTTGGACTGATTACCTTTGACTTTTATAGTGAGAGGTGAAGCCAAGTCTCACAAAGGGGCCTTTCCCCAAATAGGATGGAGCTTTATTTGCAAGGCAGCTAAACAAAGACAAATGTCCACTACAATGATTGACTATGTATTACTTTCCAGTCTTCAAGTCTAATCTTAATCTGCTGTCTCTTTTTATGGCCCACAGAAACTCTGATAAGAAGTCAAACTCTTGGGGCGCCTGGGTGGCTCAGTGGGTTAAAGCCTCTGCCTTCGGCTCAGGTCATGATCTCAGGGTCCTGGAATCCAGCCCCGCATCGGGCTCTCTGCTCAGCGGGGAGCCTGCTTCCCCCTCTCTCTCTGTCTGCCTCTCTGCCTACTGTGATCTCTCTCTCTGTCAAATAAATAAATAAAATCTTAAAAAAAAAAAAAAAAAAAGAAGTCAAACTCTTCTTTCTTGCCCATGTATTATTTCATTTATTTTTCTAAAACACTGGTGGGTTGGTTGGTTGGTTGGTTGGTTGGTTTTTTGCATTTTTTACACCTCTGATAATGTTATGTCTTATAACCAGTGAAAGTTATGGATCAATCCATTAAAATGGATATCTCACAATCAATTAAAATTAAAATTGCCAGCTTTTTTTCCTTAGAGATGCCTAAAAAGGATAGCTCTTATAAATGATGGCATCTTAGATTCAATGAAATCTGGCAATATCTTTTCTCCCCTATTATAAAACTCAGCACTCTGAATTGTCTTTACCCCTCATTAGACTGTAAGCCCTATTCATATGCCCTATTCATGGTTGTATGCCCACTGACTAATTCAGTACTTTAGCATATAAAAGATCTAAACATCACAGAAATAAAAGACACAGCATAAGGAATATAGTCAACGATATTGTAATTGTGATGTACGGGGACAGATGGTAGCTATACTTTTGGTAAACGTAGCATAATGTATAAACTTGTTGAATCACTGTGTTATACACCTGAAACTAATGTAACATTGTGTGTCGACTCTACTCAAATGGAAACAAACAACGAAAAGCAAAACAAAATAAAAAAGATATATATATTTATTGAATAAATACGTAACTTACTGAATGAGCTAGAACGTGCCAAACGAATCTCACTGTTCCATGTTTCAGGTTCCATGAGTCCCTGTGGCTGAAATACATCCAGAAAATGTGTTCTTCCGATGCTTCTGATCCCCGGTGTCTGACTCGTTCATCCAACGGTTATTGAACTAGAACTAGATCTCAAGCCTTGTGCTAAGTGCCTTATATGAATTACCTCATTTAATAATCACAACTGTCCTCAATGGTTCGAGGAAGTTTAACAAATTACCAAATTACCAAAATCACACACAGCGACAAGCAGGGGGCGCCATGATTTGAACACAAACAGTCTAACGCTAGTTTATGCTCCTCACTGTTCTATTGTCAGGCTGAATTCTATAGACACTCTGCAATTAACAGACTCTCTGCAGAGTTAAATGCAGCAGGGACCCCAAATTGAGTCTAAGCTGTGTCCACCTTTGGATTCAGGGGTTTTTGGAAGTCTGGCTGGATGGGCCCATCAGGAGTTTTGTTCTATTTCACTGAGAGGCAGTCAATTCACCCCCTCGCGCCGTGCTTCCTTACCAACCTCAGGAGAAGGCTGGGCCCGATGGATAGTGATCCCTACCATTGGTCTAGCTCACAAATGCTGTGATTCTGCTAACACTGGTTTGTAACGTTTGGATACCCACCCGGCCTTTAAAATAGCCTCGCAGGGAGCTCAGCCAGAATGTGTCCTTCGTAACAATAGCAGACCTGTGCGGCCGTCTGGACTCTGGAAATCGTGGTGGGAAAACAATAGGAAAACTGAATGTTCAACGCACATAGACACAACTGCGGGTCCACCCGCCAGTTCAGGCAAGGTGAGAAGGCTCCGCTTCCGGAAGCTAACGAGTGCCTCTGGCTGAGCGTGTTTTTGGTCAAGCTAATTGCACATCTGGGAAAATCATCAGAGAAGGTATATTTCTTGGCGCATATTTCCTGCAGAGTGTTTACAGGGGGATTTAGTAGCCACAGGTAAAAGGGCGATAAGAGCCCCATTTTCACAGCTTCGTGCCTGAGTAACATCTGGTTAAACTTCCAGTGTCCCTCTAACTTTTCTTACATGAATCCCCTGCACTATTCTTACTTGTTCAAAGCTGGATGGCAAGCTGTTTACATTCGGTGGATATCACAAGACTTTCGGGGCTCCAGAGTTGGCATAGGGCTTCTCTTTCTATGCATTCACTTTACATTTAAGGGCTAAGGTGCCTCCCAGGACTCTGTCCACATCTCCCTCCTAGTATCCATCACTTGCCAGTCAAACTAGACCATTCCATGTAGCGAACACACCTGGGGCTTTCCTGCCTCATGGCTTTCCTTCCGTCCTGACTCCCACTTTACCCCCCATTAGTTTCAGCCTATGAAACTTACCCACCTTTTAATACCATGAAGCTTGTAATACTCCCCAAAGTCATCCAGACAATTACTGCCATTCTGATAAAAATCTTGACAGTGGTTCTTATGGATCTTGATTCTGAAATTTAGAGGAAGAATATAAATAGCCAAGACCATTATAAGGAAAAATAAAATCGTAGAACTGCTGTACCAGATATAAAGACATCATATAAAGGACATATAGACAGTGAATGATTGGTTGACGGATAGATGAACAAACCAATGGAAGAGAAAAGAAAGTCTAGAAACAGACTCACGTTTATATGGGAACTTGATGTATGACAGAAATGGCACTGCAGATCAAAGGACTTTGTGTTTTTTGATAAATGATGGAGCGATAATAGAGTACCCACATGGAAAAAATAAAATTAGGTGTCTATCTCACCCTGTACGCAAAATTCTGCATCGATTAAGGCATAAACATGAAACACGGCAATAAAAACCCACGTGTTGTCTTCTAATTCTCAAAACAACCACAAGAAGTAGGTATCAGTAGCCCACTCTTAGTGAAGAGTAAAGCTCAAATAAATTAATTTACCCATAACCAGATAGCCAGCAAGTGACTGGGTGAAAATTCCCAGTTGTCTTCCAAAGCTTTAATTTTGCCACCTTCCCTTTCCCTCTTTTAAATATTCTTTCAATTATTTGATTTTAAAAAGTGGGGGCGCCTGGGTGGCTCAGTCAGTCAAGCAACCAACTCTTGATTTCAGCTCAGGTCATGATCTCACCGTCATGGGATGGAGCCCTGAGTGGGGCTCTACGCTCGGCAGGGAGTCTGCTTCAGATTCTCGCTCTCCCTCTCCCTCTGCCCCTTCCCCATCAGATAGATAAATCTTTTTTTTTTTTTTAAGTGGATTTGAGTAAGCAATACGCTCGCTAGCTACCTGCTCACTTTTGTCTTCTGTTTGTATATTTTTTGTCTATTCGTCTCAGTGAAGTCATACAGCATGTCTTGTTTTATGGTTATTTCCGCCAGGGGCCCGACACGGGATCTTTGTAATATATGTTTCTGGCATCTTAGTGATCATATGATCCAAAAGCCAGATCTAAAGAGCGAAAAAAGGAGAACAAAATGGCTTTCTGGTCTTTTTTTTCCTACTTCTTATTCTATCACATGACTAATAACTTAGAGAAAGATCTGAAAAAATTATAATGGAAAATGCTGATCCAGAGAAGTTTCTGTAACAGAAAGTAACCCAAATGTCCACACTGATGTAGCCAGAGGGGTATGTTCCTGTGTGTCTGCTCAGCTCTTCCACACCCAGCTGCCCACCGGACTTCTATCCAAGCCACACTATAAAAGGACTAGCTCACCTCTAACATTTTCTCTTTCTCATATTAATTAAGTTTTGGCCGTGGCAATAAAATTCAAATTAACAGTGATTTAAATGAAACAGAAGTTTATTTCTCTCACGCAAAGCAGTCAAAACCTGAACAATCCAGGAATGATCTATTGACCATAAGTATTGGGGATCCATGCTCCTTCTCCCTTGTGAATCTGCCATCCTCAACATCAGCTTCTACCTCAAAGTCAAAGATGGGCTGCTCCAATTCCTGCCATCGTGTCCCTAGTCCAATAGCAACACCAAAAAAAAAAAAAAGGTAGACAGCATGCAGCCACGTGCCCATTGAATTTGTGAGGTTCTATTAGTACTGTAAGGGTAAGGAAATTGATATTCGGGGAAACAACTAATGCCTCACCACACATATTTTTGGAATTCACTCAGATTTAGGTGACTGTGATTTTTTTCAGGTGTGCTTGTGGTCATGCTTTCCTTCTCCATCTCTCAGAGGAAAGCTCTCTTTGTCTAGCACTTGAAGCACTCTGAATTTAAGGGAAAGACAGACATGTAAATTAGAAATGGCAATACCACACGGTGAGTGTTAGCAACATACGAAGGAAGAAACAGTTCACTGGGCCTGGGCGGCTGTGGGATGGAGTACCGGGAAGGTGTCACAGAGCAGCGAATCTGAGCGGGGAGTGGACGGCAGTCTGGTGAAGGGAGGAGTTGATTCCAAAGCCCTGGGGGCATGGAAACATGGGACATGATTCGTGAAATGCAAGGGGTGCCTCTGAAGCCGGAGGGAAGGGGCAGAAGGGTAAGGAGGCAAAGAGCAGGAGGTGAGGCTGGAAATGGGGGCTTGGAGTCAGACAGTGAGGCACCATAGACCACACTGCAAAGTTTGGGCTTCCTTGTGGGCAGCGAGAGTGGATATTCAAGGGCAGGGGAGTTAGTAGAATATGAGCTTTTCTTTGAGGCCGAATGCACAAGGCATTATGATTAGGGAGACTGGACACAGAGGAACAGTGAATGGTTATATGTGTCATTTACTTTTGTCACCCAGACCCTGAATCCTCTTTCCACAGCTGGGGACTTCTTATGAATCCAAACCCCACTCCCATTAGAGAAGTTGGAAAATGCTGGATCCTTTCTCATCCTCCCTGCTAATATATGTAGGCACGTGATCTGTGCTCAATCCACTCCACCTGCCTTGGACTTTGACTCAAAAGGTAGTAAGAGGGAGGGCAACCAACTGTCCAAGTTTGCTTGGGACTGTTCTGTTTTTAAAGCCAAAAGTCCTGCATCCCAAGAAACTGCTCCGCATCCTGGTCAAACAGATGACTGGTCACTCTAGCAGGGACCGCACAGAGAAGATAATAAGAACTTTCAGAGATACACAAGCTACAAAGTCATTGCGAGAGCAGAGCTGAGAGCACATAGGGCCTGATCGATGGTAACGGCAGCAGGCTCGGGGTGGGGGGCAAGCTTCTGCTGCTCGGTGGGAGGAATCACCCCAACCTAGTGATGCCTGATTGTATGGGGCGAGACGAATGGTGAAGGGACAAGAGTCAAGCACAGCTGTGACAGGTGCCATTTAACAGAGAGAAGGTTCATTTACTCTTGGCCATGCTATATTGAGAGTCTGTGGACAACATCTAAGGGAAGATTTTCATAGGCATTTGCAAGATTCTTCTGGAGCCCCGAAGATAGGTGGAGAAACAGAACATCTAACACAGTAACTGGTACATAGTCTACGAACGTTGTGTTGAGTTCTCCTGACTCTTGGGTTCCTCTCATCCGCATAGACAGAACACACAGTTCTCTGCATGCAATCAACACTCAAGAACGATGTGATTGACTGAGTGATTCATTCCTTAGCTCAGTACAGTGGGGATATTTGATTCACTTTTTACTTATTGATTCATCCATTAGTTGTTAAATACAGAAACCATTTTAGAAGGGAAAATGTACTTCTGTTCAACTGATCCCACTTTAATTTAGGACTACTGGATGTTGTGTCCGTTTCTTGAATCAAGTAAATGGGGGGTAGCTTCACAATCTTGTATAAATTCTAATTCAAATCAAAATTCCTGTATTTTTACCTCCTTAAAAACATTACTGTCCCTAAAAACAGAAGAGTTATGCTACAAAAAAACTATGTTGAAACAACATAATTTTTAAAACTGAGCCAAGAAGAGAAGAAATCAGAGTAAAGAAAGCCAAGTTTTTTCATTATTAATTATTATGATTATAGTTATTAGCATGGGTAGTTTGGGAGAAATTGCTCAGATGACAACAAATATAAGAAGGGAATTGGGCATAAGAAACATTTTCTCTTTTTTACTCCATTTTTATAAGTAAAAACCAATAGGGAGAAAAACCAGTCAATTATCAGTATGGGAAAAAAGCGAATAAAATAAACAGAGGGTTTTTTTTTTTTAAAGCAGTAAGTTTGATAGCTGGCATTTATTACATCGTATGTATTATGTAATATTATTGAGACTTGGGCACTGTGTTAAACACACAAAACCTCAAACTTGTTATAAGTTTTAAATGTTATTATTATACTATTTATTGTTATAAAATGTCAGTAAATGCAGACATGCAGCAATGACAAATACAGTAATAATTAAGGCAAAAAAGGGCAGAAAGAGCAGATAAAAATTTCTAGTACCTTCCCCCACACCTTGATCCTGGATGATGGTGATAGTGATAGTGGAGATAATGGTGACGGTGATGGTGATGAAGACTTCAGAAACGAACCTAGAAGGAGAAGCATACAGGGTAAGACATAGGTCTTAGTCCTGTATTCCTAATACCCCAGGTCTCCCTTTTAGAAGTAACCCATATAGGGGCGCCTGGGTGGTTCAGTTGGTTAAGCTTCTGCCTTCAGCTTAGGTCATGATACCAAGGTCCTGGGATGGAGCCCTATGTCAGACTCCCTGCTAGGAGCCTGCTTCTCCCTCTGCCCCTCCCCCTGCTTGTGTTTTCTCTCTCTCTCTCTCTCTCTCTCTCTCTCAAATAAATAAAATCTTAAAAAAAAAAAAAGAAGTAATCCATACAATTGGTAAATTTATTTAGAAAATGAGCCCCCCCACCCCCAGGAGCCCCAAAGGGTAGGAGAGAATGGATATGTCTTCCTTCCCCCTGCCGGTTTCCTCAAAAAGCAGACCTAGAAATAGCCACACTCAGAGTGCCAGGAAGTTCTCTACTTTCTTTGGGGATAAAGAAAGTAACTGACAACAAAAGACAATAGAGAACTTCGCCAATGAAAGTTTCTCTCCCTCCCGCTTTATGAAGGCAGCAGGTGCTGGTCCACCGAACCCCCGGACGCGGAGGTGGGCTCGGGAACCTTGCAGAAGCTTTATCCCCCTGTGCACACTCAGGAGGAGTTGCAGGCGCCCCAGCGAGCTGAGAAGGTGAGAAGGCACAGTCTGGACTGGTGAAGAAGGGGCCTCGGCCAGGAGAAGGAGACGCATTCCTCTCCTGCGGGTCCCTGAAGGGCAAGCATCGGGGCACCCGCGGACCCTGGCATTGCCGCTCGCCCCCCATGCGCAGTGGGCCCCGCAGCAAGGAGCGGCCCCACTTCTGGCATAATCACTGCGTCGGGACTGGATGGCTCCACATTTTCGCACACGGGAGGAACCCAGAAGGGTGTATAATGGGACGTTAGTGTGAAGGGAAAAGAACACTGAAGGATCCCGCAGCGAGAAAGGAAAGATGGGGGTAGAAATGGAAGGTAAGGAAAACTATGGTGTAAGACAGGGAGAAGAAGCCTAAGACAGGGTTACACAAGGGGAGCAAATTAAAAGACGAAAAAGGAAGGGAGACTAAGTCTAGGGTTCAGGAAAGGGGAAAATGGAGAGGATGCCGGACACATAGGCGGCCTGTTCGTTTGCCCTGTCCCCTGCATCCCGCTCGCAAAATCCTTACTCCGCACCTTCATTCACAAAGGCAAATGTGCAACATTGAATTGTGGCAGAATGATACCTCTAGCAATTTCTTTGTCTTAAGAATTGCTACTTTTTGGAGCGCCTGGGTGGCTCAGTGGGTTAAAGCCTCTGCCTTCGGCTCAGGTCATGATCTCAGCGTCCTGGGATCGAGCCCCGCATCGGGCTCTCTGCTCCGCAGGGAGCCTGCTTCCCCCTCTCTCTGACTGTCTCTCTGCCTACTTGTGATCTCTCTGTCAAATAAATAAATAAAATCTTAAAAAAAAAAAAAAAGAATTGCTACTTTTTTCTCTGTAGGCCATCAGAATCCTATGAACAAAGGTAAATCAAAGCAAGGGGATGTCGGGAACGCCCACACGGCCCCTGAGCATTCTTAGAGGTTTAATGCTGGGGGGAGCTGATTGCCGCACCAAATATCCAATGGGCGTGCAGGTGCAGAGGGCTAGTCCCGGTTCACGTGGAGCCCCCTGGTATTCGCCAGCACAAGACCACCTGCTTGCCCCTGCAGACGGCATAAAGCCCAGAGGTCCAGTGGACCTACTGAACCGAGCCACAAAAATCTCCACGGGCTCCCAACCTGCAGACTCCGCCGCGACCACAGTGATGCAAATGTCATTGCTATTTTCAGCACTGTGCTAATGAATTATATTTAACTGCATTAAAAAATAATGATTTGGAAAGGCTACAATTATGATGTTTAAAATATAAATTGTACCCAATGGATATTAAATGTGGGCTTTGCATTTGCCCGTGCATTAGGAGCCTAACAAATATTCTTTTATCCTCTGAAAGAAAATGGGCAAACAGACTGATCAAATAGCTTCCTCCAAGCAATTAAAACTTTCCATTACCATATGGAAGGATGTATGAATTGTTCCAAAACACTTGTCTCTAATAAGGATGTGTTAACATCTGCCAACAGGGGTACAGGAGTTAAATGAGATGGCAGTGGAGGGATTAAGAAGTAATGGAAAAATGTTTTTCCAGGAAGGCAGAAAGTGCCTCATTTATCCTGGAAAAGAAAGTCATGAATTAATGTGTGTGTGTGTGTGTGTGTGTGTGTGCGCGCGCGCGCGCGTGTGTGCGCGTGCATGTACCTCGTGTGTGTGTGTGTGTGTGTGTGTGTGTGTGTGCAATATTCCCTATCTTATCTCAACCAAGGCAAGGCAGGTTTACCATCAAGGTAATTGTCTTAGCTTGGGTTGCAATAAAATAACACAAATTGCGTGCCTTAATGAGCAGAAATTTATTTTTCCCAGTTTTGGAGAGTGGGAAGTCCAGGATCAAGGTGCTGGCCAATTTGGTTAGCGGTGAGAGCTCTCATCCATGGCTTGTGAACAGCTACCTTCACATTCTATTCCGGAAAGCATGGGGAGGGAGGCAGAAAGAGAGAGATTTTCCTCTTCTTATAAGGTCAACAGTCCTATTGGATTAGGAATTTGCCTTCTGATCTCACTTAACCTTAATTACATCCTAGAGGCCCCATCTCGAAATACAGTCACATTGGGGGTTAGGGCTTTAACATATGACTTTTGAGGGGACACAGTTCAGTCTGTGCAATAATGAAGCTTAAACTCCAAAGCTCTTTCTCACATACTTCTTTTTTAAGTCTCTGACCTATATTTGTATTTGTAGTTCTATATGTTTTTCCCATAAGCTTCAGGCCCCAGAAATCCCAGAACCACTCTAAAGCTCAGATCACAAAGTATTTAAGGATGTTCCAGATATATATGAGAAATAAATAAACCATGTACTGGGATTATGTTGTCATATGCAATATTCAGAATATACCAAGATACTGAGCAGGGCTTTTCCTGTTATCTTAAAGCTGTTGTTAAGGCCCAAAGCTGAGAACCAAGTACACCACATGCTAAGCAAGATGGAAACGAATCTCCTCAGCAAGGACTAGCCCCCAGGCCAAAGGACAAGCACCAATCCATACACAGCTTCTCCCAACACCACCTCCCCCAGGCAGCAAAGAGAGAAGACAGAGGGGAAGGGAGCAAGTGCACCTGTAGGTTATCTCCTCCCATAAGGAGAAGGGGCTGTTTTCCCTCTCTGGAACTGAGGGTTGTATATTTCACTTCCCAGTTGGATTTTGTGATGGTTAATTTTATGTCAACATGGCTAGATTGTGGTGTCCAATTGTTTGGACAACCATCAGTCTGGTTGTTGCTATGAAGGTTTAGATGTGATTAACATTTAAATCAGTTGACTCTAAGTAAAGCAGATTACCCTTCACAATGTGGGTGGGCCTCATCTAATCAGTTGAAGGCATTACAAGAGCAGACTGATGATCCCTGAACAGGAAGGAATTCTGCCTGCAGATGGCCTTTAGACTCAAGACTACGACATCACCTCTTTCCTGGCTCTCCAAGCTGCTGACCTGCCCTACAGATTTCAGACTTGCCAGCCTCTACATAAACCAACTCCTTAAAATAAATCTCTCTCTCTCTTTCTTCTGTTCTCTCTCTATATATATATAAAACAAATATATAATTATATTCATAATTATATTCAGATATATTCATACTTGAATGTAATTATATATGTAACTTTATTCATACACAAATATAATTATAATATATCCTATATATAGGCTATATGTATATATACACATACATCCTATTGGCTCCATTTCTCTGGATGAACTCTAACACAGATATCTGGTCAACCAGCACAGGTGCTGGTCTGACACCTGAAAAAAGATAAAAGAGAAATAGAGGGATCTGGAAGGGCAGATATGGGAGATTTGGAGGGAACAGTTATTGGGGTACCTTCTGTACTCATACCTTCTGCACATCAGGTATATGTTTTATGAGTTTCCCTTCAGTCAAGCAGGTGATCTAGAAGATACCTGGGCTTCCACCATCTTGCCCAGCCCCACAGAACCTGCCCACAGCAGGGCCGCAGCCAGCATAGGGATACCTGGCAGATAGAGGGCCAGGCATGATGAGCTGGGGAAATAGCAGCAACCAATAGCAGCAACTAAGAAGAAGACCACCACTACCTCCAGTTAAATAAGGACCATTGGCCCTTCCCCATCCACCTTCCTGCCATATACCATGGAGGTATATTCACTCATGAATAATCCAAGTTCTCTCAGTTTTGATTTTAAGCCTTAACATTTTGATTAAGATTAAACAAGATTTTGATTAAGTCTGTGGCTCCGTTTCCTGAGTCTCCTCCAAATCTTTTCACATCCCTGCAAAAGCTGTGGAAGCCAGAGCAAGACAGAAAGTTCCAGGCTCCTCCTCTGTCCACAGGGCTGGATGCTGGCTGCTCAGGTAGACCCTATCAGGTTTCCTCATTTACCCAGAGCCTTCTGTTGCTGAATCAGGGCAGCCTCGGACACTATCGAAATGTCACCGAGAGACATGTCAAGGTCCTTTCTTCCCCATGTCCTCATCAAATTACAATCTCGAAGCACTTGCTGTCAGAAACCGAAAGGGATATGATGATTAAGACTATGGCTAAAGCCATATGGTGTTAGTGCAAATAAATATAGCATTCACAACCGTAATTCGAAGGGTCACATAGCGAGTGTTCCAAATATGTTTGACAATTGAATACTTTAACAAATGAGCTCATTTGACTTTATGAGAATAACTTACTTGCACCCTCATTTTGTGCTAACTCCACCATGCATTTCTGACCTTCAGGGAAGGGGAGTAACCTGGAATAATCCTGTAGGAACCATTGGGTCATGTGTAGTGACTCAGCAATTCGAGGTTCTTAGGTTAAACATATTTTAATTGGGAGCAGCCTTCCTGCTGAGGTGTCCTAAAATGAACATGATTTGTCTGGTACTTCTGAAATAATTAAACAGTGCACATCCAAATTGGAGTGCATATAAGATTTACTTAAGAAAAGGGTGCCTGAGGGGCTCAGTCGGTTAAGGGTCTGACTCTTGATTTCAGCTCAGGTCATGATCTCAGGATCATGGGATCGAGCCCTGCATCAGGCTCTGCACTGGGCAAGGAGTCTGCTTGAGATTTTCTTTCTCCCTCTCCCTCTGCTTGTCCCCCCCACTCGCATGCATGGGCACACGCTCTCTCTCTCTCAAATAAATAAATAAATAAATAAAAGAATAGCCCAGGCCTGCCCTAACACTGGCGTGAGTTACCATCCTCTTCCTCAGTTCTTGGATGGTCGTACCAGCAAACTTCATACAGATAAGGACTCTAGAGTCAAATACTCTGGGTTTAAATCCCAGCTCTGTCACTCACTGGCTGTGTAGACTTCCGAGAAGTTATTTTGTCACTCTGAGTCTCAGCGTTCTCATCTTAAAGTGGACAGACTATTAGCACCTTCTTTACCGAGGGATTGTTTGAAGGTCAAATATGCAATTAAAGCACTTAGAATATTGCTATTATTATTATTATTATTATTGCTATTATTATTATCCATTGCCTTAACAAATAGCAATCTAAGGTAAAGAAACTAAAAGTGTTAAAGAATAAGAAAGCCAGAGAGGCGATAAGGTGTCCTGGGTTTTTCCAGGACACCGTCACGACCTCACATTTCAAAGACCCATTTGGAGGCCCACTTCGGGTAAAATGCATTGTAGAAAAAAAAACCTGTGAAAACTTTTAAGCAGACCAAAAAGATGGCTGGGTATCTTCAATAGAAAACTTGGTGTTATCTACATCCACCCTCTGGGTTATCTAATTCTGTGGGGTCTCTGCACTTTTCATTGTTTTTGAACTAGTTTACAATGCTATAGGTTGTAGAAGATTTCACAAATATTTCTTGTCCATAGACACATGCAAAGGAGTTTTGATTCCCATGAAAGTGCAGCTGATTCCCTGTCCCTCCTTCCCCCTCCACAAACCAATTTTGCATCTCTTTGTAAATTCATTTTGCATTATTTTCTGTCTCTATACGTGTGGTTCTTAGAATTCGTCTTTGAACCGGTTGTGACATCTTACTGGTTTCCTCATTAATTAATGAATTAAATAAGATCTTTGACATGTGTTCATTTTACATTTGTTTGAGAGTCATGGCTAGACCTTATTTTAAACGTTATCCTCTAATAATTTATGCCCAATACGCATTCATCCATTTGTTCATTTACTCATCACAGTGATTCAGCACCCAAAATAAGGAACTATGTTGGAATGTGTGCATGATATAAAGACGAATAAACATGGTCTTGCCCTCCAGATGCCCATAAAGCATTACGAAGTGATTATAATTCAAGATAACAGACAAGCACCTTGCAAAAAGAGAATGGGGAAAAGGAGATACTATGAATGCTCAGAGGAAGATGGAAGGACCCATGAAAGCATTTCCAGTGATTTGTGCCTTAGAGGATTCCAGCTTTGATGGATATGGGGAGGGTATTACAGGCAAGTGCCTGGTTCCCCTTGGCCAAATCTAAATGTATAAAGTAGAGGGGTAGGAGACAAAGCTGGAAAGTCAAGTCACATAGAGTCATGGAGAACCTTGGATACCGTGCTGAAGGTAGAAGGGAACCGCTGATGTTTCCTTATCAGGGGAGCATCCTGGCCAAGCCATAGAATGACACCTCCCCCCCAGATGGAGGGTAGTTCAGAGAAGAAGACACTTGACTCCAGGGAGAACAGTTAGGGTCAACTGCAATATCCGGGAAAAGTTGGTAATTAGGCCCTGAGCCAGGCTGACCATAGAGGGAACGGGAAGAAAGAGACCCAGATGGGTACTGTCTGATCACCACCCTGACCATCCTGGCATTCCACACCGCAACAGCAAATGCCGAAATTTCTGCAAGTCATTTTCTCTCTCCACCGGTGGCTTTCAAACACGAGCAAAGCTGTGCTCTTTATGATTCACTCTATTTCCATGCCAACCCTTCAGCTGCTGCTGCCTGGCCTCCCTGTCCAAAGAGCAAGATCTCCACGTTCTCTGTGCTCCTGCGGGGATCTAACGCCCACTGCTTCTCAGTGAATGCTTTTAAATGACATTGAACTCTCCGCTCCAGTGCCTCGGTAAAGTGCTCTTCCTTGACCTGCGGAGACGTCACATCCCAGGTCAGCAGGATGCTCTCCTGTGCTGTTAATGCCTGACTAACGACCTTAATCAGGAAAATAAGCTTCCCGTCAGTGGTATTTTACAGGTACAGGTGCAAAGATTTCCGCACTCGGGCACCATGGCAACCGGTGCGTCAGCCCGCGCGGCCCCTCCGCAGCGTGGGAACAGCCAGCTCTCCATCCATTTCAGCTGACAACAACAACGAGAGACGTTTTGTCCTGCCTCGTCCTCCCAGAAAATGTTTGGCAGGTCCCGGGCTAGCAAGGATGCTGGTCTTTATGCTGCAGGAAAGTGAGGGCGGAGATGACAGCCCGAATTGGCTGGAATGCTTTTAGTCCATCTGCAGAGGCTACCTTCTGCTGGCGCTCTCTGCAGGGGCTGGCTGGGCGCGTGTGCTGGCTCTTGTCTCACATATGTTACTTTAACTTGATTTAAAATCGCCTGCCAGAAACTTTGCCCCAGCTCGGCAGCCCCGCATTTCATGGGCTTATACAGTAATGTGCATTTCGTGGTTACTGTTATAGCCCTTTGTAAGAAATGCCTAAGGTGCCAAGATGTTATTGCTTTCAGAGGTGTTCTGCGAGAGAGGGAAACTTAAGGAAAACGATCAGAAGCAAACCTGGGCATGGAAAGGCTTATATATAATCACATGGTTCTATTCTATATAATAATACAGTGCTATTCTCTCTCTAATCTGTCTCTTCTGTCTCTCTGTCCCTGTCTCTCTCTCTCTCTGCATCTCAGTCTGTGTCTCTCTCTCCCCAGCACTTGGCCTGAGTCCTTCCTATTCCTTATGGTTTATACAAGGGCAGGGTTGGGCCATAGGCAGCTTTAAGCTTGTAGGCTCTAAGCTTGTATGCTTACAGCCCCAAACTGGCAAAGCCATAGCAAAAAGAGAGCATCTTTCTGCCAGTGTGTGCATAGAAAATCCCAGAGAAGGGCTCTGATTGACCTGTCCTGGGTCACATGTCCATCTCCACTGGGAACTATGAGGGACCAGTCAAGTCAGTTGCCTACCATTCCAGCTAGAAGAATGGGAACTATGGTGCAGCCACTCTGGAAAACAGTGTAGAGGTTCCTCAAAAAGTTGAAAATAGAGTTACCCTTCGACCCAGCAATTGCACTACTGGGTATTTACCCTAAAGATACAAAC
>CM052883.1:11179548-11206250 GCA_028534135.1 Potos flavus | reverse complement strand
GAGGGGATCAGGAAGGAGACAAACCATAAGAGACTCCTAAACTCATGAAACAAACCGAGGGTGGCTGGGGGGTAGGGGCGGGTAGGGATAGGGTGGCTGGGTTATGGACATTGAGGAGGGTATGTGCTATGGTAAGTGCTGTGAAATGTGTAAGCCTGAGGATCCACAGACATGTACCCTGGGGCAAATAATACATTATATGTTAATTAAAAAATTAAAAAAAAAAAAAAAAAAAGAATGGAACTATGATTAGCAGACCCAAAAAGACAAGAAGGCAGGCTATTACAACAAGAAGGGAGGAGATGGTGACCACAACACAACAGAGCAAGCCAAAAAATGCGGGAAAAGGAAAAAATTCTCAACTGACTTGCACTTCAGGCTTCACAGAATTTCCCACTTTCAAGTACAAGGAACAGGGCGGGGTTGCACAAGTCTAGAGTGTGCCATTAACACTTTATTATAGATAAGGACCTGCCAACGATGCCTTTTGCAAGAATACTGTCAGAACTCCCCCCTGGAGTTGTGCAACCTCGGGGCTCTGCCGGTCACTCCTAGAGGAAGAAGAACGGAAGTGGTGTCAGGGACTGAGATCAGACAGCTGGAGGCCAATTTTCAGCATAACCGGAGATCTGAGAGAAGCGAAAGCTCTGGAAGATGGGAAGTCACCAGGGTACTGTATGCAGGTCATTTGGGAGAAAGCAAAAACAGCGGTAGGATCAATCATGAAAGGCAGGCAGCCTGGCCAGGACAGATACTGTTTGCCCCCTGGCTTCCTCCCAGTTTCCGGATGGGCATGAACATTCTGCGTGTACGGGAGGTGACTCCAGCTTGCGGAATCGTGCCTTCAGGGGGGCTGGAGTCAAGAGGAGAAGAGGAAAAGCACGTGTTCTTGCTCTTGCTGATATGGCTCCCCGGTGGAAGGCTCAGCCCTCCGATAGCCATACATCATTATTATGTTTGGATTTATACTACCAATATTCATTTCATTTGCTCACATATATTTCCTTTTCTCTTTTCTTTACTTTTTTTTGTGTGTGTGCATTTGTATGCTTTCATCTGGAATCATTTTACTCCTGTCTGAAAACCCACTTTTAGACTCCTGTCTGAAGAGCCACGTTTAGAATCTCCTACTGTCTGCCAACTGGTGACAAGTCATCTTAGTTTTTGTCTGCTAAAAAGTATTTACCTTGTCTTCATTTCTAAAAGATAATTTCTTGGGGGGCACCTGGGTGGGTCAGTCGGTTAAGTGTCTGACTCTCGATCTTAGCTCAAGTCTTGATCTCAGGGTCGTGAGTTCAAGCTCCACGTTGGGTTCCACACTGGGCATGGAGCCTACTTTAAAAAAAGAGTTATTTTGTTGAATATAGAATTCTAGGTTGACAGTCATTCCTTTCATCATTGCAAGTTGCCATTCCACTGTCTTATGGCTTAATTGTTTCTGTCGAGAAGGTACAAACAATGTGTCCTTTTTTTCCTTTGGCTGTTTTTAAGAATATCTCTTTCTCTCTGGTTTCAGCACTTTGAGTCTGATACACAACGATGTGGGTTTTTTATTCATCCTCTGAGGTTCACAGCCCTTCCTGAATTAGTATTATCTTTCATCAATTTTGGAAAATTCTTGGCCAGTAATTCTTCCTATTGGCTTCTACCATATTCTCTCTCCTCTCTGGGATTCGTTTCACTTGGATTAGACCTGGTTACCACACCCCACAGATTTCTTCTGCTCTTTTCTATCTTTCGGTTCCTTTCAGTGTTTCAGTCTGAATATTTTCTTCCAATCTTTCTTAAAGTTCACCAAGAACCTCTTAAGCAATGTCTAATTTTCTGCTAAACCCATCCATCACTCTATTTCGCGGTAAAAATATACATAACATAAAATTCACCATTTTAACCATTTTTAAGTGTGCAATCCATTACCCTTTTAGTTGTGTTTTTCAATTCTACGGTTACCACTTGGTTATTTTTTAAATAATTTTAAATTCTCTTCCTCAATCTTCCTTGAAGTATATTAACCATAGTTATCCTGAAGTCCTAATACCTTCACTAGCTGGGACCACCATAGATCTATTGTGTTTTGTCTCTTGTTTCTCTGGGGTTTTTGGTCAGTTCTTGTCGTCTGGGAATATCAGATTGTCTATTTGTTTCATACTGAGAATATATATTAAACATTGTAGAGGAATTGGAGGCTCTGTTTGATATTATCTTCCTCCAAAGATTTACCTTTGCTTCTGGCAGGTAACCAAGAAGTCTGACATTACCAAGCATTAGTGAAGATATGAAGCAATGGAAAGCCGTACATTTGCAAAATACTTCAATCTTATCTAGAAAAGTTTAATTTTTACTTTTTGCGATATCCATTTTAAAATGGGAAACGAGACCCAAAGAGATCAAATAACTTGCTCAAGATTACATTGCTTTTGAGGTCAGGACCAAGGAACACACCTTGACCTATTTGATGCCAGGGTTCATGTTCATGTTCACGTCTCTGATGTTCAAGTGTAAACAACCCCACTTAAAGAATATCATGGCCTTTTTCCCCCATCATATTTTACAAAGTGATATTGCATCAAACCAGTTCCTTATAGCAAAGACTGTATGACCACTACTCACTACTCTAGTCTCATTTTCTAGAATAAGGCCTAAGATATAACAGGGGCTCCAACATTATCAATTGAGTGATTTATCTATAGGCTCCACAATTCTCAAGGACCAGAGGCAACTATAACCACCTGTCTGAATCATCTGATCAGACCAGGACCTCAGCACCATTCTCACTGGCCATCCAACTTTGTAGGATGGGAAGAATTTTTTATGCAATTCTCTTGAGTCAAAGGCAAGGGTTGGCTGAAGTGTGGCAAGTATTCGGACAAGTGGGGTGAAATTATCTTCCCCTAGGATATCCCTTCCTGGCAGCATGAGGACCCTAGCCTGGAGCTTTGGCAGCCAGGGGAGAGGGGCATAGATAGTATACAGATCAATCTAAATTTTTCTTTTCAATATGGTCTCACAGAGCAATGTCACCAACAACCTTCTCAAACCTAGACACCTTCCTCCAATTCATATTAGCAAGGAAGTCCTTCTCATTTTCTAGAAGAAGAAGGAAGAGGAGGAGGATGAAGAGGAAGAGGCAGGCAGAAAAACAACCTACCTCCAAGCAAGAAATCTCAGAGTAGCTTTCAGGGAGCACTATCCTTCACTCCACCTCCAGTCCAGGCCATATGGAGCCATTACACATTTTCATCAGCTCCCAAATCCATTCATCTCTCAGTCAACTCCCTGTTGTCCCATTGGCTCCCATCTTGTCCTGCACTCCTGCCCCTCTTGAACTTCCTCCTCTTCATTGACAGCTTGCCCACCTTCTCCCCCAAGTTGTCACTAGCTGACCCAAACCTTAAGGCTCTCCCAGGAGGTGTGGAAATTTGGGATATGAAATAGGTGCCCACGTGAAACAGGAAATTCAAGGTTTCCCACATCTGGTCCCAAGACCCAACAACCATTTACCTGAAATGCTGTAAATATATTCCTCCAGCAGGGCTGGACTACCTGACACTCATTTCTGAGTCTACACTTCCAAGACCTCTCCTGCCCCTCAAAGAAGGAATATTCCAGAAGAGAACATAGCTCCCTGGCAAGTCTTCAGTTCTAAATGTAAGTCGAAGGCGATTTTGCCAGAATTAATGCTAAATGTTTTAATTTAATTATTTAATTTAATTTAATTTAATTGGTAAGTTGATAAAAGCCAGGAGGAGAACAAGGACATTATTATTTCACAACCTACTAAGAGGCAAGAGCCATGATGGTGTGACCAACTGTTTCTTACTATGCATTTTCCATACTTGAAATCATTCTGTATATACAATTTGTAGTTGCCTTTATTTTTGGCTTAAAATTATTTCTTTAGGATTTTCCAGGTTGTTAAAAATGGTGCATTCATACCATTTTAATAATTTTATAGTACAGTAGAGGTACTTCTTAAGGGCTCTTATTATCAAATATTTCTTTTCTTTTTTTTTTTTTTTCTGACCCTCAAATAATCTTTGTCATCTCCTTGGCACCTCGTTCTTAAGCCTCAGAATTCAATGACATTTTAAAAAACTTTGAAGTGCCAATATCGTCCTTTCAACAGAGCTCAGGAATCTGATTACAGCTCTCTCGGGGAGTGATAGTCTCTCACACATTTTTTTTTTCTCCTTATAGCACATTTTTCCTACTTTACATATTTTCCCTTCTTGCAATTTTTCAAAATCAGCTTTGAACTGATTTTAAATAGATTTCTCTGTGGCAAGGTATTCCTGTGCTATATTCTAATCATCTTTATGGACATTTTGGAATTATATCAGATTTTAAATAAGAGCCATTTAGGAGATTTATGGAGAGCCAGTAGTGCTGCATGGACAACTTTGTTTGGCAATAAGAAGAAGGCACTGCGATATTTGAAAACAAAACAAATGTTCCTTCCCACCTCGACATCCAGGTCTGTCTTATAGCTTCACGTCAAAGTTCAGTGAAGATATTCTTACTGGGGCAGGATCAACTCGAGGGTATTGGAGACAGTAAATCAGGCATCTGTCAGGTGAAAGCTACGGGCTCAGAATCTGTTTTCCCTTGCACACTACAGTGTGAGTCTTACACTGAGTTCAGCACAGAGAAATTTGCTGAGAGGTGTTTTCTGGGATGTAGAAGTCAGCTGCCTGTGTTCGAGATGTCTTTCCATGGCCAGACACTCAGAGACCGCCTTGCACGGCTATGCCTGAAATCCAGTTGAGCCCAGCACCCACCCTTACACATAGGTACCAGGCTGGGAAGAGGCTAAGCAGCCGTGGAAAACCAATCCTAATTCATTCCATGAAAGTCAAGTAAGGGTTTACTGTCTGCCAAGGTCTGTGCTAAGTGAACGCTAACGAGATGACTAAAACATGATCCTTGTCCTCAACAAGTTTACAACCTCATGACAGAGATACGTATGTAAATGAATAATGGCAGGGGGCGTAATGATGATGTGAGGGGTAGGTCCTAAGTGTAGGGCAGAACAACAGAGGCAGTAACCCCTGCTTCACAGAGGCAAGTAAACAGTGAACAGAGGAAGAGACACTTGATCTACATCTTGAAAGGTGAGCAGGAATCAGAGAGATCAAAAAGGGAGGTAAAAGAGTCCAGGAAGAGGGAATTCCAATAATAGAGTATGTTGAGCATCTCGCCATGGGCCAGGCTCTACTCTAAGCCAGCTCTGCATGTTATCTCATTTAATCCTCACAGCAAAGGTTATAAGGCAGATTCTAGCCTAGTCCCCATGTCTAAATGAGCCAACACACAGAGAAGCTAAGTAACTTGCCCAAAGTCTTGCTTGTAGAACCTTTAAGAACAAGACACATGCAGGTAACTACCATTATTTCAATACCCCTGGAGCATGGCGTCTGGTAGCAATGGGGCCAGAGAAGAGGCTGCAGGAAGAGGATCTCCATCTCAAAGGGCCTTAATGTCATGCTAAGGGATTGGATTTTAATTATGCAGGCTATAAAGAACTGCATATATGAAGTTTGGAAAGATAGAACTGATAGCTAAGGACAAAAAAAACCAGAGTCAGGAATCCAATTAGTAGACTACGGAGATAGTCTTGGGAAGAATGCATGAGCCCTGCAGCAAAGGGTGAGAAAGAGAACGAACCTAAGAGACATTAGGGCGGTTGGTGGTTCTTGTTCTTCAGAGTATATGGTACCAGTTCCATGGTAGGGGTCCATACTCAGCCAACAAAACCCACATCTGACCTACTTCCCAAAGGACTGGAAAAGGAAATAGGGAAGAAGAAGGTATGGGGCTTGTGGTAACCAGACCTCCTGACCAGAGCATCATTCTCCAAGAAGGGCTTTCCACTGCTGAGGATGGTGGTCTCATTTTCCAAGGACAGACCAGGAAGAAGATCCAGCTCTCGGGCCTGGGGTCCCCATGCCCACGGTCATGCACCCCAGCAACATAGAAATTGGTCCAAGAGTAGGATGTGATTACAGAAACATCTTCCTCAACATTTTTATCCTTCTCTTCCAGATCTGCCAGAAGATAGAAGCAAAAAATCGCCTGGGATGAGAAAAAGCACATAAATAAAACTTTTGTGAAGAGTTTCATCAATATAGAACAATGAATGTAGGAGAAAACAGTATTCTGGCTGCTTTGTTTTCTTTTTGGTTGATTATAGGCACTGCATGTGAACTCTGACCTATATTCTGTGGTTGTTCCTTCAATAAAAACTAAAACTTCAGCTGTGTTAGAAAATGAGAGGGTGTGTATCATTTGTCTTTCTTTTGCTAAAGTGTAAATACAAGAGAGCTTTATGATTAACTGATTAAAAAGAGGAGAAAGCTTCATAATTAGGTTTCATAGAGCTATAGATTTTGCATTAAGTGGTTTATTACAAAAAGTTGGAAACATTGATCTGAGACATTAGACCACTCTGATTAGATTTATGGTACATTGGGAATACTTGGGCCAATTATAGGATTAAGGGTCCACTGTGGTGATATAATTGCACCTAAATGGAATTGTAATATGGTCTATTTGGGGGCGCCTGGCTGGCTCAGTCAGAGGAGCATGTGACTCTTGATCTCGGGGTTTGTGAGTTTGAGCCCCACGTTGGGTGTAGGGATGACTTAAAAATAAAATCTTTTTTTTAAAAAGGGTCTATCTGGTGGTTACTTTAAAACTCTTGACCCTGTCCCTACTCTATTCTCATTTCTTTAAAAATTTTGCTCACTGAGGGGCACCTAGATGGCTCAGTCAGTTAAGCATCTGCCTTAGGGTCAGGTCATGATCCCAGGGTCCCAAGATCGAGTCCCACATGCTCCCTGCTCAATGGAAAGTCTGTTTCTCCCTCTCCCTCTGCCCCTTCCCCCTGCTCATGCTCTCTCTCTCTCTCTCAAATAAATAAATAAAATCTTTAAAAAATTTTTTTGCCCACCAGAATGAACTGGCACACTTAGGTTTCTATAACTAAAGTGAAATTTAAGACGTCATTTAAGTTTCAAATCCATTTGGACAAGTTCATATTTGTAATATTTAACTACAAAGTAAAAACTTTTTAGTGTCCTCCAATGGGTAGTTTTAAAAAAATTATTGAGATATTCATACGATGGAATATCATACAAACACTTCTAATTGTTTTTTGAGTCTATTGAATTACTCATGAAATGCTCATAACGCCATGTTAAATGGATGAAAGACAGGATATACAACATCATATTCAATGTGATCTCAAATACATGAGCTTGTATACGTGTGTGTGTAGGTATTTGGGGGCTGGAGGTCCTTGAACAAAATCTAAAAAAGTTTCACAGTCGTAATCCTTGGGGACAGTATGGTAGCAAATTCCTGTTTCTCTACTTATTTATGATACCTTGAAATTTTGGAATTTGCTGTATTAAATATTAATACGTCTTTGTTCTAGAAAAAAAGTCCTTTTGTAAACGTTGTCCTTCAAAGGAACTCTCAGGGAGCCCACACAGTTCATGCAACGATGCGACCTTTGCTCACTTCTGTGATTATGCCCAAATCCCGTCTATGGCCACAAATCAAAAGTCATGTTTTTACCTTATAACCACATTTTACTTTTTGTCTGATTTTGGGAAAATGTTCTTATTCTGTTCACGCACCCATTTGGGAGCGTTGGCGTCAAACAACATTTGGCTGATTCCAAAAGTCAAACGTGCCTTCTTCAGACAGATTTGCTATCCTGACAATACTGAAAAGACTGAACGAAGGACTCCGCGTTGAGTCCGCTCGGGCTGCCGTGACAAACTCTCGTAGGCTCGGTGGCTTAAACAAGAGGAGTGATTTCCTCCCAAGTTCTGGAGGCGGGCAGCCTGGCCACTTTCCGCTGAGGCTGTTGGCTTGCAGGGGGCCCCCTTCTCTGTGTCCTCACAGGGCAGAGAAAGAGCTCTGGTCTTTTTATAAGGATGCTAATCTTTTTGGGTCAGGACTCTACCCCACTCCCATGACCTCACTTAACATTAATTACCTCCTAAAAGCCCTATCTCCAAATGCAGTCACATCAGGCTTAGGGCTTCAGCGTACAAGTTGGGGGCAGGGGAGCCGGGGTGGGGGGGGGGGGGAGACAATACAGTCCATAGCAGATTCTGAAAGCCCTTTGAAATGAAGATTTTCAAACGTTTCAAGCACTGCTTGCCGTAAAGCATATTGTCTGCTCACTTTCTTAATTGTGAAGACAACACCACTTATTTGGACGAACAAGTTTCCAATGCCTTGGTTTTATAAAATTATTTGCCATCTCCTCTGTTAGAGTACCTATTTCTTTAAGGCCCATGAGCTCATATCTGACTGAGAAATGGGAACGATGTTTCTCTAATCCAGAAGTTGAGTTGCTTCTTCTGAGCACAGTGTTTTTCACTCCACCAAGAACGACTTTTCTCAGCATTAAGAACAAAAGTCTTAGAAGTATATGAAGATCATAAGACAAAAGCTTAAAATCCCATCGAAGTGACGTTTGCGCCATCAGGGCCTGGTTTAATGACTTCGGAAACCACAACGTTAATTTTAAGCCTATTTGGGGAAACCACAATTCTAGATGAAGAAGCCTCAGACATTTTCTCCTGTTAAGAAAAACTGATAAAGAGAACTTGACCCTGAATGATATGGTTAATGTTGATGCAACCTGGTCACTATTAGAAACAAGCCATGTACGAATCCCAGGATTCTAAACTTGCAAGAGACCGATCCTGGACCCGTAGACCCTCACACAGGTTTCACCAGGCCAGTGCGTTATTGGATTATTATTGCTTTTATCTGCCTCTGCTTACAAAATGCTGTTGCTTTTGAAGGACCTATCCTAGCCCATATTCCCCTTAAACCCTGTTACTTTTAACCCCCAGTTTTGCAGAACACAAGATTTGGAGGAACACATTATATGCAGATGTTGCAAAAATGCCTGTACATAAAATATTTTATATGAATAAAAAACTTATTAATTACAATATTTTATAATCACTCCTCTTCCCTTCTTTTCAAAACTCAGCTCTACTGGGGCACCTGGGTACTGCAGTCAATTAAGCATCAAAGTCTTGGTTTCAGCTCAGGTCATGATCTTGGGGTCGTGGAATCGGATCCCCACATCGGACTCTGCCCTCAGTGTGGAGTCTGCTCCCAGTTCTCTCTCTCCCTCTCCCTCTGCCCCTCCATCCACTTGCACTCTCTCTCCCTCTCAAATAAATAAATAAAATCTTTAAAAAATAAAAATTAAATTTAAAAAACCCTCAGCTCTTCCGTAAAACCTTCCATATCACCCCCTCCATCCGCAACCCAACTAGCTTAATTACTACCTCTCCCCTCTCCTTTGCTATATCATGGAACCCCCACCCAATTTATTAAATACCTTACTCACAGAACTCTGTGATCCAGGAAAGAAGAAAGCATGAATTTATTATGTTCGTCCCCACATTTGATCATACAGAGCCATTGATGCCATGTTACGTGAAATCGCCAGACATGGAGGGGCCAAGGGCAGGCTGCTCCAAGATGGGCCACTTCGGCATGAAGATTATTTGAAGTCAAAAAGCCATCAAAACCCAGCATATTCAGGAAAAGCTCTTTACCTCCCCCAAAACTGCCTAAAAAGAACGTAGATTGAGGACCTGCTCCAGGAAGAAAGCTGTCACCGTAGATAACTATATTACACCGTGAATTAGGTTTGGTAGACAGGGAGGAACCTCCCAAGGTCTGTTTGATCAAAGTCCTCTCTGTCCCGCTGTTTCTGAGTGGCCCAGCAAACATGGCTTTACCAAACTTGGAGCCTCTTTCTCTTCTTGTGAATTGCATTCCTTCCCTTTGAAGTCTCAGACCTCCTCCTCTCTTCTCTTTCATTCGGGGTGACTTACATACCTCATTTTGCCTGATTGTCTTTAGAACCTCGACCTCTGTGTGGATTCCAGCTCTATATGACATTACATTTTATTTTCTCCTGTTTAATCTGTTTCGTGTCAATTTGATTCTTAGTCCAGCTACAAGGACCTAGGAGGGGACAGGAATTCTTGCTCCTTGACGGATGGAGAGGCAAGCTCTCCAAGGGCAGGGACAGTGATGTCATACCATTTGCCACATAATGACATTCGGCAGACACGTGTCCAGTGAAATGGGTACCATGAATGAAGACATTGACAGCCTTTTCCATGTTTATACCATGGTCGCACAGACCTGCCTCCCACATGTTAACCTGGGATTTTGTAACCACACCCGAGAGCTGAAAGATCAGGAAATGTTAGATAGGAGAAAACTAACCTGTAGACATGCAAACAAACTAGAGAAGCCCAGGATAAGAGAACTAGAGAACTAGGCCTGGGCCAAGTTCTGCCAACTTTCAGGCCATGCTCTTCCATCCAGGCTGAGCTCCTACTTTATCTTTTTAACATCTTTGCATCAAAGATTCCATTTTCTGCTAAACTATAGAATGATTTATGCAACTGGCACGCCCATCCACATACACACCACCCTTCTACGTTCTTCTCATACTATTTTTAGACGGGATGTCACTGTATGTGAGATCTATATTTTTATAAAATGGCATAGAAGTTTGAAGAAAGCGTCCACCACACACATACTGCCTGGTTTGTAAGTATTAACCAGCAGTTCCTTCCAACCTTCCAATGAACTCCATCTCGACAGTCTCTCCCATAGACCCAAGGCTGCTGGGCTCTTGGCTTCTGCAATCACTCATACTCACCACGTAGTTCCCATCTAAGAGTCTTCACACATACTGTTCCCTCTGCCTGGAACACATCCTCACTTTAAGATTCATACAACCTTTAGTTCTTTCTCAGGTATCTCCTCCTGAGGAAAGTCTTCTTTATGTCCCTGATTAGACCTATACCCCCAATTAAAGGTTCTCACGACACGATAGGACTCTCCCTCAGCTCCCTCGTCATAGATACAATTTTGCATGAATGGGTGTGATTCGTTGATGGCTATCCGCCTGATAGTAGAGACTATGCCAGTTCTGCTCAACCTAGAACTTGGCACATTACTGCCAGGCCCACATTGGGCTCATCTTCTTATTCACCTCATCTTTGTGGTCTCAAACCCCCTGGCTGTCTTTTCCGGTGTGAGCCTCTGTACCTGGATCCATTTTGCCCAGCCCCCCTTCAATAACATCTGAGACTCAACAGTTTCTTCCTCTGTAATCCCCTGTTGTGCTCCTGGAGCCCTAGCGCTACGGTGGTGAGGTGTGGGGGGAGGGATGTGTTCTCTGGTGCCCTGGGATGAGGTCTCCGTGTTTTAAGTGAGCCTGTGCCCCTGGGTGGCCCGCATTCGCAAGGGCTTTTCAGGTTTTTTTGCTTTCTTTCCTGCCCCCCATTCCCACCGCTGCTCTGGTTAGGCGAGACAGGAAGGCTAGAGGGGACCAGAGCTGGGATTTCTTTTCCCCTGTCCGTTGGTCTTCTGTGAAACCCTAGTAGGTTAAAATAGTTTCTCTTGAGAGCAGGCCTTGTTACTAAGAACAGAATTTTCTGGGTATATTTCAAAATGCCTACTTCCCTCCCCCACCCCCCGCCAGAAGCACAGGAAATGGGGTTTTATTTCTCTCTTATCTTCACAGTGAGAATCTTGTAGGGATCCTTGTAGGAATCGTGAATGTGTGGGACCTCCCACCAAGACTGGATCCCCTGGAGTTTATAACTGTCAGACTTGTCCATGCTGAGCCTTCCGAAATTCATCTACTAGAGTTGAGGTTTTCCTCCCTAGGTACTGTTTCCTGCAGAATATTCTGCTCTGGGCTTGTGATCCTGTGGGCTGTGATTCTCTCAGGCTGCCTTTATCTCTTCAGTTTGGGGGACAGAGGTTTGCCCTGTAACCTCACTTCTCTGTTGGATATAAACAGCATTGTTGATTTTCAGTTTGTTCAGCGTTTTCCTTGTTCTAAGTTCCTTACATGCTGGACTGGAAACCAAAAGTCCAGTTTTGCCCAACACGGGGAAATAGCTTTTTGTGCAGTCCTGGCTGGCTTCCCCTTCCTGCACCTTTATTGAGGCCCCACGATGCTTCACGTGCAGTCCCACATGGGCTCCATGGAGGTTGAACTCCAAACAGCTCAGGAAAAAGATCTTGCAGTTGATACATTTCAAAACAGGCTATTTGAGATATATATATCTCATATATACAATTATATATAAATATATACGTATATATGCAATCACTCAAAGTTCATATTTTAATAGGCTGAAATTTCTTATATAGACTTTTTTGTCAGATGCCATTCGAGTAATTTGAGATAATTATTTATACAGAACTGATTTTGTATAACAAGGACCTCATGTGATAGCAAGAACATTTATAAGAGGCTTTTTTATTAACGAGAGCACATAAAAAAAATCCAGACAGCGGTATACATGTCTAGCCCTCTGTGACTAAGTTAGTAAACATTTTGTGCAATATTTACTGCCTCAGATCATGGATAGACACTGTAGGAAATTACTAATGAGTTTATTTTCTAAGCAAAAACTGACAGGAACAAGTGCATACGAGGCATTAATCACACAGAGAATCAGAATGCTCATAGAAATAACAAAGACAAAAGATTAAGAACACAAGAAGAACAAGGTACAAGGCTAGGGTCTTACTTGAATCTCTGGGGAGAGCAAGGCCAAGTGGAAGTATGAAAGGATGATACCTCTCAAATATTAGCCCACGTTTCCCCTGCATGTCTAACCCCGCTGTGGCTTCCCTTATCCCTTCCACCCACATCCCAATTAAGTCATTCTGTGCTCATTGCCTCAGAGGAAAGTTGTGACTTTGTGGAAAGGAGAGGAACAAAGAATCCTTTATCTTTTGTGTTCCAAAGGCAGGTGCCCTTAGAGAAATAGAAAAGCTTGGACAAAATGCCTGTTGGGGGTAAGAGAGGAGATTTTCTCCTTCTCAGACTAGAAAGATACCCCAGACTTGTGAAAGATAAAAGAGAGAGACAGATGGCGAGCGCGTGTGTCAGCATCTTTGTGTTGAGTGAGTCACTCAGTCAATAAGAGGAAGGGAATATTGGTGGGTCCCAGATGAAAGGGTGTTCTGTCTTTTCTCCTGGTTAGGACACCCGAGAGGCAGTAAAACCTTCCAGAAGGTTGGTGAGACCCAAAGAGAGAAGGAACTTGCACTCCCAGCTCCATAAGGCACCACCTAGCAGGAAGCAAGACCCTTGCGAGGGAATGTGTTTTCACATGGATCAACAACCAAGGACCCATTGAATAATGGTTGTCTCTTTGGACATAGCCAAGATGTTCTCCATCCCCATCATGCCTTGGCATTACCTAAGCCCCAATATATACCCACTTGGAAAGGGAATGAATGACTCAAATCAAGCATGTCCAGTCATCCCAGGAGAACAGGACCTACATTAAATTAAGGTGAATTACAGAAAAGTACAAAATGTGTTTGTGAACTTAGGTCTAGAATCACACCTGCTATCAGCTAATGGGGACAGTTCGGTCCCATCTAAAATGTACTGAATGCCTATTAGGTGTTGGGTACTAATCTAAGCACCTTCCTCAACTTTATGTTCATCACAACCTATAACATAAAGAAATCAGGCTTAGGGGGTTTAGGTAACTTGCCAAGATCATAAAGTTAGGACGTTAGTAGATCAAGACCTCTGGCCATTGACATACAGCAAACTCTACACTGTTAACCTTTTCAATATTCTGACTCCTCCTGGAGGGCAAAATACAATAGTGAAATACTCCATCCCTGTCCTCCTTGAGCTTGCAGTCTAGAATGAATAGGAGGAAGGAGAGGGTTTGCAAGGACCCCAACCCAGTCCTGTTGGGTAAGAATGCACAGGAACAAAAAGACTGGATCATCCTTTGTGCTCATGAGAAGGGAATCTCGGCTAGAGATTAGAAGACAACCAGGTATAGATTCTCTACTTCAAAAGACGTATTACCGGTTTGGGGTCAGAGTTTGGTATGAACCTGGAGTGTATGGTGCATCAGCTGTGAGGCCTTGGGCAGATAACTAACCTAGCTGAACTTCACTTTCTTTATCTTTAAGGCGGAAATAATACTATCCATCTCACGGGATCATCAAGAAGTGAATGAGATCATATAGATGAAACAGCATAATAACTGGTTGATGATCAATACACATTAGCTCTTTTCTCCTCCCTCCAGTACAAAGCATCCTCAAGAACTACCACCCCATCCTAAGTCATTCCCAGTTAAAGAACTCCTAGTTTGAGATGTCAGGCAAAGCTTCCATGGTGCCTTCCATGGTGAAGGCAAACCCAAGCTCCCCAGGTTCTCAGTGTCAGATAGACATAGCCTGCCTTTGAACCAGAGTTCACTTGGATTGTCTAGAATTGTTTGCAGTCACTTCAACTGAACCAATTACTCCACACTGGACCCACCCAGTCTGATGATTATTGAGTAAACACCTGGGTCCAATCTACCTGGCCATAATCTACCTCTGCCAATACTACTCCCAACATAGCCATCAGAGGCCAAGTCTCCAACTTCAGTGAGCATGTATTGAGTTTCCCTAGGTGAAAACACATCCCAGGAGTGATAGAAAGATAAATAAGACACGGTCTTTGCCTTCCAGCAGTTCAGAATCTGGAGGAGGACAAGGATACATATAAACATAACTTACAAAGAGTAGACTGATAAATTACACAAGGGAGCATCAACGTGCAATAGAACAAAGATGTCGAATGAATGGACTAGACTGAAGTCCCTTAAAAGAACTGAGATTTGAACTGGGCCCGGAAGGATGGCTCTGGCTGTACCCCAAGAACATGAGAGTTTGAGAGAAGAGAGTAGAGTAAGAAATTTCAAAGCAGAGGGAACAGTTTAAGCAAAGTCAGATGGGTTAGAAAGCCCATACCAGGTCCAGGCACAAGATGTGGCCAAAATGCATGTGCGGTAGAAAGTGGCCATGGATGCTCAAAATTCAGAGGGTTTCTAACGCCTCTTGAGAGTCTCTATCATATGGAACAGAGATTCATCACAGGTGGTTTTGTAAAATGGCCTGAACATCACTTGATGAGTAAGGACAAGTATGATGATTATTACATGTCCTAACTAGAGTAAGTACATCTTCCTGAACAATCACGTGCTAAGAAAGTAGTATCGATGGGATAAAGCTTTGGCTTCGGCCTCTAATTTAGTACTCTTCCCCACTAATCCAAATCCAGTGGCTGTCAACTCTGAGTACAACATAAGGTCACCTGAAAATGTTACCCCCCCCCAAAAAAAAAAGGGAAAGAAAGGAAAAAAAAACCCAAAACTATATCTGGGTCCTACTCCCAAGAAGTCTGAGTTATCCAGTCTGGGGTATAGTGCAGGCATTGATATTTTTTTAAATTCCTCAGGTGATTCTAATATTGAGGCAGAAGTAACATCCACAAAGCGTGGACCTTGCGTCAGCAGCAGCGACCCCTGGGAGCTTTTTAGAAACAGAAAACCTTGGGCCCTGACCCAGGCCTGCTGGATCAGAATTTGCATTTTTCACAAAAGTCCCCAGGTGGTTTGTAAGCATGAAAATCTGAGAAGACCCGATATACCCATTGCTGCCCACCCACTCCCCACCACTGCCAAACCCATTTTTAGCCTGAAACCGGAAGAAGGAAAAGCCCCAAAGATCGAGATCTGCGATTATTACTAAATCCCGTAACAGAAACATGAGTAAACTTATCTCGAGTTTGCAGGGTCAGGGTTTCACCGCATGGCACCAGATGACTCCAAGCGGAAAAAAAGGAAGAGAAAAGCATTTGTATAAGCAGAAGGATTCTTGACAGAAGGACTGAGTCCTAAAATAGTCCAAGGCAGATGGGGTCAGCAAAAGTCTTTGGTGACTGGGAACGTACCATGATTTAGCACATGTCCCTGACACAGCAGCCCGGCCTCAGAGGATGGTGAGTCAAGGCCCAGGGGCTGCTCCTGGGTCTGCCCGAGCTTCTTTGAGAAGAGCACAGGGTTTTCCACTCCACCTACAGTCACCCACGGGACCTCCCGTGTATCTCTTGTCATTTTTACCTACAATCGTTAAGCTGCAAGCCCTCAGCTGTGCTCAAGTTAAAAGAGAAAGCTCAAGACCAGCAGCCATCAGTTGATGGTAGCCTGAGGCATAGACCATTACACAGTTGTGGAATCCAATCTCTAACCTTTGGAAACTGCTATGGTCTGAATATCTGTGCCCCCACCCCCAAATTCATAGGTTGAAACCTAATCCTTAAAGGTGATGGAATTAGCAGGTGGGGGTCTTTGGGAGGTGATTAGATCATGAAGGTGGAGCCCCCATGAATGGGATTAGTGCTCTAATAGAAAGAGACACCAGAGAGCTTCCAAGACCCTTCTACCATGTGAGGACACAGCAAGAGGTCTGTAAGTGGGAAGCGGACTCTCACCTGACCATGTTGGCACCCCTGATCCCAGACTTGCAGCCTCCAGAACTGTGAGAAACTATAAGGCACCTAGTCTGTGGAATTTTGGTAGAGCCGTCCAAATGGTCTAAGACAGAAACCATTCCTAAGCACCACCTTGGCTTCAGAAAAATGATGAAATTGTAAAACTGTGCTCTCTGTTTGAAGTAGAAGCCTGGTAAAGAACCAGAAGTGCTCAAGGCACTGAGAGCTGAGCTGGAAGAGAACTCTGCAACAAGAAAAATTCCTCTTACAGTGAAACCAAATCAGACTGGTGGAAACATCTACTGCTCCCTCCTTCAATGCCTTCAGACCACACTCCCGGAGACCAGTAGAACCTCAGGCTCCACATGGGGGGATAGATGTCACTTGGGTCTTCAAAGTCAGCCTGTAACCAAATCTTGGTGCATTAAGAAATGACTTCAAAATTTTCAAACTACAGTTTGCAACTGATTTCCTCCTACTTATTGATAATGATAAATCCCCAGGAGACTCCAGCCTGTGCTTCCTACAGAGAAAAGGACAGTAAATACCAAAGAGTTAACCTCTCTTAGCTGGGGAGAATTCTAAAATGAATTGCTTTCCAGCTTCCTAAAAATGTTACTTTGGAGGTATGACTCTCATTCATAGCCAAATGTGCAAAGGCATCAACTACATCTGGAGACAGCTTAGACCGGAAGCAGTTTCCTAGGGAAATAAACCAGGAAGTGCAGCCTCTCTCCATCACTTCCTGAATGCGCGTGCCCCTCACACACCCCCTGCAGGACCATAAGGGCTGGGTACAGGTTTGCTAGTCTTTTAATCCTTATCGTTAATATTTTAGGTTGAATGATATGAAATTGCCATTTGTGTGGGCCAAAAACAGTTGGATATGGACACATTTCAGACAGTTCCACCTACCGTCAAATTGACCAAAAGATGTTAAATGGTTAATGTTGGGAAAGACTGAAATGAGATAAGGTTGCTCATACGCTTGTGCAGGTAATATAAATTGCTAAAATGTTCTTAGAGATAAATTTGGTAGTAGTATAAAAAACTTTAAAGTTTTTCATGTTCTCTGACACAAAACCCCAACATCTGGGGATCTATCACAGGAAGTACAAAGATGTACTTTCCAATATTATTTAAAATAATTGCTAGGGCACCTGGGTGGCTCGGTCAATTAAGCATCTGCCTTCGGCTCAGGTCATGATCTCTGGGCCCTGGGATCAAGCCCCGCACCAGGCTCCCAGCTTGGTGAGGAGTCTGCTTCTTCCTTTTTCCCCTCTCTCTCTGCCCCCCGCCCTACCCCCCAATGCTCATGCTCACTCTCTCTCTCTAATAAATAAATTAAATCTTTAAATAAAATAAAATAAAATAATTGCTTAGATGTCTAATAATAGGGATAATAATATAATGTTGGAGAATATAAAAGTGGACAAAGATACTCAAAATAAAAACTCCAGAAGATAGAATTCTGGGTGATTTTTTCTTTTTCATTTCTTAAAAATTTCTGTGTTTGTAAATACATTTTTATATTCATACAAAAACATTAGGGCATCTGGGTGGCTCAGTTGGTTAAGCTGCTGCCTTCGGCTCAGGTCATGATCCCAGAGTCCCGGGATCGAGTCCCGCATCAGACTCCCAGCTCTGTGGGGAGTCTGCTTCTCCCTCTGGCCTTCTCCCCTCTCATGCTCTGTCTCACTCTCTCTCTCAAATAAATAAATAAAATCTTTAAAAAAATTTTTTTAAATAAATACAGCTATAGAAATTTTCAAAAAGAACCAAAGTCATCCACTCCCCATATACCTTGGAGACTGAAGACCAGAACTACCTACACCCCCACACACTCAACTTACTGTATATTAACATGATATTATTCTAGAACACTCCCGCCCAGGCAAACACCTTGACTGCTTATTATAGGAATTTCCCTAAAGACTCATCAACTATTCCATTAAAAAGCATCGCTTGAAAAAAAAAAGGGCAAAAAAAACAATGATTGCACCTTCAGCCTATTTAAATCCTTGCATCAAAAGTCTTCACCTCGCCGTTTCCAACAGTCCGGGACTACTGCATCGTGATCCTTAACCAGCCTTACTCCACCCCATGCCTCCACACACATGCACATGGAAAGAACTACCTTCCAGCAACTTCCCAATTTTCAACAAATTCTGACCTTGCCATCCAAGTCGTAGGAGATTTGCTAGCATAAAAATCAAATAAGATAATACTTCAGAGAACCTAAAGAGGAAGGTAGGTTAGGAAGCAGTATTCCTCCACGCTCAGTAACATTCAGGCAGTGAAATAAGGCAAAGTGAAGTATTTGCTCAATGTACTAGGTAGCATCCTAGGATAACCCCACATGCCTTTCACCTTTGTATAATCCCTTCCCCTGTGAGTGTGGGTGGGTACTTTGATAGGATGAAATACCTCCATTGTGATGATATGATTAAGGTGATACGTAAGGGATTTTTCAGTTGACTTTGAGTTAATGAGAACAGAAATTACTCCAGTGGACCTGAGGTAATCACAGAAGGCTTTAAAGCAGTGTTTGCTCAGGCTGATGGTAGAAATCAGAAAGATTGCAAGCACAAAGATGGGGGCGTGGGGCAAGGAATGTGGGTGGCCTCTAAGAACTAAAGGTGATTCCCAGCTGGCAGCCAGCAAGGAAACAAAGGTCTCTGTCCTACAATCCTCAGGAGTGGTATTCTGCCATCAGCCCAAATGATCTTGGAAGTGGAGCTTCCCCCAGAGTCTCCATATGAGAACTGAGCCTAGCCAACACCTTGATTTTGGTCTTGTGAGACTCTAAGCAGAGAAACTGGCTAAGTAAGTGCATCCTATCCTCTGATGCATGTAACCATGAGTTAATAAATGAGTGGTGTTTTGAGTCTCTAAGAGGCAGGTTTTTTTTTACACAAAAGAGAAAACTAATACACCAAGTCATGGATACAAGTTCAAGATAAGACAAACGATCACCACAAAGCTCTCAAGGCTCACACTGGATACCAATGTAGCAGTGATGCCCAGAGGGACCTACCCAACAGCCTCCTACAAGGGAGGCCTGGACAAACCAGAAGGGCAATCACCGACTGACCAGATCCTTCAGTAGAAGAAGTGACAGGTCAAGGGGGGGAGGTGCTGTACCCAAAGCTATACGATGAAAAGGTAACAGAATTTTTAGGAGGTGCCTAACTCTCCCCATGCAACCCCACCGAGAGTGGGATTTAGTTGGCAGCAAAAGAAAACCGCTCCAGAGACGAGATGGAGAATTGGCATGACCACACCGAGGACTCCGGCCTGGCACTGAGTTAGACAGAGGGGGCTCAGATGGGCTACTTGGGTCAAGGGCGCAGACAAAGAAGGGTTAGTGGAGGAGCAAACCAGCTGGACAGGGCTCCTCAGTGTCCCTCAGGTACAGTACAAGGCCCGTTGCCCAGATCTGGTCTCACTACTCTTAAGTCTCCTTTGAAGGTCCATCTCTGCTCTTCTCTATCACCTTCTCACTCTCCCTCCAAGGACCAGGGTAAATCCCATCTCTTCCAGGAAGTCTGCCCTACCACCCTTGCCTGGCGTCACCTTCCTGTAGCTGAACGCCGACTTCCAATAAAAGATTCCTGATTAATGGAAGGCATTTCCTACTTGATTGGCTCCAAGAGCAATGACTTCATTTCTTCAAGCAAAATCCCACCCCCATTTCAAGGCAATTTTAATGATGAAAGACTTTCTCCTCACACTAAACCAAAATCTATCACTTAGTAACTGTGTCACTACTTCTCCAAGACCCATTTTCTTCATTTCAAGTGGGAATAAAATTAGTACCTCCCTCAGGAGATAGTTGGGAGGATTAAATAAAATAGTCCAAGTGGAAGACTTGACCATGTCTGACACCTGGTCAGGGCTTAATAAATGGTAGTTGTTGTTACGTCATTGAAAGAAATGTTGTAAAGCATCTGGTACAATGTCCAGTGCACTATGGGCTCCCTATGAATGGCGGCTCTTATCAGCTATGGCAGCGGAAGCCACACAGAGACTCCACTCCTCTTTTTTCAGCTGATACCTTCCAAATATATAAAGACAGTTGGGTAAGCTGCCTGAAATACAATATATGGCCAATAAATGTTATTTCCCTTAATCTCCTAGTATCCTCTTGTCCAAGTACAAGTCCTACATTGCAGGTCATCTTTTCCAGATGCCCTCTGCCAGATTTAGAAATGCCTTTCTCCACGAGAAGCCCCCTCTCCAAACTGAAGAGAACTCTGCAGGCGTGGCTGAGTTTGTGGGTACAGAAGAAATGAGGAATGGCTATGGAAACAGTAGTCCTCCTAACTTGATGGAATGCTTTATCAAATATAAACCCAGAACTTCACATCGATTACTTACATTTCCATTGCTAGTTCTCTAATTGAATCCTTCAAGATTATTTGAAATTGGAATTCTATCCTCCATCATATTTGCTCTTCTTGGTTTTGTCGTCTGCAAATTGAGAGCCTACTTCCCAAGCTCCTTCATTATTTGGGCCTAATTTTGTTCACATATCTAATCTCTTGATGGATTTTTAGATGTTTATGGGTAAAAAAAAAAAAAATTCTATGCATTATAATATCCTCTGCAGTAGTAGCTTTTAAACTTTTGTAGCTGAAGCCCATAGTGAGAAATACACTTAACATTGCAACCTAGTCCGTTCACACACACAGACACACACACACACACACCCTGATACAAATGTTTAATAAAATTATACTTATATTCATGAAGCCCTTGGATGTTGCCCATTCTATTGCTTATTATTATTATTATTATTATTAATTGTTGGTCAAGACCCATGTAATTGATTTCATGGTCCATTAATGGATCCTGGGCCATAGTTTGAAATATGCTGTTCTATAAAAGGGCTTTTTAAAATTTCCCACTAATGTGGCGGGAAAAAATTGTGCTCAGGGACAGGGAATGATAGCAGTACTGCTTAAAGAAATCTTTGTTTTATCTTTAAAACCCTGGAGAATATTGTGCTCCACTGCATAATCCAGCCATGTATATTTTAATAGAAAGCTAGTAGGCTTTTCTCCATTTTTTTCCTAGTAAAAATTATAATGCAGAAAAGTGTTCTATTTTTATCCCATGCTTTGTTTGCCCTTCAGCACTCCACCAGAAAGCCACTGACAGATGGGCACCCTGGTTTGAGAAGAAAAGCTCCATAGGTCCTGAAGCAGGGCTGACCACATAGGCATTCCTCAGCAAGAATGGGTTTACTTATTCACAGGCTATTTCCCTGAAGAAGGGAATGTGCATGAGATAACAGATAACAAATATGATTTGAGTTTTCCTTGGGATGGAAAGGAAATATGGGATAAAGGGATTATTCATGAAAGATAGACCAGGCAGATGGGCTGTGTTAGGAGACAATTCCCCATGCATCTCCCACACTTCTGTATATCTTCCAAGCTGAGACTTTGACTGCCTTCTTCACTGACTGTCTTTTCAGAGAAGTTTTATGCAATCAAGCATTCTTGAAAGAACACACTTAAACACAGAAACAGTATCTCCCTTGGGGGCACCTGGGTGGCACAGTCAGTTAAGCGTCCAATTCTTGGTCTCAGGGTCATGAGATCAAGCCCTGCATCGGGCTCCACACTCAGCGCAGTCTGCTTAAGTTTTTTTCTCTCTCTCTCTCTCCCTCTGCACTCCCTTCTAAAATAAATAAATAAATCTTAAAAAAAAGAGAAAGAAAGTGTATTTCCCTCAGAGGCAAAGGGCAGGTTTGTTTACCGCCCGGCATAATGTCGGTGTCTCCCTCCGGTCTGTGGCCAGGCATGCTTACAGCCCATTGTACAAGATTTGGGATCCCTAAGCTCAGGGTTCCTCTCCTGTAACGCACCCCACTGTGTGTGCAGATGCTACCTTGCCCTCTTTATGTTCCCCTGTAGAAACTAAGCCTCGGGAAACTACAGCCAATTCCGATGCTCTGGCTACTGCCATTACTGTGACTAATGAACTGTCCTTTATCCTCAGACCTGGGAGTCTCCTGCCAGCATACAGGAATTGTGGCAGGCTAACCCATGAGTTTGCAGGAGGGTAAAATCTGTAGCTAAGGATTTTTTGAATTCTTAGCAGTCTCATGTTACTAGTCCCAACAGGCAAGTCCGTGCCTTGAAGTAATTAAGTTTGTATTTTTTCTTATTTCATTTAGTCATTCGATAAATGCTTAATCAATGCTGGGAGGTTTCCAAGAGGCTGAGGATATGGAGACCCGGCATTTGCCAAAACTGAGTCCCATCATGAAAAACAAAAGCCTCATAGTGAAACAAAGTTTAGTGAGAGAAGACCAACAAGTAACCAAATGGACCATTTCAGAGAGCGGGAGTGCAAGAAAGAAAACAAGCCACAGTGATACGAGGGAGCGTGCAGGGGTGGGTGTGGATCGAGGGGTGACTTGAGGTTGGGTGATCAAGGAAGGCCTCTCACGGGTGGTGAAATGGGAGCTGAGACCTCCACGACGAGGCCAACCAGCCAGGAGAAAAAGGTCTTGGGAAAGAGTATTCCGGGAGTAACTGTGGTGGGTGCCCCATGCCAGGAAACAGGATGATGTGCTCAGGAAATGAAAGGCCAAAAAGCCCAGGGAAGAATAATGGTGGATGAGGTTGGAGGGGGTGGGGCAGGGCAGGAGCCTCGGGGCCACAGACCGGCTTTGATTACCATTGTCGTCTCTCTTGGCTCCTTCCTTGCAGCCCCGGCACCCTCCAGCTCTCCTGTCTGAAAGTGCCTCCCTGGGCACCTTCTCCACAGAGCCCCTCCGTGGCTTTCTGGATTGGAAAGTGAGTGGTAACTGCCCTAAGGCTTTCAGTTACGGCGCAGGGAAATATTTGCATGATGTGAATGGAATTGTAAAGACTGGGAGTGTGTCCGGGCCATCTCCGAAGCCCAAATTTCAGATGCCTGTCTACATGGAGGAGGGACTTCCGGGCAGGTGCTGGCCTGGGAACTCTTTCCATCACAGCAGCTGTAAGGACAGACTCCTTCCGGTTTAAGTTTAATTCCCAGATGTAGGTGCTCATCTCCAGCAGCAAAGGAATGAAGAGTGGCTTCCAGTGGCTTATTTAAAGAGCTTCTGATGTTTCATAAGGAGTCTTATTTGGCACTCACCAATTAGTGGCTTCCCGCCAGGGAAAAAAAGGAAATTGACCCAACACCTTGCGACGAGGAAAGTCATTAGGCAATCGTATCAATTCCTTATTTCTGTATGAAACTCAGGAATAGGGTAAAACTCATCTAGTCAAACTAATCAAATTAGTCAGATCCCCAAATAAAGTTAAAACTAATTTCGTGAATCTACTAATTAAAAGAAATTGGGAGACCACGAGTCAAAAGTCTACAATATGGTACGAACACCAAAACCAAGGCCACCTTATTCTTTCTAGTAAGTAGAGCAACTCGAAAGTACCACTACCTTGGGTTTCCAAAGAGATGCTGAACCTGATACAAGGAAGAGAATGTTCTACAGGATACCACTTGACCTATACAGTGGTACAATTCATGCCGTCTGTGATATATATGTATAATTTTTGCTTCCCTTAATTCGTCAGGAATCCCATTATTTTATTGTTAGGGGTTATTTTCTTAGTGAACTCATTTTTTTTGTAGATAATTCATAGATAAACTCACCAGAGGTGACAAAGTCCTACGACTATCTGGTCGTGACTGATGATATCTTAGGGAGATGGAGAATTACTGGAGCAGGATGACATAGCTATTTGAATTCTCTGATGTGAGCAAGAAAGGGGACAAGGCTGCCATTCCGGTGAGAACCAGAGGCCCGTTTCAGGGAGCTGGTGCACGCGAGGGGGATCTGAAGGCGTCTCCGGCAGCAGCCGCAGTATCTCCAGACGAGGCGGAGCTGGCCACACGGCACAGAGGCTAGGGAGACCCAGGGAGATTCTTCCCCCAGCTCCCTGAAGACAACGTAGGAGTTTCTCGAAATGGCTCTGTCACAACATTTATGTTTTTCGGTTTGGAGAATGCATTGCTTTTCGGTCCAGAAAGATGTGAAAAGGCTGGCGATGGGAATTTCCACAGCACGTGGATTTCCAAATCCAACCTGATCCCAGGCTCACGGTGCAGGCAAAGCCAGACTGCCACCTACTGACACGCAGAAGGGGTGGCCTGGCATTGTTCTTTGTTCGGTATGACAAAAATGCAGCGGGTTACAAATGGCCCACTGAACGCCCCCTGCCACAGGAATGAAGGACTCATTGATTTGAGACCTGGATTCTATATATTTTTTTAATGGTTGGAAAAAACACTTTGCCTAAACATACGTAATATCTGCTGGTGGGGCAAAACGGGAAGAGGAAGTTGGGTATGTTGAGGTTGGGTAGGGCAAACATGACTTCATTTCAAATAGCTCCTCCTGCTTCTTTGGTATAAGAAAGGAGAGACAGTAGGCTTGCTTCATTTAACCAAAAACTCCTGGAAGGCAGAAATTATATCATACTTAGGGTTCTTTTTTTCCTGGGTTGGACATCTCTCCTAGCATGTACTAAAGGCTGACAACAGTTTATTAAATTCTAATAATAATAATAATAAAATTAAAACCCAACGTAGAGGCTCACAAAAATGAATGACAATAACCGTGGGTTTAAAATCCTGCCTCTAAGTGAGTCCTTTGGGCAGTTTACTTAACATCTCTGTGCTTCGATTATAATCTTTTTTTTTTTATTTGAGGGAAAGAGAACACGAGAGAGAGAAAGGGAGAGAGAGCACGAGCACGAGCAGGGAGAGGGGCAGAGGGAGAAGCCAACTCCTCGCTGAGCAGGGAGCCTGACACGGGACTCGATCCCAGGACCCTGGGATCATAACCTGAGCTGAAGCCAGATGCTTAACCCACTGAGCCACCCAGGCGCCCTCAGTTATAATCTTTAAAATGAAAGTGATGTGACTTCCCTCACTGGGTCGACCTATGAGGATTATATGTCACAATGGACACGGCAAACTTATCACAGTGCTTGGCACACAATAGTTCTTCGATAAACAGAAGTTTTTTAAAGAGCAAAACAAGCCTAAGGGCCTGTGCGCTCTGCGTGTCCTGGCCCAGGGAGAGGGTCTCCTGCTTTCCTCGGCTTGTAAAAAGGTTCTTCCACTGGCCACCCAGTTGCCTGACCTAACTCATGAGCACAACCCAGAGAACCATCACGAAGCAGCTTGGGGAGGTGGGAGATTAATTGAAGACTTTTATTATTGTTATTTTTAGTTACAAAACTGCAGGGGAACAATTCCTGTCGGAGAGTGCATCTCTTGCTGGAAGGCAGAGACGCAGGTGGGAGGAGGGTTGACCATTAATCATAAGGAAGCAGGGAAGGAAATTGAGACAGGAAACGTCAACACCAAAATGTCCTTACTCTGGGTCAACCTTAAGGCCCAGGCACAGACCCGCATGCTAAAAGCTGGCACCCCCCCCTCCGCATCCCCCCCCCAATTACAAACAAAGGCACTGGAGAGGAAACAGCAAAGCAATAGAATGTCAAACCAAAAATAAATCGGGCATGTTTCCCTTGTAAAGCAAAGGGACTAGCTCCTCTTCTACTTGGCTCTTGATGTCTTGCTGAAATTCTGGGAATCCGTCCTGAAAGAAAATGCTTTTGTGCAGATGAGAAATAAAATAGAGGCCAAAATAGTGGTGGATAGGCGCATAGCTTCACCTAACTTTTGTGAGCCTCATTTTCTTGCCTGCGAAATGGGGATAAAATCCCCACCTTCGTCTCCTTACAGAGCTATTGTGGAGACCAAGGGATAACAAGGGTGACAGTGGACTCGCCATGACTCATAGAGATTTTTTGACTCCTGCCTTCATAGAAAATGAAAAATCGAAACCTTAATATGCTCTGCCCGAGTTAGCTGAGGCGGGGCCAACCCAGCCACAAGTTTCCAAAGGGATCTGAGGGTTTGATTTCAACTTCCAAAGAAAATTTACTTCCTGTTTGATTTTGTTAAAAGTTGGCTTTTCCAGACAAGTATGTCTTTTTTTGAAAGCAACAAATGCTGTTAATGTTACAAATTAAGCCCTGAGGGATAAATTAAATATTTATGTTACGGTGGCTTTTATCCCTAATACTCTCGATATCATTTTTATCTTCAGTTTTTGCGTTATGTGGGGGAGTGATTAAGAGCACAGGCTTGGAGGGGGGCACCTGGGTGGCTCAGCCAGGTAAGCATCTGCCTTTGGCTCAGGTTGTGATCCCAGAGTTCTGGGATCGAGCCCCACATCGGGCTCCCTCTCCCTCTGCTACTCCCCCTGCTTGTGCTCTCTCGTTCTCTCCTTGTCAAATAA
>CM052883.1:11160033-11179048 GCA_028534135.1 Potos flavus | reverse complement strand
AACCAACAATTAGAGAGGGTTTTGAGTACTCTACAGTATACGCAGTCCTTTCGCATCTGCTCTCACAAATTTCTTCACGCATAGTTACGCAGTACGTTCGCCCTGCCAATGACTCCGGCAAGAACTTTTCTCTCTTTGGCTCTGAAAGGGTCCTTATTTGGAAATAGGTCCGTGCTGCCTGTGATTGAGTTACAGTGGGGTCATTCGTGTGGGCACCAGCCCCATCTCACTGCGTCCATACAGGGGAAATGTGGGCGCTTAGACGGGCACACAGGGAGAACTCCAAGCAAAGAGACAGGCAGGGGTCAGGGCGATGCTGAGGAACACTCCGGATTGCCACCAAACAGACCTCCAGGATTCTGACTTACACTTCTGTGGTTGGAGCCACCCCATTTGGATACTTTGTGACAGCAGCTCTAGGGGACTAAGCAAGCTGACACGAAATGAAAGCAGGTGAAGACCTCAAAGGAAGTTTCACAACCACTCACGCTGAAAATCAAGTGTTTTAATCCCACTAGCAAAAGAAAGGCATTTGCTGTCCCCACACACTCAGCAGAGGTCAGAGGACACCCTGGAGCGTGAAAGGGACATGTGGCTCTCTGTGACAGCAGCAGTGACTCTCTCCTTCCTCCAACCAATCAGAGGAAACTGCATGAATGGCCTTGCTCCTGCCAGCACCTTCCATGATAGTTTTGGCATACAGTCATTATAGCAAATGCATAATAAATACATGGACAGTAAAATAGCTCTCCAAAAAAAAAAAAAAAGCACACCTTTGTTTATTGTAAATTTTTTTTATTGTAAATTTTAATAATGGATATGTCTCATTCAGTTTATAAATATTAATACTGTTTACGTAACTTTCTAGCCAATTTATTCTCACGGAACGCTTTCGTTGACTTTTGCCAAACCCTGGCCTCCCTAGCCAACCTATAATTGCAATTCGACATGACTAACAAATGGAATTGCTTCCCAGTCCCTAACTCTTTTCCCGAATGGTGTACTGTCATTAAAACTGATATGTGATGTTTCTAAGTTTTAAACCATCTCTCACTCTTGTCTTCATATTCGCTAAACTGAATTTTTCCCAGCTTCAGCTGTGAAGCAAGCCTAATTGATAGCATCTGCTGATTTCCATGGTGTAAAGACTGCACAATGGCCAATTTCAAGCTACCAACCTATCATCACTGAATGCAGAGCTGGGGAGAGATACCCAATGGCACATCCTTATGTAGCACTTCCACCATACGGAGGCAATAGATGTAAATAACCTCAAGAGCACAGATAAAGTAAAATTCATTAAAATACTTAGGAAGTAAATTTTAAGTATCGTTCTCTTTGTTTTTAGTATCATTTCTTTTAGTGTAAGTTTAGAGCATTTACTTATTTATAACGGCTGTGTTTAACAACTGGCTCCCAAAATTCCTGAAAATGTACCATTGGATATCGTGGGCGGGGGCAAGCCAGCTTTAGCCCACCACTGCCCATGGCTATTACCAACATCTGGATTTTCCCATTATGTGAATACAGTTTCCAAGCTGCGCCCCGAAAAGGAAATAGTTGCGCCTAATGCAATATTTCTTTTTTTCTTCTACTACCCCAACCCCAATATTCAACCCTCAGAATTCAGCATTATTCATCATCAGTCACGAATACTTGGTCCTATTCCTGTAAAGTCCACTGGGCTATAAGGTCAGGGCTATGTCGCACAGTCTCATGCACACAGTAGTTGTTCAGTCAATATTTGCAAAATTACTACGTAGTATTCCAAGTGATCAAAAGCTTTCTTAGGGTACATGACAATTTTTCTTTCCTTCGCTGTCCCTTTTCTGCTGAATTTATGGACAAAATGGCATAAAATCAAACAGATAAAGTTAACTGGGCCCACCATAATTCTTGTCTCCATGGCCCACGCTCAGTTGTTAAATCACGGGTGTTTGGCATGTGGAGCAACTGGCAGAATTGTCTGAATGTGACCGCAGGAGCTCTGTCTGGATGGCCTGGACGGCAAGATAGCTGGGGTCAGCACAATGGGCTACATCCAAGCTTAGCTCCCCATGGGACAAGTAACTCCTCCCCTCTAGAAGGAGGCCCTAAGTATTTTAGGTGTTGGGCAGCTAATGTACCCAGACAACTCCTACCTATATTTGGCAGCCCAAATCCAGATGACCTACTGCCAAGCAATCTATGTATTCTCCACTGGCATGGGTCCTTTCTTTTTTTAATTGCTATGTTAAAAAAAAAATTTAAAAAGAGAGTCCCATCGAGTGGCAGGGTCCAACCACCGGAAGGAAGAACTACACTGAGGGTCCCCCAGTGCCCCAGCCCAGCACACCTCTCTGGGATGATGAGAGAATCTGCAGTCCAGTACCTTCTCTTCCCTCAATGACCTGTGGCCTATGATAGTTTCTCATTTTCCCAATAAAGCCTGTATTACAACCCAAACTGTGTGTGACATTGTCGAATTTGCATCAATCCAGACAGGACTCATTCAACAGAACAGGTAAAGTCCTAGCAGGAACCCACCTTCAGAACAGGTGACTCGCGGCGTTCCATGTTAACTGAGGCTCTACGTGTAGTTCTGAGGGAAAGCCGGAGATAAGGAATCTGGCCAGCTGGAGCCCGGTGGTCCCCAAAATCAATGTGTGATCTGGAGATGAGTTTTCTAGGTCCATATTCCACAAATTGGGTTATCACTGAATTTCCAATGCACACATAAGCTAAAAAAAAAAAAAACAAAAGATAGTCAAACAAAACAAAACCCTAGGTTCCCCTCGACACCACAAAGCCCACTGAGCTACCGAACTTGATGGCGTATAATCCTTACTGGTGAGTTCTTATTGACACCTAGGTGCGAACTGAGGTCACAGAGTCTGACCCGAAGGTGGGACTTTGTTTTGGGGTCCTTTTGATTACAACAAAGAACAACAGAGTCAATTCTGCTAGATGTTGTAGTGAACAAATATTTAACAAACAGTAAAACATAGTTCACTGAAGTACCTACAGATGATCCAATAAAAAGAAAGAAGATTCCCCCAAAAGATGCTAAATATAGATGACAACATATTTTGCCTTTGTAAGTCAAAGAATATATAAGAATAAATATATAAAATACCTAGGGTCATCAGCAAGATGCGATGGACGGCCACCTTAGCAAATACAAGACTCGTAGTAACTCTAGACTAGACGTTGCTGCTTGACATTTTGAAAAATATTTGGAGATAATTTCTGGGTCACCACATGAAGTCAGACCACACGAAAAGAATAACAGGTTCTTCATGCTCCTGTTCCAAGAGTTCAAGGGCTATACAGAAGCTAAATGATCCAAACCCAAAGACAATCAGAGTCCATTTCATATTATTCTCTGGGTGCCTAATGCATGTAGATAGAATACTACATTGCAGAGGAGCAGAGAAATGAAACCAGGGTTTGCTTCTTGCGTGGTACAACTCAGCTGCGGTGAGCATAATGGGGCAATTGTCTTCCCCACCCAGCCACCACCCTACGAATCATCCCGCGAGGCCAGGCTGCTCGTGGAGTGATTGAGTGTGATGGCGTTTTCAGAGAGCAATAGCCACCACTTGGCCAAACTTGGCAGCAGGCCCGTGCCCACTTAAAACACTGAGGTCAAGGTATTTCAGTTCTTGGATGTCATAACGATGCCATTAAACAAACAATAAAATCCTTGCTTGTCAAGATCTAGGTCTGACCGTCAAGAACCATATGGGTCTATGAAAGTTCCTTCCATGTTCAAAGAAGCAAACAAACAAATAAAATCCTAAGTCACTCAGGTTATCCTAAAAGTCACTTGAAAAAAAAAATTTTTTCTGAGCTCCTGGGTGGCTCAGTGGGTTAGGGCCTCTGCCTTCAGCTCAGGTCATGATCTCAGGGTCCTGGGATCGAGCCCCGCATTGGGCTCCCTGCTCAGCGGAGAGCCTGCTTTCCCTTCTCTCTCTGCCTCCCTCTGCCTACTTGTGATCTGTCAAATAAATAAATAAAATCTTTAAAAAAAAAAAATTAAAAAAATTGTTTTAGACATAAGCCTGTTTTAGGAAGATGTTCCAGAGATCATTGCACATATCTGTCTGAAGGGCTTCTGAGCCACACATGGTGGAATCTGCCATTTTCAGCATCATTCTTTTTATCACCAGCAAAGCAATCCTTTTTGAAATTGCTTAGGGATCATTAGCATTGGAAGGAGAGGAATCTGAGACCTCATATCATGATTCCTTCTTTCCACAAATGATATATACATTTTTTATGTTGGAAATCACATTGTGGTTGAGACAATCAAGTAATTACTAGTGGCACAGAGGAAGTCAGCACACACACGGTAGCCTGCACCCCGGGGGTGCTGACACATGCCCGTACTAACCCTAGCCCTGTTGGAAAGATCCTTTTTGAACAGGGGGAAAAGGCAGGGGTCATGGCAGCCATAACCACAGAAGCTGGTTATAATAAATGCTGTCAAGAAATTGTGTGCAATACTGACATTAATGGTGATTGAAGAGATGCACCTACCATTTCTGTCTACAGACTCACAGATGTTTTCTGTGTGCTCCTGAACCCCAGAGCCCTGTCTGAAAGACAGAAGGTCGCTGCAAAATCCAAACATTAATAGCTTGGTTTGGATGGAGACATCTGACTTCAGTAGATTTTCCATGACCTATTTATTCATTGCACATCGACCTTCTAACTGGCACTGTTGTTTCTGTATACAACATTACAACACAGACATTCTTACAATACCACATTAAGTGAACAAAGAAGGCGCCCTGAATACACACGGGGTTCACCTTTGTACAGCTCCCACCCATATAACAACGCCTACGGCATTTGTATTGAATAATCCCTGTCTTTATTTGGAACACTGGAACTAGGTCGGGTTTTCTCCCTTAAAAAAAAAAAAAAAAAAAAAAAAGCATGTTTTTTCCAGGCTGGGATAGTTGTTTTTGACCCTTTCATCTACCACATAATAAGTGTGAAAGCTATGGTTATCTTAGGAATAGAAAGCCATTCTCAGAGGTCTCTGCAACCCACTGAGTGTGAAACATCTGAGATTTTTAAAGGTATTCATGCTGTGGGTTCTTAGTATTCAAAGCTAAAGCATAAGTAAATGATTTCAAGGTGGACAATATAACACTGATTCCCAGACTCCCAAATAACGTTCACGTTTTACTGCTAGGATGACACACACCTGCTTTTGCCTACCAGTGAGTTTAATTTCTCTAATAACTACAAATTGGCAGATTATGCCTTGCATAGTCATTGAATTTTAGTGTTTGGCAGCCAGTATACCTGTGTTTCAACAAGTTTCCAGATCTAACCATCAAACCAGAGTGGCAAATGCAAAAAAAGTGCAAAGCATCATGATTTAGCAGTTTCTAAACTCCAATAAACTGATGTACAGAAAAAGTTACATTGCGAGAAATTATTTTTAACTTTACTTAACATTTAAGACAATGCTAGAAGAAATGTCAGTGGTTGGTGCATGACCGATTATAAGGATTCAGGTTCAGATCTCACTGGCTCCAAACCCTGTCCTCTTTAGTACACAGACATTTCCAGAAAGGTCCGCCCAGCTTGCCCTATCCACTAACCTTCTCATACTTTGTCTTTTAACAAAATGTCTCCAAAACGCCCAGGTGTCTTTCACATCGAGGAGACATAAAACAATTCTGAGGTAGGAAGACCTTGAAACAAGACTTGGGGCCCGTCCTGCCAAAGGGACTCTAGAATGCTCTTTCCCTAGCAGGGGCATCTCATGCCATCTGGTGTTCTGGAATATTAAGGGCACACACCAAATTAATTGGTAATAAAAAGTCTGCATTTTAATGTTTGGAGGAAGTTTATGTGGAAAACTGTTCTTTAAAAAAAAAAAAAGTCATCTGTCCTGTATTCTTAGGTATATATGATGGTACCAAATGGGGGAACACAGGTGAAGGGTACACGGGACCTCTGCGTACTATGTTTGCAACTTCTGTGAATCTATAATTAGTACAAAATTTAAAATTACCAAAAACAAAAAACAAAAAAGCCATGGCCCGTGTTCTGCAGGAAGGACACACGTCTTTCAAAGTCTACCTCTTCCAAAAAGGTAGAAGAGATGCCCCTCAAACTCCTCCCTCCCTGTGCTCCTCCCAATCCTGGGGCCATGGCTCCCAGAGACACTGGAGGCCGCCGCCTGGTGTGGAATTTGGGATCCAGAGTCAGGGGGCTGGGTTGTGGCCCTGGCTCTCCCACTAGCCAACTCTGTGATCTTGGTCATGTTACTTGGCTTCTGCATCAACTTCTTTATCTGTCAAATATGTCTCCTTATCAGAAAATGCCACCTCTGGATTCAAGGAGAGCAGGACAATTTGCTGACACGTGAAGGCCCAGGTCGCCTGTGAAGTGACATACAAACATTGGTTTTCGTTTTATTTCTGTCAGATGTGGTCCAAGGAACCTGTGGGAGACCAGAAGCTCCTCAAGTCTCAGCACGACACGGTAGACGGGCTCCTGGCCTGCCTCTTAGCCTCAACCTCACTACGAGCGTCACCACAGCCTTTGCTCAAAAGAAGCAACTTTGTTCCTCTTCAATATAAACAGCTGCCTGCAGTTACCCTCCTCAGACTCCAACGCCACCTGGCTGTTGAGCTGCCTGCCTACCACAAGTCATACATGTCTTCACCATCACAGCGGACCTACCATCAGCTGTGACGCAGGGCAACTCCCAGGCTGCTTTCCGGGGCCGGAAGTGGGAGGGGCCCTCTTGCCCTGGCATATCCAGTAGAGCTGGACAAGCGGCAAAGGGTCTGGAGAGCCGAAGGGCAAGAGGTCTGGGTATTCTTTCCCCACCGAAAGCTGAAGACCACCATGGCTTCATGGACCTTGCCTTTGACCTTGGAGCCTGCTTGGGCCTTCTTGATTTTCAGCTCTAACCAGCAGCACTTTGGAAAGCTCTCCCTTCTGCTCATGCCCAGTTCACTGGTCCAGTGTACTCAGGAAAATAGAGCCCCTGCTCTTTTTCCCACGCATAATAAAAATCAAGGGAAGGGAAGCAGTGACACAGTTGTTTGTCTAAAGCTGTGGTTCTCTAAGTATGGTGTGCGGACTAGCAGCATCCACCTCACCTGGGAAATTCTTAGAAATGAGAATTTGGGAGCCACACCCCAGACCTACTGAGTCAGTTACTCTGGGAGCGGAGCCCAGCAAGCTGTGCTCTAACAAGAGCTTTAGCTGCGTTTGGTACAGCTGAAGTTTGAGAACTACAGCCCTCGAACTTGCTGGAAAGTTCTTACCTCTGCCCACAACTGCTTCCCAAGTCCCACATACTGGGCTGTCTTTGCTGAATTCTACCCCAGGACCATTCGGGGGAAGGGGAAGGGGAAGGGGAAGGAGATTCCAAGAACCATGATTCCCAGCTTCTCCTCTGCAGAGAACATCTTAGATAGTGGGAGTCATGGTGCCAAGGACATAGACCAGTGCATCGGGTAAGAACAGACTTGTGATAAATATACCTCAGGTGGTTTTGGCCATATGCACAAGCTCAGGCACCATGTCACGTACCAGGTCCTTGTCCACAAGCATCTCTCCTTGTGGCCTTCCCAAGACAGAGCTTCAATGCCCGCCATTAGAGATCTCTTCTTAGGGGCATTTGACAGTCTTGGCTTGCTTTTGGAACATATTTATTGTCCAAGGCTTTAAAAGGTTGGACTATGTGCCCAAGGAACTTCTTTCTACCCCATGGATGGTCACAGCCCTCCTTTACTTGAGAGTTTTATGTAAAGAAGTCCTTAAGGTACAAGTGGGTAGTGACACCAAAGTAGACATGAAGGACAGAACTTGAGCTGTTAACAGAGAACTCACAGCAGTGCCCGGGGGGCTAATAAGTAATGGACTGCTAACACTCCAGCTCATCTTTTCTTTTCTCAAATTGGAAAAACAAGAACAGTTACATGCAAATACCCCAGTATTTAAGTGTCACTAACATCTTCTGTATGCATTAGTATATTAGGTCAGTTTCCTAACTGACATAGGGCTTTTGGACAGCACTGGGCAACAGTGGGTAAGTGGGGGGTAGGGGGTGAAAGAGAAGCAGATGAGAGGGAGGGTGTCAAAGTATACATCGTTGACTATAGATAATCAAGTGCTCATAGATTCTATCTATTAAAAACTCCAAATATTTGGAGGCAGCCTCCATGCATCTGGCACCTGTTAGACCCCAAAGGCATAAGAGGAATAAAACACAGTCCTTCTTTTCAAAGGGCTTACATTCTAGTAGACAGACATATAAACAAATGATTTAAAAACAACATAATAAGGGCTGCGGTTAAGGTATGGATGACTTGTTATGAGATCACTGAAGAGAGGAAGTATTGCTACTTGGGGATGTGCTGGACATTTTCCATCTGCCTTTCTATACCTGATTTCAACCCTTGTGCACCCCATAAGTGGGATGACTGTGGTAGCCAGCCTCCAAGATGGCCTCCAAGGATCTCCATTCCTTTGGCTTTTATGTTCCTGCATAACCCTCTGCCACATTACATTAGGGTTGATGTATGTCAGAAGTAATGGTATGTGACTTTCAAGGTTAAGTCATAAAAACACTGCAGCGTCTCCACAGCTCTCTCCCTCTCTTGGATCACCTGTTCTGGGGGAAACAAGCAGCCATGTCATGAGGACACTCAAGTAACTTTAGGGAGAGGCTCATATGATGAGGAACTAGGGCCTCCAGTCAACAGCCATATGAGTACACAATCCTGGAAACAAGTTCTCCAGCCTTCAGATAACCTCAGCCCTAGCCGACTTCTTGAATGCGACTTCATGACAGACCCCGGGCCAGAATCCAACTCAGCCTCTCCAGGATTCCTGTTCCACAGAGACTGTAAGACAACATTTGGTATTTTAAGCTACTAAATTATGGAGTAATTTGTTTCACGGCAATAGATAAGTAATACACCACCTATGTGGATGACATTGGCAGGCCCCCTTGCCCTCTAATTTCTGGTTGGGCTCAGCTAGTCGGGGCTACGAAGGGAGAGTTAAGGTAGAAAGCGAAGTGAGGTTAAAAATTTGCTTCCCAGGCCTCCTCCCCAGTGAGTCATCGAGCGTTGGCTATGAAGGTCTCAGGTCCTATTTTGTGCTTAACTCCCATACAGCTACTGTCACCAGCTCCTAGTGACCATGCTCTTCCCTTGTCCTTTCAGGCCCTGATGTTACAAGTTCTCCCATCCTGCAACCTCTTCCCTGCAGCTCCCATATACCCTGCCCATTCCTTTATAAATAGCCCCCTTTATAAACTCTCCTCAAATTATCCAATTTGAGTATGCACCTGTTTCCTGCTGAAACCATAGCTATTACCAACAGTGAGAATCTGGAAGGCTCAAAAGAAGTGCTATTTGATCTTGAGTCTGGAAGGATGAGCATAATCTTGTCAAATAGAAAAAGGAAGAACGACACGTATCTTCACACCAAAGCTACGGGCAAGGAAAAGATCTCATTCCAATAGCTTTATAACTATAGTTACTCGGTTCCTTGGGGCACCATTCATGCTGTATTCTGTATGGATGGCCCCTAGAATTGTGCCATGGGGTCATAACTGTAAGGTTCAATTTTAGTCCACACCCACAGGTGCATATGAAGTCTTATTTTCTGAATTTTCTACCGTTCAATTTCCATCTCTATTTCACACAACCCATTCAGTAGGTCACAGAAACTTCTTCATCAATTTGAGATTCCTGCTCTCCTGTTTCCTAGGATGGAGTGGGGCAATCAGGAGATTAAAACATTCTTCAGTTAATATTTCAAAAACACCCAGATATATTCAATAGTATTGTATTTCTTTGCAGTACACTCATTCAGCCTTTGTTATAGTTTGGTGTAGGTTAGACCAGGGTTCAGAGTGGCCTATGAAAAGAGGTTTTCTGGCAAGCAGCTGATTAGGCTGCAGGGGAACATTTAATCTCTGTAAGAGAGCAAACAATTTTTAAGGATTTTAGCCCATCAACTGTTTGTATGCAAATAGGGATGCTAATTATAAATGAGTTTTATCTACTCAATACAGCAGTCAGCAGCACTCCACTTGGAAGTCCTCCGTCAGAACTTTGTGAGAGTTGTTGCAGCTGCTGTTTGCATTTAAAATACATTTCTTTAAAAACTGACTCAAATCCAGTGTGGTAACTAATTTGCATTGACCTTCCACTCAATTAGTGCCCATCAAGCTTAACCACAGCTATGACAGGGGTGATGGCAAAAACCAGCCCACAGCATTGGAATATAATCTCCAGGATCAACGAGGCACAGTGAAATCTTTTCAAATTCAGATTATGAAAAACCCTTGCAATAACTCATTAAAATAAGAAATGACCACCCATTCAACCAGCTGAGCTGAAGAATTTACCTAATAAGGTTATTGGCTATAACATAGCAGATAGGGAAGTAGAATGGAAAAGACCCCTGAATCACAAAGGCCCAACTGAGGCCAAAATTAAATATGCTGATCCTTGCTTTTGACCTGAGATAAGATGTAGAAATGCTGGTGCTTACTATTGATTAAGCATCTGCTTGGAATTTCTTTATTTCTTTTTCTACTTTCACAGAACACCTGCTGGGGAAGTGCACAAAACTGCAAGATCACCGGAAACTAGGCCATGAACTAATCTCTACATCCTGGTACACTAGCCCCAAGTGTCTATCATAAATGCTGAACTGACAGTTGAGCCACAGGAAACAAGACTATGATTTTCTTCCTAGCCAACTATGCTAAGAAAAGCACCTGTACTATGTGCATCCAAGGTACAAGGACAGTTCTGGTTTAATATATTTTCTGTTATCCTATCCTTGTTGGGCTGTGAGCTCCCTGCAGCTCCACGGATTGGATGAGGAAGAAGGAAGCCATTCTCCCTTGTCCTTGACAGAACCATCTTTTTTTTTTTTTTTTAAGATTTTATTTATTTATTTATTTGACAGAGAGAGAGAGAGAGAGATCACAAGTAGGCAGAGAGGCAGGCAGAGAGAGAGGGGGAAGCAGGCTCCCCACTGAGCTGAGAGCCCGATGCGGGGCTCGATCCCAGGACCCTGAGATCATGGCCTGAGACGAAGGCAGAGGCTTTAACCCCCTGAGCCACCCAGGCGCCCGACAGAACCATCTTGGATCATCACTCCATTCATCAAGGTTGTTGGGAGACGACATAGGTACCGTGGATGAGGTATACACACACTGACATGATTCACAAACCCTATGTCTCACTCTTCTGTTTAGAAAATAGTCTTTATACTATGTGTCAGTCCAGATTAGGCCAGGTTATGCCACGGTAACAGCCTCCAGATCTCCGTGGCATCGAACCAAAGATTTCTCTCTCACTTGCATGACATGTTCTTCATTATTGTCTGAGGAGTCTCATCGAAGTCATCTACACGCTGCGACCCAAGCTGAGGGAGCAGCCAACCCTCTGGAATGTTGCCCGGCCCCTCTGCCAAATAACACACTAATTCTTTAAACTTCTGCTCACATTTCATTTCACCAAAATGTGTCGCTGGCACAGGACTGAATTCAATCCCACCATGTGCATGAAGGAATAAGAATCAGAATATGTGTGAACAGTCCTATGACCCTTTGGAAAGTTCTATATGTGCCTGTTGGGAGGAGGCCATCAGAAGGGTAGAGAAGTGAAAGGAAACAGCAGTAAAGAAGCAAGGAAAACAAAGAGCAAATCAGAGATGCAGACAAGAGAAAATGTGCTGAGGAAAGATGGAATTCATGGAGATGATTTTCAGTCCTTCGTATGACCTATATTTAGATTCTTGACGGTTGCATATGCACTAGCAATCTCTCTTCTCACCTTCTCCTTACTTTGGCTCTTCAACTGATAAAGAGTGACAGGCAGAGGTGAGAAGCTGACAAGATAGAACCGTGTGTGTGTGTGTGTGTGTGTGTGTGTGTGTGTGTGTGTGTGTGAAAGTGTAGCTGGTGTGGAAGAGCTATCATATGGAGGCAGGTGGTTTTATTAAGCCTACAAGACAATGACCGTGGGTGAGGTGCCTGAGAAGCAGGGGCGGCAGCAAATAGCTCCATTCTGGCCCTCGCAGGAGTCCACACCCTGTTCCCACCAGGAGCTCCTTGGCGAAGGCAGCGGGAAACGTCGGAGACTCTGTGGAATATGTTCACTACACTGAAATGTGTGAGTCAAAAAATATCTCAGGCCTCAGAATGGCTGCTCAGATTTGGGAAACAAATGGATGCCCCAGACACAGATCCTCTTCCTGAAAAAGAATCTAAGATATATTAAATACATTCTTTAAAAAAAAAATCCAGTGGGTAAAGGATGAGCTATTCCATAAAAAGGGCTGAGATCAGGAAGTTTTTTGGGAATAAAGATTCATTTAAATACTTGCTTCAGCACTTCATTCATTGATATAAATTCTAGCTGCAATGGGGAGAACAGAATTTCAATTAAATCAGTAAAAGAAAAACCTAGAAGAAAATACAGCTAAATATTTATGTAGTGTCTGGATGGGAAGGACTTTTTAAATATAAAAGCTATACAAATATAATTGCAAAGGAGAAGATCAATTGATTTGACTACATGAAGTTTTAACTTATTTGTCAAGAAATCTACAAGGTGTATCAAATGGGGGAGGTAAGGGGGGGCGGGAGGGGAAGCTGGCACTAAATGTGATAGGCAATGAGTTTGTATCTTCAATAAAGCGACTAGATTGATCCTCCTGTGTACATCAACCAGAAAACTGAACAAATTATATAAAAATGTTTGTTTAACCCAATACACTGGATATCAGGCAACAAGGGATACCAGTGACCTCTGAGAAATGGACCACAAGCAAGATAAACCTAATCTCCCAAGTTACTGCCTTAGGAGAGTTTCCAGGGAGAGGGGTTACAAGGAGAGTCCAGCAGTCTCCCTAAATTGAAAAGAAGAAGTTAGGAGTCTAAGGACACCAAGCAGCTAGAATTTGCAGAATGGAACAGCAGAGAAGAGAGAGTCGCACAGAGAGAGAAGTCTGGAGACCCGCAGAGGGTCTCCTGGTGTATTCAGCAGAATACTAATCAGCACGCAGGCGTAAGGAAACCAGCTAAGCCTGGGGAAAGACTCACTGTGAAGGATTAGAAGGAACAAGTACTCAACACTCATCCAGGGCTAGCAAAAATGTGTTTCTGCCAGCCAGACTGGAAAGCCTCATGGGGCACTGGGTGGAAGATTCGGGAGCATCTTGCTATCTGTGGCTGCACAAAGTTAACCCTACACCAGTGGTTCTCAACATGGGTGATTTTTTTTCCTGGGAGATATTTGGCAAAGTCTATAGATAGTGTTTGTTGTCACAACTTAATGGGGGGAGGGATGCTAGTATCTGGTAGTTAAAAGGCAGGGATGCTACTAAATACCCTACAAAAAAAGAAAAGAAAAGAAAAGAAAAGGAAAGGAAAGGAGAGGAATTCTCTAGTCCAGAATGGCAATAGTGCTAATAAGAAATGTCTTGTTGAAATGCTACTCAGGCCCTGCCTGAAAGCAAGACTAAAAGTTTCAGACTATTTCCAAATAACTTAACTATGTCCCAGAACAAAAGCTCATGAATATTGATAGGAATAAAAAAGGTAAAATTCACAATACCTGACATCCAGTAAAAAATTACCAGGCATGAAAAGAAGTAGAAAAATATAGTCCACAATGAGGACAAAATCAGTCTGTCACAGCCACCCCAGAACTAACATAGATATGCTTAGCAGACAAGAACATTAAACAAGTATTACAACTGTACTCCATATAGTCTAAAGTTAAGTAGAAGCAAAAAAGACTCAAATTGAATTGCTGGAGATGAAAAATGCAATTTCTAAGATGAAAAACATACCAGATGGGATTAACAGTGAGACTTTGCAAACAAAAGATTAATAAACTTGAAGTAGTAAGAGAAACGATCCAAAATGGAGACACAGAAAAAAAGAGAAAAAAAAAAAAACTTTTAAAAATGAGCCCAGTATCAGCAAGCTGTGGAATGATTTTAAGTAGCCTAATATGTGCTTAAATGAAGTCTCCAAAGTGGGGAAAAACAGGAAAACAATATTAGAAAAGGGGTAGCTGGCTGGCTCAGTCAGTAGAGCATGCGACTCTTGATCTCAGGGTTATGAGTTCGAGGCCCACGTTGGATGTAAACCTACTTAAAAAATATATATGGATTAGAAGAAGCAGCAAAGATATCTATGGCAGAAAGTTTCTCATCAAAAACAATGTAAGCGAAAAGATGCTAGAGCGACCTTCTTAATGTACTCCTCCCACCCCACCCCCAAATCCTATCAACCTAGAATTCTATACCCCAGGACATTCGGGGTAAACAGAGACTCTTTCAGACATACAAAGTCAGAATGAATTTGTCCAGCAGACCCACACGATGTGAAATGCTAAAAGCAGAAGGGAGATGGTAGCGGACGGAAATACAGATCTACACGAAGGAATGAAGAGTGCTGAGATAGTTAAGTGCATGGTGCTCTGTGACTCAGTCTGCAAGCTCTTAGCTAAAGAGTTTGTCTATGAACTGCAAAGTCTGTGGTAGGAGCATTGGCTGGGGGTCCTGGCGAAACACGTGTGCCAGTACCATTTAAAGTCAGGCTAATTGCCATTCCAATGCATTCGAGAAAAAGGAAACAAGCGTACTACAGGGTGATGGGATGGTAGTACCACATTTTTTCTACAACAGAGGAGTAATGGGTTTCACGCAATGTATCATCCTTATGTTTGCTCAAGAGATATTTTTGGTAACGATCAGAATCAAGGTTTGTCCTACTTTTTTCAATCCTGAGACTATAACAAGTCAAATATTTCACGATTCCTCCACGGCCAGCCAATCAAGATATTCCTCTAGGCCGGATAAATTTAAAAGGCACACCGCTGTAATTTGATTCACCATGCCTTGATTTACTCTGCAAATATTTATTCACTTGACAAATATTTATCGAGCACCCGCTATATGCTAGGCATTACTCCAGGGCCGTAGATACAACAGGGACTAAGAGAGACATAGTCCCTGACCTTTTGGTGCTTATTTACCTAATGATTTCTGACCTTCACAGATTTACTACATCTTTAAAATGCACACCAGATGGGCGAAGTATACAACGTCTTTTCGATGGCTCTGATAAACGCGTCCCTGTTTCCTCAAAATTTCTCACCGTCTCACCTTCCTCATGCCTGATTGTCCACGACCCTTTTGTCTTCAGGCTTTGTCTCGGGTACCAGCATCCACAGAGCAGAGTCGAGGTTAGGGGAAGGGACACAATGTGGGGAAGGAGGAGCATCTCAACCCCAATCATTTTTGCCTTCATCTGTAAGAACATACTAGTGCCTTCTTTGTTGTGATCAGATTCTGATGGGTAGACATCCGAACTGAAAGACCCCCAGGGACACTGGGATGCTGGAGGTTGGTTGATGGAGGGGAGGCTAGGACTAAAGCGATCCTCAGTTCTGAAAAGTGCTGGCTATGTGCCAGGACAGACCAGTAATGGCGCACCAAGCATGGCCGCGTCAGCACCAGGTGCCCACTGGGTAATCGGCAAGCTCTCCCGTCAGTCGCTCTGCCCCTTGCTCTTCCACAGCAAGAGCTGAGTCCGCCATCCTCCCCATAGTTAGGCACAGAGAGTCCATGCTTCGCTAACAGACACTTATTTATCTCACGTCACTTTCTCTTGTTTAGTTTTTGGCTATCCCAATAAATAGCAAGCTTCTTGAGGGTGTGAGCTCTGTTTTCCCACGTCTTTACGGAAGGCAGCTTGGCGAAGTGCAAAGAACAATGAACTGATTTAAAGTTACTCCCCACCATCTGATGTGTAACTCTGTTAAGCCTCCATTGCTGTCAAGTGGAAATCCTCCTTTGTCAGGTTATTACAGGAATCCAATGACTCGAGAAACGTAAAGTGTTTTATAAGTCCCCAAGAAGCTTACAACGACTTTTTCCATATAATAAAAACAGTAATAATGAGCATTCTGTGTTTGATGCCGGGTACTCTCACAAATGCTTTACATAATAACCCTATAAGATTGGTAGCATTCTTTTTTCTTTTTTCTTAAAGACTTATTCATTTATTGACAGAGAGAGAGAGAGAGACAGCGAGAGAGGGAATACAAGCAGGGGGGAGTGGGAGAGGGAGAAGCAGGCTTCCCGCTGAGCAGGGAGCCCAACGAAGGGCTCGATCCCAGGACCCTGGGATCATGACCTGAGCCGAAGGCAGATGCTTAACGACTGAGCCACCCAGGTGCCCCAGATTGGTAGCATTGTTATCCTCATTTTCAGATGAGAAAACGGAAAAAGAGGTTGAATATGTTGCCCAGTGAGGGTCATACAATGAGTCAACGGCAGAAGAGAGACTTCTTTTATTGACTACTTTTCTTTGATTTTCCTTTGTGCCTAGCAGATTGTATCCACATAATGGAGACAGTAAACGTTGATCATGTAATTAAGCCTATTTGTACTGTTCTTGTAAGGAAACAGAAATGTCTTTCCCTTTGTGCACTCCCCTTGCCATAATAGGGCTTTTACTATGTTTTTTACCTTTAAAGAACATCACTCACCCTGGGGTTTACCGGAAGTCCTGCAATTCTTTGCTCTGTGTAATGGGGTGTGACCATACTTAAGGCCAAGCAGCATTAACTTTTTTCTTTCAAGCTTCTCACGTTTCGTCACTAGTTGTGAATAAGCCTCCTCCCTGGTAGCTAGTACTTAAAACCTCTCATCTGATTTTCTATCTCCTGAGCATCTCAACCTGGAAATCACTGGGGGCAATGGACTCACAGAGGGATGCCCCTATCGAACTCCTGCATCTCGGTGTCGGCGGGTTTGTGATGGCCCCGAGACACTGTATTCACTACGGTGACAACGCTGCTCCTTCCCGGCTTTATCTCCCCTTCGTCCTTGAATACAGATTTGTGGTTTCCAAGTTACAGTATTTACCACAATCCTAAAAGATATTTACTGTTTTTACCTACAGGTGAAGGCTCTGGAGCAAAGAAGCCAAATATAAAATATGTTTCTTTGCAGGCTCAACTTCAAAACGAACACAGTCCAGTTTGTTTCTCTTCGTCTTCCTGTGACAGCGCAAACACAGGTTTAAAGCAGTCTTGTCTTCCCCCCTAAAAAAATGCCCCCCAAAATTAGAACTTGAGAGTTCCTATTTTCCATATGAGGAATCAGATGTCCACGGAGGGGATGTGGCTTTTCTGGGGATCATAGGCTTGTCTGCTGCACAGGTTGGTGAGATTCCAGATGTTCTGTATTCCCAGCGCACCATGCTCTGTTACCCCAAAGATCTCACTTGGTCCTGTCTTGGTAACCATGGTCCCCTCGTGTCTGGTGAACCCAGATCATTAGGCAGCAATCCTAAAATGCCGGTGGAATGGAGCATTCCATCCTCCCCCTATCCCCCGCTCCAAGGATTGCAGGCGACCGTGAGGGGACAAAAGGGGGTTCTCAAAATTCTGCCTCTCGCTCCCCTGACATTTTCAATCATTTATATGTTTTAAAAATTTGAAAATTACACAGAGTCAAGAGCTTAGCGTCTCTACCAGCAAATCAGACCAACTGAGCAGTGAGAATGCTGGAAGAGCAAGGGTGGAACACCATTCCATTCGGGTCCAGCTCGGGATGTTTTCTCACTCCTCGTTGCCCAAGGAGGTTTGGTCCCCTCTTGCCTTTCTGGTTCTCACTTTGAAAACATCATATGAGATCAAATTAAAGGCATCATCTGCCTCGTGTTTTGCTTGGTCCTTAAAGCTGCCTAGAAGGACCTCGACATCACAATGACGAGCTGGACCGCGAGCTCTGCCTGGTTTGATCCTCTGCCTTCTGGTTTCTTGTGAGAAATTATTGTTTGCATCAAGTCTTACAGCATCAGCCTTGGAGTGCCACCAAGTACCGCCACACAGAGCCAGGCATACATCCGTCTCATCAGTTCTCATGTACATGCCAAAAAAATTATCTGCTATGCCCAAAATTCCCAAGAAGTTTCAGCGTTCTTGGAGCATCTGAAGAGAAGGGAGCAAACAGAAAATGAAAAGCACTGGCGACCAACGAGCCAAGTGAAGAGCATGTGGTTGAGGACGCCGGTAACTCTCTCTCTGACACCCTCAGCTATCGCCCTCATCTACACCTGCAGATGCCACATCCTGCTGGTGCCTTTGACTGAATCTGTGGAGCAGGCAGCTGGCTCCGCTGTGAAGGGGATGGTAGAAGGGGCGGGAGGAAGGGAGCGAGTCATCAAGAGAAGGAAGAGAGGGACCTTATCTGCTTTCCCAGGTTTTTACCTCCTGGCTTTAGAGCCATCCCCTCTGTTCTGCTCCACAGGTTTCTGGTTTAAATTAGCACTAAATGAAACAGAATTAAAATATGATGAAGTAGCCTTTGGGTAACTCTGCTTTGCATTTCAATCCTTGAAAAACACTGCAATTCCAAATTCTGAACGACTCTCTTGTTCAAGGAATAATTTGAGTTTGGGGATAAGAGTGGTTTCTGTAGCTTCTTTTAAGGAAAGAAGAAAGGATTGCTAAATTTAGCAAGAAAGAACGTGAAGGGTTGAAGAGGACACTCTACTGCACCTACATGGCCACTGGTACCTTGCCTCTGATTGCATTTAAGAAAAGAGGATGGAGTTCACTTTTCTTAGGAGTTGAAGGTTAGCAAGATAGCTGTAACCTTTAGACTGAGCCTATCTGGTACCCGCCAACTCTGTGGGAGGTGAACGTAAGACCAGCTCGATGGCATGTGGAGCCCAAAGAGTTTTTGGATATTAAGAAACCACCCTGCCCCATTCCCTCATCTACTCCTCCAGCCATCTTTACCGAAGCTCAGAAAGGTTAGGTAACCTGTCCGAGATTGTTCCGCTGGGTGGCAGTAGACCGTCTGCCCCCAGGAGCCAGCCTCTCGTGGTCTGTCCATTCTTTCACACTGTCTGCTACCATGTTCAAAGCTCCCACGTGGAAAAACCAAATCGGCTAAGATAAAACCTCAAGAACCCTAAGAATGGCAGACGCCA
>CM052883.1:11149105-11159933 GCA_028534135.1 Potos flavus | reverse complement strand
TTTGAGAGAGAGCATGAGCTGGGGGGGGGGGGGGGGGGAACAGAGGCAGAGGGAGAAGCAGACTCCCTGCCAAGCAGAGAGCCCAACTCGGGGCTCCATCCCAGGACCCTGAGATCATGACCTGAGCCGAAGGCAGATGCTTAACTGACTGAGCCATCCAGGCACCCCAAAAATAACTTTCAAATTCTCAAGGTGCCTGGGTGGCTCAGTTGGTTAGGTGTCTGAGTCTTGATTTCAGTTCAGGTCATGATCTCAGGGTCATGGGATCGAGCCCCGTGGGGGGCTCTGCACTCAGCATGGAGTCTGCTTGAGTTTCTGTCTCCCTCTCCCTCTGCCCACCCCCTACTGCATGCACATGCATGTGCTCTCTGTCTCTCTCTAATAAATAAATAAATCTTCCAAAAATAAATAAATAAATTCTAATTCTCTATCTTTCCAGCTTTCTTATTTCATTTTGGCAGTAGTTTTCATTTTTTAGAGAGTAACTGGAAATATTACAGAACATGTTCATGTTCTTTAATTTGGAGATTTAATCATCTCTGGAAATTTCCCATAATGAAACAATGAGTGTATGCAAAGATTAATATATAAGCATGTTATTGATATATTTGTAACATTCCAACAGGCAATTATCTAATAAAAGACAATTGGCTAAATATTTAGCAATATCCGGTTGTCTAAGTAAATCATGGTCTGTAGAACCACGAATATCAAGCAACCACTGAAAATGTGTTAACAGTAACTAATTTTGATTGTGCCCTTACTCTGTGATAAATTGGTTTGGAGAATGTGACAAAAAAAAAAAAAATTTAGCTGTATTGGGATGCCTGGGTGGCTCCATCAGTCAAGTGTCTGCCTTCGGCTCAGGTCATGATCCCAGGGTCCTGGGATCAAGCCCCACGTTGGGCTCCCTGCTCATCAGGGAGCCTGCTTCTCCCTCTCCCTCTGCCTGCTGCTCCCCCTGCTTGGGCGCTCTCTCTCTCTCTCTCTCTCTCTCTGTGTCAAAGAAATAAACAAAATATTTGAGAAAAAAAAAGAATCTAGCTGTATTATGGATGTGTGGAACAACTTCACTGGAGGGAGTATGGGTATAAGGTGCTGGCCTAAATAACACTGGAAATGAAGAGTCTATAAGACAAAGGGCAAAAGAAAAGTGTACCTAAGCACGATGGTCTATTTGATAAAGGTTTTTCCCAAAAGAGTATGGATTAGCAATTCTGAAACCACTACACATGTTCACAGTCATTTAATAATTCAATAAATGTCAGATGATGATGGGAGTGAGGCTTCTCATTATTGGAGTGAGAGGTTACAAATAAGCAAAGGGAGACGTTTAGATTGATCCGTGTAGTAATGGATCGAGCTGGAGACATCAGCATAAACTCCTGTCTAGCTTACTAAGTTACAGATGGTTATATATGGAAATATTTATCTGTTACATAAGAAGACCTAGAAGCTAAGACATGACAGTAGCAACAAGTACACCTAGCCTCCAGTTCATTGTTTCTAGTACCATCTCCAGTAAAAGGAACTAGGGCTCATTGGGGAAATGGCTGATTCTAGAATTGGGGCTGGAAACATACAAGAAGAGCTTGAAGCATCTCGTAGTTCCAGAAAGTAAGGCCAGGCTAAAACAAGTAAACAAACAACACACTTCACAATGAGGGGGGGCTGTCAAAGGGGCACAGGAGCCAACCAAAGATGGCAGCTTTGTCCCAGCTCAAAGACGGCACAATTAGGGCAACAATATAAATAATAGAGTATTGGATTGTAAACCATCATATAATGTTGATATAATATTATCAGTATTATAATGTCAACTACTGAATATTGAATCCATACTGATATAAATGATTTAATAAATAAATGTGAGACAAGAAACGAATCTCCCATACAGAAATATTCCAACTAATTTATGTAGATACTCAGTTCTCAAAGAAGTGAAGCTGTTAAATGTGGATTATACAAACTGACTTCTTTCCAGAGAGGACAGTAGGCAAAAGGAGAGAAAAAAGGAGTAACTTCACAGCAGAGAAGCCTGATAAACACTACTCAGCCAGGTGATGAAGGTCAACACCAAAAGTTAGGTCATGTTGGGGCACCTGGGTGGTTCAGTCGGTTAAGCATCCAACTCTTGATTTCAGCTCAGGTCATGATCTCAGGGTCCTGCGATCGAGCCCCGTGTCAGGCTTCTGCTCAGTGGGGAGTCTGCTTAAGACTCTCTCTCCCTAATCTCTAAAATAATCAATAAATCTTTTTTAAAAAAAAAGTTAAGTCATGTTGATAGTATAGACCCTTGATACAATGTAATGAGGATGACACTTCATTTCTGTGGTTCTCCTCTCCAAATCCCAGAACCACAGTCTAAACATGAGAAAAACATGAGATGAATCCTGATTGAGAGGCATACTACAATATACTTGACAAGTATTTTTATTCCTTAAGACTGTCAATGTTGTCAAATAGAAGGAAAGTCTGAGAAACTGTCAAAACCAATAGCAGCCTGAGGAAACACGATCACTATGTGAAATGTAGCATCTTGGATGTGCTTGCTCCTGGGTCAGTACAATGACGTTACGATAAAATGGAGGAAATAGGAATAAAGTATGGGCTTTAGTTAATAATGTATTAATACTGGCTCATTTGTAACAAATGTACATACTAAGGTAAGATGTTAATAATAGAAGAAAGTGGCTGCTGGGTATATGGAAGCTCTCTATACAATCTATTCAGTAATTCTGGAAATCTAAAACTGTTCTAAAATAAAAAGATTATTGGGGTGCCTGAATGGCTCAGTCAGTTAGGCATCTGACTCCTGATTTCAGCTCAGGTCATGATCTCAGGATCAGGATATCAAGTTCCGCATTGGGCTCCATGCTCAGTGTGGAGTTTGCTTGTCCCTCTCCCTCAGTCCCTCCCCCGGCTTGCACTCTCTTTCTCTCAAATAAATAAATAAAATCTTAGAAAAAAAAAAAAAGTAGAAAGCTACTAAGACCAAAAACAACAAAAGCTAATTATCAGTGCTAAGTAATGTCCAGGAAGGATAGTTAATGGGCACTTAATCTGCTCTCCCGTTGCACATTTGGTTGAAAGTCTTTATAGGAGTCATATTCGGGTTGGAACAGGTGCGCTTCATAAATGCAGCAATAATCTTGTCTGCTCTGAATGTTACAGCCTCTCTAGGATTCCTGGAGGCTGAGAAAGTTCATTCTGACCCCTGCCCTTCTTTATTATTACAATTTATATTACAATCATATCATGACGCTTGAAAATATAAGAGATACTTCAACTGGCCACTTCTTCACTCTGCTCCCCCATACCTCCAGAGTTTGATTTAGTAATATACCTGAACCACCTCATTACTTCAGTGTAACCAAGAGGAAATTAGTACTGAAGCCACATTAATTATTAATTGGGGATCTTTCATTAAACAGAAAAATGGGAATTACCAGGTACTTATCTCTACCTTAATAGAGTAACTTTAACTGCTGTGAAAACAGCCTCTGTGACTCTCAGAACTGCCCCTCCCCCCACCCCTCATCCTGCCTTTTCCATGACTGAATCTACACCACAGGATCTGAGATGAAAGAATTAACTGTGGTAAGAACAACATTGAAGGTGACAATGATAACATATAACATTTATTGAGCACTTACTATGTGTCAGGTACTGTTCTATTAGTTTTTTTGTTTTAAGTAATCTCTATGCCCAATGTGGGGCCCAAACTCATGACCCCAAGATCAAGAGTCACATGTTCTACCAACTGAGCCAGCCAGGTGCCCCTGTTTTGTTTTGTTTTCACTAAGAATAAGCTGGATTCAGAAGAGTGCAAGAAGGCAAAACTACTTTACTTTGCTCCTGCCCATGACTCTCAGATATGCTGCCCCACCACACTCCTAGACAATTAATTAGTCACTCTCAAGTATGAACAAACATCCCACTTTGATGTATTAAAACATCCAATCCATTTTTGTATCAGAGCTTCAATCCCTCAACCAGATTTAAACTTCTGCTCCTACCAAAGCTCAGGCTTGACTTAGACTGAAGAACCCATCAAAGGCAAGAGGAGGGTGAAGCATGATTCTCTTGCATTCCACCTTCTTCTTCATTCACCATCTGCCTCTAACTGTGGTTGTCCAACGATCCCAGGGACTGGGAAGGAGTGGATAAGGCTTTGCCTGACTAGTGCTGATATAACCTGGTTCTGGCGTCCTCTCAGGGGTGACCTATGCCTAAATGCTTGCTCTTACAGAGCCCTTTGGAGTCCTTCCACTGGGGACTTCCTATTAACTGGTACATGACTAGCCTCTTGAAATCCCTCCTGCTTATAGAGAATATAATAATTTAGCACCTACTTACGATAAGACTATTCCTCAGGATTCTCTCAATTACAATCACCTAGCCCTACCAGGCAGATCTCTAGAATAGGGTCCTTCAAGATGACTAAAAAAAAATAACTGATTCCTTTCTATGGGGTCCACTCCATCCCCTAGGAAACATCTTCTCATTTCCTACCTTTGGTGAAAGCCGCCCTCCTCCACTGCCTCTGTTCCCTTCTTAGCCATCAGGAGAAGATCTGAGCATGTAAGACTGCCCTTCTCCACTAATCCCCCCTCCCCATGTTCAGTCCTGGAGGTGAAAAGTGCAGCTCAAAGTATGGGAGAAAGTAGAAAGAAGAGAGAAGGAAGCAAAGGAACTAAATATGTCCTCACTTCCATCTTCCCCATAGTAGATTTCTAAGTATGTGTCCGGACTGCACTGAGGTGGGGAATAGAGTAGCATTTGTGTTGAACGAATTCTTGAAGTTTTGACATCAGACAGATTGGGCTCAATATTTTACCAAGGAAAATAAAACTGAGCCAGAAAGAGATACCACCTTACATTCATTTGGATGATTACTAGTTAAAAAAACAAAAACAAAAAACAAACAAACAAAACCACAAAAAAAAACCCAGAAAATAACAAATATTGGCAAAGATGTGGAGAAAATGGAATTCTTTTGCGCTGTTGCTGGGAATGCAAAATGGTGTTGCTGCTATAAAGAAAAGAATGGGAGTTCCTCAAAAAAACAAAATAGAGTTATGATATGATTCAGCAATTAAACTTCTGGGGATGTAGCCAAAAGACCTGGAAGCAGGGTCTTGAAGAGATATTTGTACACCCATGTTCATAGCAACATTATGCACAATCACCAAAAGCTAGACGCAACACAAATGTCCATTGACATATGAATAGATTTCAAAAATGTGGTGTAAAAATACCATGAGATAGTATTCAGCTTTTAGAAAGAAGGAAATTCAGGTCCATGCTACAACGTGGATGAAATAGGACATGCAAGGTGAAATAAGTCAATCACAAGAAGACAAATATTGTATGATTCCACTTATACGAGATACCCAGAACCGTCAAATAGAGACAGAAAATAGAATGGTGGTTGCCAGGGGCCAGGGGGAGGGGGAATGGGGAGTTATTGTTTAATGGGTACAGAGCATCAGTTTTATAAGATTAAAATAGTTCTGGAGATGGATGGCAGTGATCGTCACACAGCAATGTGAATGTACTTAATACCACTGAATCGTACACTTAAAAATGGTCAAGATGGTAAATTATATGTTATGTATATTTTACCACTTAAAATTTTTTCAGAACTGAAATGTAGCCCTCTAAAGTAATAAAATTGTGATTAACAAAAAAACCCTGAAATATTAATTTATGAAAATAAAGCCTTTAAGTGACTAGGGAAGAAATGAGATCAGCTCAATATATGACTAAAATATAAGGAGACTCAACATAGAGCTGTTGAAAGGCAGTAGTAAGAGAGGGGAAAAAAGCTTCATGATTCACTCCCACGTTAAGTACAGCTTGTTCCATGAACTAATTACCTGTACTAATTTTTCCCTCATAACAGTTTTATGAGGTAAAGTGGAACGATAAATTTTCTGGAGAAATAAACTCTTCTTAAATGATACATTCTGACCTTCCATCAACGTAAACCAGTTTTACTTGTTATTATCTGCATGGATCTTTTGGGGACCGGGCCTCCCTTCTAGAGACTGTTGAAGTAAAATTCAAAATGGCGTGTTTTGAGCAGAGGAGATATTTTGGGGGAGCTCCTAATAAGGTACCTGAAAGTAATCAATCAGTTTCAAGGTGGAAATGAGATGGAAGAAATTGATCATTCAACAGTCATCATCTGAAACCTACCTCCTTTTGGAGGAAAATGGGTTTAGAGGTCAGTTGGCCTTTAAATCCGAAGAAGCTCCAGGTCTAACAGCCTGCCTTAGGTCCTGACACTGGATAGAATAACCACCAATCTGTTATGTCCTTATTTCATCATTTTTTTTTTTTTGTTTTTCATGTCCACTGTGTCAAATCCTGAGACTGCCCTTGGTCTGCTCTATCAAATTACAGCTATTACCCTAGTCACGCATCTTATAGTCTACATGGAGTACTTTGTAGAATTAAGTCAGCAGGATTCACTGTCATTATTGTTGTAATTTCTCTTGCTGGTTTCTATTTATTAGCATTTTTAGGAACTGAGGAACTAAAAAGTTTCCATTTCAATCACCCCATTTCTGGAAATTCTTGACAAAAGCCGCTTAGGCTTTTAATATTCTTTATTTGGACAAGAGGTTCGCTTCAAATGGCAAAAACAGTCTTTTTCTTCCACTAAGTCCAGAAAAGACTAAAGTTTTCCTATTTTTCTTTAGTACTGATTGAACTGTTGAGGAGTTGTAGGGAATATCCAGATCTTTGAAAACAGAACCAGGAAATTGAAATGGAAGCAAACAATTAATGGGTATTAAGCTGGTTACTTCGCACACCATGGAACGTAAGTGCAAAGCCTTTGCCAGTCTGCCCTTATAGAGAGAGTGAAATTGGTCACATTGAGTATTTTAGGATCTATTGCTGTGTAACAAATTATTCAAAAACTTACCAGCTTAAAACAACAGGCATTTATTACGGCATGGTTTCTGTGCATCAGGATTCAAGTGTGGCTTAGCTACATGGTTCTGGCTCAAAGGCTCTCGTGAAGTTGCAGTCAAGATATTGGCTAGGGCTGCAGTCATCTCAAGATGCAACAGGGGCTGAAGATTCTACTTCCAAGATGTGCACTCATGGCTGTTGGAAGAAGGCATTAGTTTCTTGCTGTTGTCAGAAGAACATGCCATAACAACATTGGGACAATACAAGTGTCTTCACAATATGCAGCTAACTTCCCCTCAGAGTGAGTGATCCAAGGGAGATCAAGGAAAAAGCCACAATGATTTTTCTCACCTAGACTCGGAATCCAAATACCATTGCTTCCACCATATTATATTCATTAGAAGTAAACCTAAGTGCAGCCCACACTCAAAAGGAAGGAAATTAAGCTCCATCCCTTGAAGGGAGGAGTATCAAGGAATTTATGTACATGTTTTAAAACCACCACATTAAGATCTGGTGATGCAATTATCCTCACAGTAAGCAGAAGTGTCCTCAAGTGAAACAAATATGGATGCCAATTACAGAGAATAATTTTAATAAAATATGTGACACTATTATCAGCCACAAAAAGCAAAAGATTTTTCTCCTTTGATTGGTAAGAAACAGAGAAAGTCCTGAAAACCTGCACTCCAAAACTCTAGGTAAGTATCAAAACATTTTAAAGTAAAAATTCTTGGGGCGCCTGGGTGGCTCAGTTGGTTGAGCATCCGATTCTTGATTTCACGTCAGGTAGTGATCTCAGTGCCACGTTGGGCTCCCTGCTCAGTGGAGAGTCTGCTTGTTTCCCTCTCCTTCTGCCCTTCCCCCTGCTCACTCTCTCTGTCTCTCTCTCTCAAATAAATAAATAAAATCTGCTTAAAAAAATAAAAATAAATAAAATAAATATTTTTCAATGTTGTTCTCTTTGTCCAGTACAAAAAGTGATATTTTAATAAAATAGCATCAATTAAAGGAAGTGCTTACGTTTATACAGTTACATTCCTGGATTCAAAATGACTCCGGTCCAATCTTATTTCCTCCTTAATAACAATAGTTTAATCAAGAAAGTAATTCTTGATGATAATTTAATACCCAAATTTCTATAAAAATATTACCACAAACTTCTCACTTAATCAACTAGCATTCATAATGTAAATTAACATTCATGGTATAAAACTTTCAAGTTCTATCTAAGGTTGATTAAACAAGGCAAACCGGGATCCATTCACATTAAATTTGTTTCAGTTTACTTCAATAGCATGGAAGTTCTTTCACATATTATTTTTATTATTTTCCTTTTATATGGTGCATTTTAAAAATCACAGGAGGAACAAACATTTGAAGCATTGTTAAGGATGTCAGAAAAACTTCTTTGGGGATATTCCATATGCAATTTTGAGATTATCTGGTAGTTTTCTGGAAAACACATCTAGAAATGATTGTTTTGATGCCCTCTTTTTTCTCAGTAGATCAAAATATTGATTATTACGCTGCCCTTGGAATTATCTTAATCAAAACTAGCATCAACATGTTGCAAAAGGTTGTCATAAAGCCCACCTATCTCTACAATTCCGAAATTGAACTTCCAGTTTAAAGATGGTGGTTTGAAGTCAGAATGTCTTCTTCTCTTCTTGGGAATCACTGGAAAGCCACAGAAAGAATAAGAAAGAAAAAAAATGCAGACTCCATTTGTCGTGAAACCAGGCCAGAGAATACTTTACACCACCAAATAGATGGAAAGGCGTCCAAAGGCAGAGTCAAGTGGGAATATGTGGTCAAGGATACACAAAGGACCATGAAAATGAAAAGGTCGAAGAAGAGGAACAGGTCACCATTTCAATTTTTACTAGGTTGAAAACAAGAAAGAATTTGGGGGCAAAAAGCACCTACTGAGAATAAGACAGGCAATCTGAATAGAAGATACAACAGTTTTTAATATTTATGCATCAAAAAACATAGAACAAATATTCCTAGAACATTAACCATATCCAAGTCTCCCAAAAACTTCATGAGTTTTCTAAATATTTGATCCCTGTTGTGTTGATAGCCAGACTCATATTTCTTTTTCAGATATGCTTCTCTCCCCAGAGTTAATTATATGCACTCTGGGAAAAGCAAAGACCATATCCATAGACTTTGGGACCCATTTTATGCAGATGAAAGGAACTACTGTTAACTCCTTTAATGGAATCCCTGGGTTCTGACAAATAATACCTTGATTATCATTTTTTCTAGATATTCTAAAATTTGGTTTTGATTTCCAATCTTGGAGCCAGAAGTTCTTTAAGAGGGAATTTTTAAATTTCCGACTGATAGAGGCTTTTTCATTTCAGTCTTTATTTTCATTATGTACTAGCATTATTATGTTGTGATAAGTGTATGTTTCTGTATTCTGTGTCCTTTTTAGAAGTTAATGAATTGCCAAATGTGCTGCCAGCTGAAATTAAGACTATAACTGTTTAAGATACAAGACTTTGTTTTCTCCAACGTTCTACTGGCAGGAAGGAGACTGAGATAACATATTCTTCAATGCCTGTTTCAGAAGTGGCTAAGGAATATGATGCTCAAGAAAGAACCTTCCAGAGAGTAGAGGCAAGAACCACAGAGAACAATAGAATGGGGATCTATTCCCAGGGAGTAAAGTGCAGGCTAATAAAGACAAATGTTCTACTCCCACGATAAAGGAGCCAGGCAATATTGCCCACAGGATTTGAGTATTGCTGTAAATAGTCATGTACGTCCCCTCCGTGCCCATTCTGAGTGCATGTGCTTGTGGCAGTTACCCTGTCTCCATCTCTGCCTGCCTGGTGAGTAAGGGAAAATAATTGTCTTTACATTCACTGTTCTCTCAGTCAAGAGGAACCAAATGCAAAATGAATATAAATGAAATCCCTGATGTCATGAATGGATGAGACTTTGGCATGCCTTATGTAAGAGTAAATATATTTTGCATAGGAGAGGGATGTAAAAAAAAAGAATAGATAAAAGAGTGGACTGTGGTAGAACAAATTGTTGTCGCCCATTCTCATGCCCCCTCAGTAGAATTATATAGCCACTTACTTTGCATGTGACTTTATAGTAACATCAACTATAGTAGGCAGAGCATGTTTTTGCACATCACTGATGCTGGCTTTGGCCATATGACTTGTGTTGGCTGATGAAACGTAGCTTTAAATGATAGCATACAAGTACTTCGCTGAATGACTCAAGAGGCATCATGTGTTTCCATGGGCCCATTTATCTTGTGCAGCATGATCCCAAGAAGCCACTGGATGAGAGAGGATGAGAGACGTGTGGAGCAGAATGGAACCAAAACTGCAGCCTGGAGCCTGGAGACTAAGGTCCAGCTGAGCTGAGCTGAGCTGCAGCTAACCTGCAGATCCATAAGCAAAAAATAAACATTTTTGTTGTAAGCCACTGGGATTTGAATTGGTTTGTTCCCTAGCAAAAGACCACAAGGAAAGTGGAAGAAACCACAAACACATAAAATTTTTTTAAAGAATAAGAGCTATAACTACAGAAAATTACAATAATTGCATACACTTTTTTGACCCAACAATGTGCAAATAAATTGGCACAGTGAAATTTGAAGTTAGATAAAATGCATAATTTTCTAGAAAAGTACATTTCCCTAAACCAACTCTAGGCAAGATAGTAAGTCTTAACAGATCAGTTTCTATAGAAGAAAACAGGAAAAATTTTCAAATAGCACTCTTTCACCAACTTCCCATTAAAAAAGTAATGGATTCAGATGGCTTCACAGGGGAATTCTAAGAACTCTTTAATAAGACATACATCCAATATTAGTTGAACTGTTTTAAAGCATGAGAAAGGCAGGAAAACTTCTAAATACTTTTTTTTT
>CM052883.1:11128020-11138817 GCA_028534135.1 Potos flavus | reverse complement strand
ACCACCTTACACCAGTTAGAATGGCCAAAATCAACAAGACAGTAAACAACAAATGTTGGAGAGGATGTGGAGAAAGGGGAACCCTCTTCCACTGTTGGTGGGAATGCAAGTTGGTGCAGCCACTTTGGAAAACAGTGTGGAGATTCCTCAAGAAATTAAAAATAGAGTTACCCTATGACCCTGCAATTGCACTACTGGGCATTTACCCCAAAGATGCAGATGTAGTGAAAAGAAGAGCCATATGTACCCCAATGTTCATAGCAGCAATGGCCACGATTGCCAAATGGTGGAAAGAGCCAAGATGCCCTTCAACAGATGAATGGATAAAGAAGATATGGTCCATATATACAATGGAATATTATGCCTCCATCAGAAAGGATGAATACCCAACTTTTGCATCAGCATGAATGGGACTGGAAGAGATTATGCTGAGTGAAATAAGTCAAGCAGAGAGGGTCAACTATCATATGGTTTAACTTAGGTGTGGAGCATAAGGAAAAACATGGAGGACATTGGGAGAAGGTAAGGAAGTGTGAATTGGGGGAAATCGGAGGGGGAGATGAAATATGAGAGACTGTGGACTCTGAGCAACAGACTGAGGGTTTTGGAGGGGAGGGGGGTGGGGGGTTGGGTGAGCCAGGTGGTAGGTATTGAGGAGGGCACGTATTGCATGGAGCACTGGGTGTGGTGCATGAACAATGAATCTTGGAACACTGAAAAAATTAAATTAAAAAAAGAAACATCTCTAACTAGGATACTTCGCGTACCATTCAAATACGACTTTCAGTCTAGTATATAAAGGCAAGGGCCATTATATTTTAGTATCACCCCGCTATCATATTTATTTTAGGTTAAATTCTAAAGAAACCTAAAAGAAAAAGGTTACAAATGTCCTCAATTTAAAGCTCCCCTGGGGTGGAATGGCCTGATCTCTCCTCCGGAGCACCAGGATTTTTAAAGATGATATAAAAGGTGGGATGACATTAAAACAAACAAACAAAAACTCTTCTTAATTAGTCAGAATAAGCCTTTGTGTCTTTCAGGCCTTAGGCTCCCAGAACAGAATCCTTTGAAATGTGTACCAGAGGTGGGAAATTTAGACAAAACCACACAGAGTCACACGAGAGGAAGGGAGCACAGATCACGGGGCGGCTCTTCCAGGAACCCATTCTCACCTACTAAGTCGGATTGTCTTGAACGCAGCTGCTGAGAGAAAGCCCTTTTTGCTAGCAGTCTTCCTATTGCGAGGAAGCTGAAAGACACGAAAATGTTCAAGAATCAGAACATTTCTATGACCTTAGATGAGGCTTAAATATTCGCTATACTTATCATCTGGGAGCTTTCACTTCACGATGACGAGGAGGAACGCGGGGTCCCTGAAGTGAGAGAAATCTCGGGCAGGGCAGAGCCAGACCTTCCAGAAGCCAGGGGTGGGGGCCTGAGGAGGCCGGAAGCCTCGTGCTGCTCTCCTGGCTGGAGGAGGCCAGCTCTGGGAAACCGAGTGAGGGGGTCCCAACCCCCAGGGCTCCGCTGCGAGGGGGACCAGGAGAGGGACACGGGCTCGGGGGCCCACGGGGCTTTTCCAGAGGCAGGAAACATGTCATCTGTCTGCGTATTTGGTGGCGCCCAAGCCCGGTGCTCGCCGCGGCCCAGCGCACCTACCTCTTCCTGCTCGCTGCTTCAGGCCACCCTCGCCCCGCGCCAAGGCGTCGCCCGGGCCCCCGCTGTCTGTGCTCTTCCATTGCCCGGCGCCATTCTGAGAGCCCACCCCGCCCCCTTCGCCTGACCACTTGCTGCTGGAATCTTAAAATTCAGCTCCGCCCCCTCCTCCGGGAAGCCCTCTCCCACGCTCCTCCGCACAGCTCGGTGAAGGGCCTCTGTGGGGACTGTGCGGAAGAATCTGCTCCATGCCTGTCCTGACTTCCGGTGGCTTTCTGGCAATGTCCGGTGTCCGTTCGTTGGCTTGTGGTAGCGTCGCCCCAGTCTCCGCCTCCCTCTGCAGGTGATCCACAGAGACACCGGCCATCTTGAATGAGGGCAGCTCCTAAGGGCCTCGTTTTAACTTGATGACCTCCCTGCACACCTCGTCTCCCCGTGTGGTCACATTCTGAGGTACTGGGTGTTAGAGAGTCAACATCTGAATTTGGGGGCCTACATTTTAACCCATAAAAGACTCCATTGTCTGTGCTCCCGTAAAGCCCTTGAGATATCCCTATCACTTTATCGTACAATCAAAGGGCTATTTTCATCACTGGCCTGTGAGCTTCTTGTCAGAGGGACTGTTACCTGATCTTCACACATTCAGCGCCCAGCAGACTGTCTGGCACAGCATAGGAACCAAATGGACGGATGAACGAATGAATGAATAGGGCCCCTGAGAAGAACCAAAACATTATGAATAAACTGTGCAGATTCGCTTCAGAGCCACCCTAAACGTGCTATTTTGTGTTTGCTCATATATACAAGATTTTACGTCAGGACTCATCACGATTTGCAGGTGTAATGAGTATGATTGAACCACCCCTCCCTCCTCAGTTGTGTGTTTGTGGAGTTTTTCTTAGCTCTGCACCAGGCCCTTGCCTTTCCCTTTGCCTTTCTGGTCTTACCACCAAGAAGGGCTTCTTCTGAAGCCTTCCTCTTTCCCACCCCAATAAGTGGTTCCTCAAGAGTCAGAGTCCTTGGGTAAATGAAGGGCACTTCCCGGTGACCCCAGTGCTGAGCACGCTTCCATCGCTTTTTCTGTTCCTGTTGTCTTTGCACAACTCCATGCAATGAACTTTTCCTTCCCTTGGGCTGCCCTCTGGCACTTCTTGCCTGGCTCATTCCTCCCCTGGCGGAGGTCTGGTCAGGAAGAGAGGTGCTTTCAGGCAGAACACTGCCCAGAAGACCATCCCACTTCCACATTACTTAGAAATTGTTGATTTCCTAATTATTTCCCAATTCTCACTGCAAATATTTGCATAGCAAATGCAGAGACCTCAGACCCGGCCACTCTGGGGAACCGGGCAGCTTAGCTGGCCCTCAGATGCGGATAAGCTCTCCAGCTCTTTTGTCCCCAAGGCATTTGGGTTAAAATGCTTAGGATGTTTTTCAAAAGCTCTGGGCCATCTCCAAATCTGAGTTTGCTCTGGCCCACTCTGAGTCATTCTGTGTTATATCCACCTCTAGAAGCTTCTCTTACCTATCGGAAGGGCCTGACGCCCCCAACACAACACAGTCACGTGGAGGAAAGGAGATGTAACATACATGCATGCATGTGTTGGTTTTAATTATGTATAACCTGATTCCCACAAATATCTTTAATAAATACACAGACTTACATTAAAGTTCAAGAACAAAGCTCGTGTCATGAGCACTAGTGTGGCTCTGAGTTTTCCTAGGAGGGACAGCAATAACAAAAACATCAGTCCATCTGGAAACCTGCTCTTGGATTACGTAAGGGCAATAAAAAGTAGAATTGGGAGTTAGCAAGGGAACAGATAGGAAATGAGTAGAAAGAACAAAAATAAAGGCAAAAAGGGGGAGATAAAATGGTGGGGAAGGGAGTTTTCCTTAGGAAATTGACCCTACTCACAACGGGGGAAGAAGTACTTTAAAAATCAATAGACAGGTGTTTCCTATTCCTCTCTCATGCACACACATACATGCATAGGCCCAAAATACACAAGTTGCTATTTTATAATAGCCCATAAGAAAATTCTATATATTCTACCCAAACCCCAAAACCGTGAGCCCATGATCCAGGTTAGACTATGCATCTGTATATATTAATATTTTTATTCTTTTTTGTTCATTAACACAAGCCCTAAGACACAATACCTTGGGCCGGCCTTCAGAAACGCACTGGCTTATTCTGTCTTCCTAATATTCTTGGATACTGCTAGAAACTAACAGGATCAAATCAGTCCCCACTGGATTGTAAACCCCAATAGAAGAGGCTCCAATCGTTACTTCATGAAGATCTGCTCTGATGTTGTCCTTTCAGGGGGAAGGGAAGACAAATGAAGGGAGGGAGGAAGATATGGGGAAAAGAGGGAGGAAGGGACTGAAGGGGGTGCGAGGAAGGAGGGGAGAGAGGGGGAAAGGAGGGAGGTTGGTCTTTACAAGAAGGCTGAAGGCGCACATTGGAAATGAGGATGATGTGTGTGGCCAGCTATGATTTTGACATCAATCAATAGATTGTCATTGGCCCATTGATGACAGCTGCTCTATTCACACTGAGTCTCCCCCGAATCCCACACAGGGCCCAGTGTAATGTTGTGAATGGCGGTTCATTCACTGAGCACCCTGCAGGCGCTGGGCTCAATGACACACTGTTCCAACTCCCACAAAGTTCACCCTCTGAAGGGGAAGAGAAATGGACATTGGCGGGAACCTGGAAACACCACGGTTCTGTTTGAACACACAAATATAAATTCATGCACTCTCCAACACTCACTTTCCAGCCCCAATTTCCACTTCTCATTTACTGGAGAATTAGAAAAGAGCGTTGATCCCTCTGGGTAGACAAGCTCTGCGGATCCAGTCGATCTCCACAATTGTTCGTGATGGCCCCGTTTGTTAGACACGCTCTAGACGTCTAGAGTCTGAGGGGAGAGGATTTGGGGTTTATTCTGGATTCTGAAGGGTCCGTATGGCAGCATCTCTGGGTATGTTGTCTATTCATTTAAGAGAAAAAAATGGAAGTTTAGAAACTGAATATTCCTTTGTATCTTTTTTTCAAAATATCAACTGAAGCCCTCGTATGATAAAAGAATTTTTGTTAATGCTTTAAATGTCCATCTAAGCACCTGTGTATGCTAGTGGCTATTTCTTAATCCAAATGATGGAGCTCTACATAACTCGTAGAGAAAAGTTGTTCTATTGTGGTGCTCCATTTTACTAATTCAGAAGCCTGACATTTCTGGAGGAGCAGCGACAAGCAATTTCACGATGATAAATTTTATAAGACAAAATACTCTGCTCTATGGAGCTCAGGAGTAATTTAAAAGAAAGATGAACAGTCACAACATTTAATACGTAAACAAATGTGGCAGGATAATTTATTGAGATATTAATTTGTGATTTTTTTTTTCCCTTGCTCCTACAGGAGCCTGGCAAGATGGGAAGGAATTGTCCTTCTCCCAGGCAAGAAGGTGAGCATGATCTGAATGTAGACTTCTTTGCCTGTGTTATTAGCAGCATCTCATTTTGAGACCTACAGTCAAGACTGCCAAGCACCCACCAATAAAAAGAGCTGTAGCTTCGGAGGGCAGCAGAACCAGAGTGGCCTGGGTTGGGGCGATGGAAGAGGTCCCCCAAGATGTCGGAAGCCCAGTAGATGCGGTGATCCCATAAGTGACAGATATCCATATGACAGTTGCTCACAGAATCCCAAGAATACAGGTCGACCAGAAGGATCCTGGAGAGGTGGTCCCCAGCTTTCCCTAAGCAGCTTTGTTCGAACTACCTTGGTCATAAGTAATCACTGTTGCAATCCCAGCCTCAGCCCCAGTGTTCTCCTGGGTCACGAGAACTCTAAACCTGCACGGCCCCAGGCTTCACTCCTCAGCAATCTGTTCTGCTAAACCATCGCAGGCTATATTTCAAAGATTGGTCACATATTCTTTGCATCTCTTCCCATGAAGAAGTGGAGTTTGTATGTTTCTGTGTCTTGAATCTGGCTTTGACCATGTGACTTGCTTTGGCCCAGAGAACTTACACAGAAACTTACAAAGTGCTTGCTCCTATGGGCTTCTCTTCTCTTACTGCTTTTAGAACATAGCCCCCAAGCACAGAAGCCTGAGATTGCCTGCTAGATGCTGGACAAACAGGACCCAGCGACCTGCAACACCAGAGCCGACCACCAGACATGCGAGTGAGGCCACTGGGACCAACAGTCCCCAGGTGACTTGTCCGTCAGCTCTCTGGTTTGCTAAGCGATGTAAAATAAAAGGCTCTGTCAAGCACTTTCCCAAGCCAATGGCTATGAACTAACCCATCATGTAAGTTACTTTCCTTGTAAAAAAAAGTAGTTCTGATGAACCTGGAAGACACTATGCCAAGTGAAATAAGCCAGTCTCAGGACAAATGCTGCATGATTTCACTTATGTAAGGAATCTAAAATAGTCAAACTCGTAGAAGCAGAAAACAGGATGGTGGTAGCCAGGGGCTGGGGAGAAAGGGAAATGGGGACTTGCCTGATAGGAATAGTGTCACTTATGCAAGATGAGTAAATGATAGAGACCTGCCAAATATAGTGCTATAGTGTCTACCGTGAATAATACAGTGTTGGACACTTAAAAATTTGTTGAGAGGGTAGATCTCATATTAAGTGTTCTTACCACAAAAGGTGGGGAGGGACACAAGGAAAATTTTGGAGTTGATGGATGTCTTTATTACTTTGATTCTGGTGAAAGTATCACAGGTGGGTGCATATGTCCAAACTCATCAAATTGTATCCATTAAATATGCAAGTTTTCTGTATATTGATTATAATCAATGAGCTGTTTTATAAAAAAAAAAAGTAATTCTGCTCCAAGGTAACTAATGGTATCCAAGAAATAATGGCATAACTTTCCTTAATTTTTAAGCAAAAAAATATCACTTGACATGTACATTATCTTGTGAAGGTATCTTTTCTCCTCTGAATCAGTTTTGATCTTTTGTTGCAAACAAATTGTTCATACATATATGGATCTCTTTCTAGATTTTCTATTCTATGTCTTTGATATGTCTCTCTTTATAGTAATACTATACTATTACTGTAAATTTTGTAATAATTCTTGAATAAGCTAGTACTTTTGTTCTTTGTCAAAGTTCCCTTGCCCATTTTAAGTTCCTTGCATTTCCATAAAAATTGCAAAACTAGGTTGTGTATTTCTTTTCTTTTTTCTTTATTTTTTTTTAATAGAGAGAGAGTGCATGTTAGCTGGAGGGGGTGGTCAGAGGGAGAGGGAGAGAGAGAATCTTAAGCAGGCTCCAAGCCCAGGGTGGAGCCCAATGCAGGGCTCGATCTCACAACTCTGAGATCATGACCTGAGCCAAAATCAAGAGTTGGACGCTTAACTGATTGAGCCATCCAGCTGCCCCAGGTTGTGTATTTCTACAAAAATTCCTGCTGGGATTTGTTTGAGATTGGGTTAAATCATAGATCAATTTGGAGAGAATTGACATCTTAACCATATTTAATCTTCTGACCCATAAACACATTTATTTAGGTCTTCTTTTATTTCTCTCAACTGTGTTTGATAGTTTTCAGTGTATAGGCATTGCATACCTTTTGGCAGATTTATCCCTATGTATTTGATTTTTAGCTTATTTGCATTATATTTCAATTTTGGATTAGTCATTCCTAGTTTACAGAAATGCAATGAATTTTCATACATTGATCTTGTACTATGCAACTTTCCTAAACTCACTAATTAATCTAGTAGCTCTTTTGTAGATTTCACCAGATTTCCTTCACAAGTGATTATATCATCTGCAAATACATTTTTACTTCTTCCCTCAAAGTCTGGATGCCATTTATTTCTTTTTCTTGCCTTGCACAGCCTAGACCTCCAGGATAATGTTGAATAGAAGCAATGAAAGCAGACATCTTTGCCTTATTCCTGATCTTAGGGAGAAAACATCAAGTTTTTCACCGTTAAGGATGTTAGCTTATAGATTTTTCATAGGATGCCTTTTATCATGTTGATAAAGTTCCTTTCTATTCTTAGTTTTCCAGGAGCTCATATCAGGAATAAATGTTGAATTTTGTTAAGTGCTTTCTCTGCACTTACCAAGCTGATTAAATGGTTTATCTTTTGTTATTTTGTTAATATGGCAAATGACACTGATTGGCTTTCAAATATTATATCAACCTTGCATTCATCAGATCAACTCCACCTAGATAAATCTCCTTTTGTGTATTGATGGATATGAGGAATATTATTCCATAGTTTCTTTTGACCCCTTTCCATTATGAAATGACTGCTGTCTCTCTTTCTGTTACGTTCTTTGCTCTGAAATCTGCTTTGTTGGATATTATAGCCACTTCTGCCCTCTTTTGATTAATACTAACGTGCTCTATCCTTTTCCACACTTAGTTTAATTGTATGTGTCTTTATATTTAAGGTGTGTTTACAGTGTGTTTCTTGTAAGCAGTATAAAGTTGGTCTTGTTTTTAATCTAATCTAAAAATATCTGCTTTTTAATTGGGTGTTTAAACCATTAATATTTAGTGTGATTATTTATACAGTTAGGTTTAACTCTGCTATCTGCTATTTGCTCTTTATGTGTCCTATGGACTCTGTTGCATTTTTTTCTCTTTAGCTACATTTTGTATGTATTACTTTTTACCACTTTCGTTTTTTTCATTTTGCAGGAAAGCAAATTCAGCTCAATATATGAAAAAGACTTCTAGAAAGCACTCCAAAACTGAGAGTCTCCTTTATGAGGTAGTGAGTTCCTTGACACAAGTGTTCAACAAATGTTATATAACCTCTTGTCAAGGAGGACCATCCTATTTACAATGACAGCACTGCTTACATTCACTCCACTATCCCTAGCTCCCTCCCTATTTCCTTTTTTCCACAGTACCCATCACTTTCTATTACATTGCATAATCTAATTGTATATATGCTTATTATTGGTCTTCTTTACTAGATGTAAGCTCTATGCAGGCAAGGGTTTTTTTTTTGTCTGATTTGTTCACTGCTGTACCCACAGCACATGGTAAACACTTAGTAAATATTAGTTGAATGAATGAATCAATCAGATGGGAGGTTAAACTCCACGAGCTCTAAAGTTTCCAGACATTGTTAAAATGAAAACTTGGCGAGCCTATATTTAGGGCCCTCCTTCTTCTCCCTCCTCCCTTTCCCCACCTCTACCCGAGAAAATCACTTAACCATCCTTCATCATGTCCAAAGCCAGCTCCACACATCCAGCGCTAACATTGGCAGGCCCGGCATCTGCTGGCAAGGAGTGCTTTAGCCATGATTTACTATTAAATCTTAATCGCAGACTTCTGCAATCAAGAGCCTTGATTAAGTCCATTCACAGTCCCGTAAGGTCAGAAAAGGGGAGACCGAAAGAGTAGGGAAATCAGAGGCTAACAATCATTTATATCTCCATATTGTGACCTGAGCAAATATTTCATTTCTCCTGGTCCCTAAGTGATCTCATGCTGGGATTCTCACTCTACTGTCCTGTGCCTTCCCTCTCGATTTTTCTGTTGTGAGCTCCACTGCTGACCCCTGTTCCCAGGGGAAAGGTTATCACTAAGAAGGAATCCCATACAATTCCATACAAAAAGCAAGCCAAGCCAAGAATGTACCTGGTCAGGCAGGAGAGATTCCTTCTCAGTTAAACACTCCAGTGATGAAGAGAGGAAAATGGGCATTTCAGGGCCCCCACCAGTGATTCTGTGTGCTCTAACCAAGGCACACTTTCCTCCCCAAATCAAAGTATGCTTTCAGCTTCCTTAGCGGGATTCCGACTGTTCTTAGAAGCAGCTGTCTGGGGGCGCCTGGGTGGCTCAGTGGGTTAAAGCCTCTGCCTTCAGCTCAGGTCATGATCTCAGGGTCCTGGGATCAAGCCCTGCATCGGGCTCTCTGCTTGGCGGGGAGCCTGCTTCCCCCTCTCTCTCTCTGCCTGCCTCTTTGCCTACTTGTGATCTCTCTGTCAAATAAAAAGAAAATAAAAATCTTAAAAAAAAAAAGAAGAAGAAGAAGCTGTGTGACTGCATCTTGAGGTTGAGGCTGAGGCTGAAGCTCTCAGTTTTCGTTTTCTTTTTCTATGAGCCCATGACCATGTGAAATATTTTGGCTTCGAATCTCACTAAGAAAACTAAAGTAGCCACAGTGAAGCCATTACACTGTAAACGTTCTGTTGTTATCCAGAGAGTTCTGGGCTCTAACCAGCTCTCATCAAGTTCATACCATCCGGGCACCTGGGTGGCTTAGTGGGTTAAGCCTCTGCCTTCGGCTCAGGTCATGATCTCAGGGTCCTGGGATCGAGCCCCGCATCGGGCTCTCTGCCCAGCGGGGAGCCTGCTTCCCCCTCTCTCTCTGCCTGCCTCTGCCTACTTGTACTCTCTCTGTCAAATAAATAAATAAAATTTAAAAAAAATAAGTTCATACCATCTACAAAGCACTCTGAGGATAACCTGTCTTGAATGAAATGTGAGATCTTGGGCAAAGCAGTGTTTTAAGTGGGGTCTCCTCCCCTCCTCCACAAAGTGGCCATGGGCATTAGGGGCGGCCAAACCCCATTTTATGGGAGTCCAGAAAGTCTTCAGGGAAAAGTAGCTTTGGAGAGAAGCCTGAGAGAGGAGAAATATTTCAACAGGTGGAGATGGGGGTGTGAATCTAAAATGTTCATTGAAACTTCTCAAACATTCACACCTTTAAATTTTCCACTGAAATGTGTTGGGCTTAATTAATTCAGCCTAAACCCCTCATTTGCCTCTTTTCTCTCTCCTTAAGCTACAGCGAAATGGGAACAATGTGTTCTTGCTTCCTCCCACTGGTTCCTAGAAGCGGTGCCTGCAAACAGAAGGGGCAACGTTGAGAGGGTTAGTCACAGACTCTGCTCTTGCCACGGGCCCCAGCTGCGGAAAGCTCCTCTTTGGTCTCAGAAAATAGAGGGGCCCTGATGTCATTAAACCAACAACATGCTTAAGCCGAGTAAGTTTTGCGAGATTGTTCGGGCAGGACACTCTGATGTTCAGATGAGTCCAAAAGGCATCATTTGTGAGAAGCAGTTCCTGGGGCCTGGAGCACAGGTCACACATAGCGTCTGGTCTGAGGCACGTCTTACTGGGTATTTGGT
>CM052883.1:11081405-11127920 GCA_028534135.1 Potos flavus | reverse complement strand
TTATCTCCCCAGATTTCATTGCTCATGTTTGCACTCATGATTAGTTACGTAGGAGAAAAGTAGACCCATCCAAGCTAAGGACAAAAGAAGTGAGACTAATCCATAAATGAATCATTTTCACTAAATGAGAACAAATTAATGCTAAAACAGCTCACTATCCAAATGAAGGTTTGTCACACTTTGAATAGGAAAAAAGCGGTGGGAAAACTGGTTAACCACACCACCCATAGGGGTAAAGGCCGAGCAATCCCATTACCTCATTCAGGTAGTAAATAGCAGTTCAGTTTCAACTAAACATTGTCAAATTAGTTTTTAAATTTTTATTTGTATTAACTATATAAATTTGATTTTAATGAATCATTTTATAAGAGCTATAACTATAAGGCCTTTTAATCCTAATTTTATGTTGATCTGAGTTTCCATAAAACAACATAAAAAGGATTTAAGTAAAAAATTAAAATCATGGGGTGCCTGGGTGGCTCAGTGGGTTAAAGCCTCTGCCGTCGGCTCAGGTCATGATCTCAGGGTCCTGGGATTGAGCCCTGCATCGGGTTCTCTGCTCAGCTGGGAGCCTGCTTCCCCCTCTCTCTCTGCCTGCCTCTCTGCCTACTTGTGATCTCTCTCTGTCAAATAAATAAATAAAATCTTTTAAAAAAAATTAAAATCGCAAAAATTTTATTGTCCTTTTGCTCGAATTTGAGAAATAATGAAGTATGCCTAATCCTTTCCATTTGCCTAAAATATGAAGGCCCATTTTTCAAGCAATTCTAACTAAAAGGGAAGAACTTTAGTATAATGAAAGGAAAAATGATCCAGGAGCTAGGGGTTCAAATCCCAACTACGTCACTTGAAGGGTAACAGTCCTTGAACAAGCTGCTTTCTCCTCTGGGGGCCTTCGTTTTATCGTCTTGGAAATAAGAGGGTCTTAATAGATTTTTTTCAGGTGCCTTCCAATTCAGAAATGTAATTCCACCAGTCCTTTATCCGGAAGGGGTCCGCTGGCAGTCTCCGACTAGCAGAAGCCTGCCCTCTGCTGGCCAGAGCCCAGTGCTGCAATCCTGACACCCACCGCATGGAGAAGTGAAGGTGTCTAGTAGGCTGGGTTTCTGAGAAACTGGACGAGCGAGCCCAGTTTCCTTCTCTTTCCCATCTCCTATCTCTTATTTGCTCCCTTATCAGAGTTTTCTGTTGCAGTCAAACGAATCCTCAAGATGTCCTTTAGGGGTGGCCTCATCTCTAGCCTCTCTTTAGAAAAGAGCCCTGTGGTATACGATCCATCACCTACAAGTAGGTTAATAAGAACCGCCCCCCCTTCCCCCCCACACCCCCCCTCCCCGCTTCACTACTGCTGACTGGCAAATCGGGAGCAGCTACTCTTCAGAGAGGCAACTGCTTTTGCAATGTCCGGAGGGCACTCGGGAAGCCTGTGGGGAGAGGTCCATGTGGCAAGGAACTGAGTCCTTCTGCCAATAGCCACAGGAGTGAGCCAAATGCAGGAGGATCCCCTAGCCATAGTCCGCTCTTAAGATGATCACAGCTCTCGTGGATGTCCTGAGCACGCCCTCATGAGTGACCCTAAACCAGAAACACCCAACTAACCTGCCCCGAATACCTGGTCGACAGAAACTGTGTAAGATAACAAATGTTTATTGCTTAAAGCCACTAAGTTATGAGGTAATATTGAATTACACGGCAATGTATATCTAATATGAAAAACGAAGCTCTAAAGCATCTTTTATGGCATTTGGGGAATATTTGGGGCCTCGAGAAGTTCGGATATATTATTCCTCTCCTGAGGTCAGTCTCACCAGTATGCACTAAAAAAGAGGGTCTAGATGTTCTCACAGGATAGTTGTAAATAGCTATGCATGGAGGCAATTATGAATAGAAAGTAAATATTGGTGATTCTCTGACCAATTAGGTAAATAAACATAATGTAGAATCATGACATTAAAAATTAGTCAAGGAAAACAAAAAATATAAATCCATATGTAAGGGTGCCTGGGTGGCTCAGTAAGTTAAGCATCTACCTTCAGCTCAGGTTGTGATCTCAGGGTCCTATAATCGAGCCCTGTGTCAGGTTCCCTGCTCAGCAGGGAATCTGTTTGTCTCCCCTACCCTCTCTCTCTCTCAAATAAATAAAATCTTTTAAAAAAATAAACCCATATGTAAAATACTTGACCGTAGGGGTGCCTGGGTGGCTCAGTGGGTTAAAGCCTCTGCCTTCAGCTCGGGTCATGATCTCAGGGTCCTGGGATTGAGCCCCTCATCGGGCTCTCTGCTCAGCAGGGAGCCTGCTTCCCCCTCTCTCTCTGCCTGCCTCTCTGCCTACTTGTGATCTCTCTCTCTCTCTCTCTCTGTCAAATAAATAAATAAAATCTTTAAAAATAATAATAATAAATAAATTAAATTAAAAAAATAAAATACTTGACCATAAGACATACTAAGACAAAAGAAACACAGGCAGAATTAATATGTCTGTGTTTAGGCATGCATTCAGAGCGGGAGAGGGCGGGATATACATGTATGCTGGGATATAAGGGAAGGATGAATACAAAAACCAAATCTGAGAAAGATGGGGCTAGGGAAATTGCCAATGCTGTAGGGCCAGCCCCTGCATAGGATAAGCAAAACACCCAGCCCACTGTGTCCGAAGGCCCATGGACCATCAACAGACTACCTGGTTAGTGCTTGGAACAATAGAGAGCACTGCACAACTGGGGAAATCGCTAAGGCCCCCTTCCTCAATAGAAGTGTGGTTTAGGTCAAGATTCCTGGCTCAGGAGAGAAACTGAGGCAGTGTATAGATTGGATCATCTCAGCAGGACTAAGGAGAAGGCTGGAACTCAGTAGATCCATGTGTGTCCACGGTTCAGCCAAACACAAGGGGTACCGAGACACGTCTGACTCCTGGTCCCTGGAAGTTCAGGGCTGGGTCCAGACCCAGGTGGGGCTGGGAAGACAACTGAAAGCTAATAACTATTAAATATAACTATAACTATTGTTCCACCATGGTTGTTTGAAATAAACCAACTTAGCAAAATATTTACGGATGTTTACAAGTTACAAACAATGGGAAGGGTGCTTCCCCTGATGTTTTCTGGAAAGGCATTCTTGTGCCCACTCTTTAGAATCAGATGGACCCTTGCGCAAGATTCGGTTTAGATGTCAAGACTGATGATCTCACACACACACACACACACACACACACACACACACACACCCCAAGAGAATATGAAAAGTTTTATTACTCACATTATGAGGCTTTCTGGGGAGAGCAAAATAGGACTCCGAAGCTGGTCTAAAAATGGCCTGAGAGAGCCAGGAAGGGTTTTTATGGTGGTTGGGGAGAGGAAAGGTTCCCTGGGCTGGTTTGAGCTGCCTGCCAGCACCAAAGGAGGCAGCACCCAGGCTTTCTTATCAGCTTGCCTAACTATAGGGCACAAGAGAAAGAGAAAGTGTGAGGCTTAAAAGTTGCCAGCAGTCATACATCAAAAACTAGATTCAGATTCTTTATTAAAATCCTTGACAACTCTGTGTATCGCATTTTACATTTTTCAAAGAATTTTCATGTTTTTTGAGATAGGTTTGATTTAAATGACAGCGACTTAAATGACTAATCAGGGGACTCAATCAGCTTTTGCTATGAAAATGTGTCTTTATTTACTATTACCTTGCTACACATTTTCCAAAAACCAGCTTAGATATCATAGAATTTTTAGGATTACAAAGGTACACGTTGTATCATGAACCTGATACTGTATGATCAGTTTTCTAGTCATCTCAGAAGACTAAGTGGTAATAGGACGACTTTTGCCGTAGTTGACTAAAGCAGATGCTAGTTTAGCCACAGTGTGATGAAGCATCGCTAACCCAAGAAGCGAATCAAGAATATGTGGGAGATATTGCTTTCATGCTGGCCCAGGAAGACAGCGGCCACCATCAAAGCCAGAATCAAACACAGAAAGTAACATTCAAATAGTGCTTTGTGGTTTAAAAGTGGATTTGGATTTTGTTTATTGTCTGTCTCCCCATATTAGAATGTGAGCCCCATGAGAAAAGAGATTTAACCTCTGTATTCCTCTCTACTGTATCTTCAGGGCAACAAAAAGTGCCTGGTCCATGGCTGCACTTATGAATGAAAGAATGTGTGATCCAAAGAGATTAAGGAGAACCAGACTTGAACCCCCATTTTTTTTGTATATGAAAACTTAAACTCTTATCAACCACTACACTCACTAAAACAAGAGCTGCACCTTTGGCCAGGGAAGAACCTATCCTAACCATTCCACATGACAAAAAAAAATGCTGGAAATGACTCTTGGAGGACCACTCCGCCTTGCCGGCTGCATTATCAAGACATGACTCATGACTTCTCACAGGCAGGAGCAAACCCTTTGCAAGATTTCAGACTGTATAAATCCAAATGCTAACATGAATAATCACACCTGCGGTAATAATTTTAAGTTGGATATAATACAGACAACCACCAGTTACCAAAAAATTATTTCAATTGAATAAAATACTTACATTTAAAAATTTTTAATGAATAAGTCAGACAAAGAGAAATATTGTATGATCTCACTTATATGTGGAATCTCAAAAAGCCAAACTCATAGGAAAAAGAGTTGCCAGGATTTGGAGGTGGGTAGGGAGGGGGGAATCGGGAGATGCTAGTCTATGGGTACAAGCTTCCAGTCGTAAGATAAATAAGTTCTGGGAATGTAATGTAAAGCGTGGTGACTACCGTTAACAACACAGTATCATATACTCGATATTTGTAAGAAATTTGATCTTAAATGTTCTCACCACACACACACACACACACACACACACACACACACACTCACACACACAGAATGGTAACTATGGGAGGTAACAGTATGTCAGCTCACCTTATGTGGTAAGCTTTTCACAATATGTACATATACCAAATCATCACATTATCTGCCTTAAAGTGTTGTATGTCAATTATATATCAATAAAGCTGGGGGGAAATATTTTTTAAAAATAAATGAAATTCCAGGGGCACCTGGGTGGCTCAGTTGGCTGACCATCTGCCTTCAGCTCAGGTCATGATCCCAGGGTCCTAGGATCAAGCCAGCCCTGCCTCAGGCTCCCTGCTTGGCGAGCGGTCTGTTTCTCCCTCTGCCCCTCCCCCTGCTCATGCACTCGCTTTCTCTCTCCCTCTCAAAAAAATAAATAAATAAAATCTTTAAATAAAAAAATAAAAATTTTAAAAAATAAAAAATAAATGAAATTCTTAATGAAAAATACACATAGTAATATCCACCCCCAAAAAAGGAACATGGATATAGATATATGCATAGAAGGTATCTAAAAGGGTAGAGCAAAGTTTTGTTCAATGGCTACTATTAGGAAGTGGAGTTTTGAAAAGGTGGCAGGAGCTAGGAAAAAGTGTAGAGTGTACTGAAGACTTTTGCACATTACTTAATATGATTTTGAACTGGTTTAATTTCTTGTACACAAACATGGAATTCCTTATCATTTTTAGATTTGTCATGATTACAACATCCCATAATTCTTTACCCTATATATAACAAGCACTCAATATACATGAGTTGGTGATGTTGAAAACATGTCTACTATGGCCACCCAGCCCAATTTGCCTTAATATCCACCCTATTATCGATCTACACATTCATATTAATATAAATACATGCTTTACATTTATATTTTTATAAGATAAATTCATACAAATATTGGCACTCATTTTCAAATTCTGTATCTCACACGAATAACAGCATGATTTCTAAAAGTGGCACAAACAAAAGCTATTATCAAAAAAATAAAAAGTAAGCGCTCGTGAGGATGTGAAGAAATTGAACCCCTTGCGCACTGTTGGGGGGAATATACAACACAAGTGCTGCGGAAACTACCATGGCCGTTCCTGAAAAAAACTAAAAATAGGACAACCCTACGACCCAGCAATGCCTCTTCTGGGGATGCACCCAAAGGAATTGAAAGCAGGGTCTCAACGAGACATTTGTACACCCATGTTCATAACAGCACTATTCACAATCACCAAAAGGTGAAGACAACCCAAATGTCCATCGACAGAGGAATAGATAAATAAAATCTGGTGTATACATCCAACAGAGTATCGGTCAGCCTTAAAAAGGAAGGAAATCCTATTACCTGCTACAACAGGGATGAACCTTGAGGACATCACGCTTAGTGAAATAAACCAGTCTCCAAAAGACAAATACTGTATGATTCCACTAATATTAGATATCTAAAGCAACCGAATTCATAGACAGAAAGGAGAGTGGTGGTTGCCAGGGGCTCGGGGAGGGAGAAATGGGGAGTTGTGGTTTCATGGGGACAGAGTTTCAGTTTTGCAAGATGAGAAAGTTCTGAAGATGTTTTACATTAATGTGAATATACTTAACACTATTGAACTGTACGCTTAAAAATGGTTAAAATGGCAAATTTTATGTTATGTGCTTTTTAGCACAACTCTTAAAGAAAAAAACTGGCACAAACAGTACTTTGTTCTCTTAACAATCTTTTGAGCTAATTATTAAACCCATTTTACAGGCAAAAAAAAACCAAACAACTGAGGCTCAAGGAAGACATGGCAAGATCACAACTAAGATGGATTAGCCAGCCTGTGGCCCAGAACCTAATCAATAAGGCCTATCAAAACAATTGGGATGTCTGGGTGGCTCAGTTGGTTAAGCATCTGCCTTCGGCTCAGGTCATGATCCTGGGGTCCTGGGATTGAGCCCCGCATCATCGCATCTTGCATCGGGCTCATTGCTCAGCAGGGAGCCTGCTTGTCCCTCTCCCTCTGCCTGCCACTCACCCTGCTTGTGCTCCCTCTCTCTGTCTCTCTCTCTGTGTCAAATAAATCAATAAAATGTTAAAAAAAAAAAAAAACTGCAGAAAAAAGTCGACATGGTGCCAATCAACTCTGCTTTCCAGTCACGTATTAATGGGTGAAGTGTACATTGTTGCCCTCCCATCAAATTAAACAGCATTCCCAAGTGAGAATTAAAATAAACACTTCTTACTCGTCCCAGCCTGTCTCTGTTTGGTATTTTTGGCATATGTGTGCAATTGCAGCCAGCTGAACATCTAAAACAAAATATTGCATGGCATTGTGCTATTTACTGGGAACAAGTCCCTTATTTTATTAAATAAAGTGCAAATGCTTTTATATACCTTGAAAAAAGTTGTCCTGTTTCACTGAGATTCAGTCGAGCAGATATTTAAAGGATATCCATGTGGGGGAAAAAACAACTTACTGGCCTCTGCAGAGCACCAGCTTTTGCCTGCCGGGTCCACCCACCTGCCTCACTCAGCCCATGATCATAGAACACACCAATCCTAGTGCAAGTTCTGCCACCACACTTAACTTCATTAAATTTTAACATAATGATCTGTCATTGTTTCTTCCATTAAACTGAGAGCTCCATGAGGGCTGGGTCAGTGTTTTATTCATCTTTGACCCAATCCCCTTCCCATGTGCCTGGACCATAGCAGTATCACCGCTTATTTGTTGACCGACTGGATAAATGAAAAGATGTTTGGAACCCAGGGCTAGCCCTGACTCTCACACGAAGGTGAGAAGTTCTAGTTCAATACTACACAACTCAGCAGAAATTCAAGCTGGCCTCTGATCAATGTGACCTTGAACTACAGTTTAAGTAACTGAGCTCTATATTGTCCTAACACCTTTAGGCACAAAACTCAGTACTCAAAAGTCCTCCTAGTCTTAGGGCTTATCTTTCTCTAACCTTCCTTCATCCCTCCCCTCATTTGCTCACTCATTCAACATTGCTTTCATCAGATTTCTATTAACTGGTTACTCAGTATTATGCACCCTTCTGGGCACTAGCGATACATCAGTGGAGGGCGAGAAAACAGACGAGGATCCCTGCTCCCTTGGAGCATTTGGAAAGAAGAAAAAGTATATCGAGAATTCCACGGGTCGTCAGGCTGGGAAGGGGAGACCTCATGAGAAGGTAAAATCTGAACAAGCATATAAAGGGGGTAAGGGAGTGAGTCAAACAGGAGCCAGGACAATGGAATTCCGATTTGCAATCGAGCTCTGCCGACACTGGAAGGCTGGAGGGAGCTTGGCACGGTCGGTCGAGAAGCAGAGTCAACAGCGGGAGAAGAGCTGTGGCAGGCGAGGCCAGAGAGGAGGAGCTACTGCACAGGCATGAGCCCCACCCCTTCAACCTCGTCTCCTCTTTGCTTCATCTCGACCGCGTATTGCAATCCAGGGAGTCCAAAGTCAGACAGACCCGGGCCAGTCTTCCCTTTCCGCCGTGTACCCACTCGGTAATTTTGGGAAGTAGTTCCCTCCTACCTATAAAATAAGCACCTTATGCACATGGTCCATTTATCTTTTTGAAATGCTCTGTGACACGGGACAAGCATTTCCAATATAAAGGTTAAAAACGGAGGCTTATAGGTTTCAAGAAGATTTGGGAACATGCTCAGAAAGATCAACCTGGGAAATGGCTCAATAGGGATGCGAACTCTGGTCCTCTGATCCCAAAGCCTGTGTCCTTCCTCACTACCCATGTGTCGGAGTCTGCTACATGATAAGTGCTCAGTACATGTGATTCCTTTCTCTCTCATCACCTTGATGACTTCCCTGAGGTTCATGTGTGCCTTCCTTGAAGATCTCTGCGTGCCATCTGCTCCTCAGTCCCTCATTTCTTGGGAGCATCCTCTTATTTCCCAGAACAAGCCCGCCAGCCCCGAATGCCTGTCTACTGTCAGGGCAGCCTGGCCTGGGGCAAGTCATATCGTCACTTGTCCACTGGGTGTGATGATGATACCTGCTTGCTCTGATGAGGGACACATCAGAGAGAATCCCTGGAACGTATTTCTCACACAGCCTCCAGCCTCTAAGAGGCACTTGACACTAGTTATCATCATGCCTTCCAGAACTTGCTTTTTGCCTTCCTGGCTGGCTTCTGACCAGCAGTAGATTAAGCCAGCGCCCCTCCAAAGGCGGGAGTGGGGGGCGGGGACTGTGCATTCTTACCCCCTGGAGCCTCCTCAGAAATCCTTCCCATCGTTGGCCATGGCACCAGACGTGATAAACACCTCTAAAGCTTTAAACGAGCATGTATATTTGATACTTTTAATGCTTCAGCTACAAATGTGGGGGGGAAAAAAGCGCGACTAACTCCACTGGGGCCAATTTAGACTGTTTATGTACTTACAGTTTTCCTGGAATTCAAACATTGGAAATACAAGTTCACTAATCTTTACAATCTACACCACTTTCCCTTTTAGAATATTAGTACAAACAGGGCTGTGGATGTGCTGTTGTCAGCTCCAAGAGCCATCACGGCCCCCTGAGTCCTCATGGGGCTGTGCAGCTGGTGACCCTAGCGACAAAGACCGGTGGGCACCCATCCCCCAGCTGCTGTGCGAGTTGGCTGCTGGGCACTCAGCTGCCACCTTCTCTGGAGAATTGTGCTCCCCAAAGGGAGCCCCAGCCAGCCCCAGGAGGCCAATGGAAGGGGGACAAAAGAGTTAACATAGAGACACATTGGGTGAGTGTTAGCAATCATCTTCATCGCCAGTTCTGGTGGTCCTTCATGACCGGCGGACCTGAGACCGCATGAAAGCCTGGCTCCTGGTCCTAACGCAGCACTCTCTCCCCTGAGTGACATTATACATCCAACCCAACTCCCTCTCAAGATTGTGATTTTTGGCGCGCCTGGGTGGCTCAGAGGGTTAAGCCTCTGCCTTCGGCTCAGGTCATGATCCCAGGGTCCTGGGATCGAGCCCCGCTTCGGGCTCTCTGCTCAGTGTGGAGCCTGCTTCCCCCTCTCTCTTTGCCTGCCTCTCTGCCTGCTTGTGATCTCTCTCTGCCAAATAAATAAATAAAATCCTTAAAAAAAAAAAGATTGTGATTTTGACCCACCCACTCTCTCAATCAAAATTCAGCTGGAGCTCCCAAGTTGGCATTCTTTCCAGACTGAACAAAAGTTATGAGTCATGGAGAAAGGAGTCCAAGAAGAGACTCAGATTTCCAAATCCAAACCTCAGAAAAATAGAAGCAAAATGTTTTCTTTGGAGAACATACATCTCTGCCCTGGAAAAAAATAAAATAAAATTTCTCAATTTCCAACACTTAAAGCAAAACCTATCAAAATAGCTGGATTGGGTTGAGTATATTGCCGCTGTAATAAATTTCACAATGACTTACTATCATTTTAAACAATTCACATGTTAAATTATGTCAGTGACCGCAAAGATGGAACAGTCCTGTAGCAATATACATCTATTTGTGTGTGAAATATGTCCTTGTTTCCCTAAAAGAAGGCTGGCAAAAGGGTTTAACTCAGAACTACTTGCATTGATTTAATTTGACTATTTGGATGCCTCAATTTTCAGCTAATTGGCCACTTTCTATATAAATCACCTTATAGCGTTAAAAGATACTAAACAGTGATAATGCTTATAAAGGCATAACCCTATCTCAAGAAAATTCTTTTAATATGGGAAACATATTTTCTTTCTCTAAAGATAATAGTAAATGCTTGGAATTTTCCATTGTTGAACTAAAAGAATATTAGAGCCCCATCTGGTGGATTTGATGCTTATTCAGGAGATAAAATGAAATTTTTACCCAGCCATTTACTGAGTACTGGGCTGGGTTATTGCTTTCAGAATGTGGATGTTAATCTCTGTCTCTTTGTTTTCCATTCAGTGTGTATGTCCTTCTGTCTGAGTGACGAATTTGTCCCTCCAGGGTCCGCCCACCCCCCTCTCACTTGTCCTAGAGAAAGAGCCTTCAGCTAGAGAGTGATTAACACAGTTCTCTAGATAATAAACATTATAAAAAGAATAACATTTCAAAAGGATATATGATCACAAAATAGATATAACGTAATCACATAATTACATCACAGCATAAATATTAGATGTGATGCATGCATATATTATTAATATATATTATATAAATTATCAAATTTATAATATTAAAACATATACATATATTAAACTTCATATATACCTTCTAAGTACATATAAGATACACTATAAATCATAGAAAAGTTTCAGGAAGAGAATACCAAGGGCCCTCATTGTCTCAACTAAGAATATAATACTATCTACCAAGGTAGAAGGAAGGCAGCTGGTCAAAGCACTGGAACAGTTGAGAATGAGGGAGTAGGAGAACTCCTTTCAGAAAAGTAATAATAATAATTTCTAAGTTAGATGGTATTAGATGTCCAGCTATGACTGAAGAGAGATGGGGGGCGGGGGGAGAAAAAGAGAGATACCACGTTTTTCTGGTTACCGTAAATATCAGCTAGATGTGACACTGGAGTTGTGCTAAGTGCATTTTCTTACAGTATTTATAGCAGACAGAACACAACCGTATCATCAGGCTTTTGAGAGTGCTCTGAATCCTGGGACCTCATTTCCCTCTGGCCAACCAGCTGGTTCTTTCCATTTACTCTATATGTCCTTTCTCTACCACTGAACTTTTTGACTCACTGTTTCCACAACTCCCTCTTGACTTGACCTAGAACCCAGCCCATCATGAGTTTCTCCTACCTCTTTTTTCGTAATAACTTTTGGGTCTCATCAAATTTTCTCTATGTTTTAAATCTAAATTTTCAAAAGAAACTGAGTAGCCAACCAGAACAGGGGGCGAGAGGGTGAGGGGAAGTTTGGCCAACTTATTGAATGGAGGTCCTTGGGACAAATTCCCATTCTTGGTCCATAACAGGAGCAGGGCGGGAGGTGGGGAAGCGATCATGTCATGCCCATTGGCCTCCTCTTTCATCGGGGACTGTGGGCAGAGGATTCCTCCAAAGGGAGCTATGCACACGATAGACATTCTGCGATCTGCCTGTCCAATCCGTTCCTTCTTCCAATCTACAGACTGGTACTCTGCATTCTCCCGAAGTTGCTTGTAGAGCTCGCGAGTTTGAATCAAACCCTACTCCCTTTCGTCGTGTGGAGTAAAATAGAAGTTTCGAATCTGAAAATCAACAGATCTGACCCAGAGTTTCTTGTGACTTTCAACAAGTTAGGAAAGTTATGAGGCTCAAGCCAAAATGACACCTAACTTTTCTAGACCAAATAGTCTTAAAAAAAAAAAAAAAAAAATGTAACTACCAGAAATGGAAACATGCATAATCCACTTACTTCAACCAGCGTCTTCCGAGTACACAGATGGCCACCGCATGAGCTGGGTGACTCTGCAAATAAGTAGAAGAAAATGATCTAGGCTCTGCCTTCAAAATTTGCACTCCATGATGGAGACTGGTGGCATCCCCATCTTCAATTCTGTATTATACTATCTGTTCCCCTTTTCCTTGTATATTACAGGCAAAATAAGCCAAACAGAGCTGAACCCAACATGCTCAGAAAGTATGTTGTGTTTTCCAAAAAGTTCTTGAAAACGTCTTCCCTGAGAGTTTCAGGCACGCCTCATGCTGGCTTTTCCTCCAGCAGCGCCAGCACATGAGGCAGGAACCAGTTTGCCAGCTCTTCACTTCTTTCGTTACATATTAAATCAACTCGCTTGCTCCTCCTCCCATCATACAAACAACATAAGTGATGTCGAAAATAATGAAAGATGTTTTACCCCGTGAGCTGCACTCAGCTCTCCGCGTGACTCACACAGTGCTCTGCTTCGACGCATCTCGCCTTCTTCCGGTTCCAATTCTCTTTAGTGAAGTTGGCCTACTTTCATTTTCTACCCTTTGTCCCCAAAGATATATGAAAATCAGGATTTTACTGTGGTGCAGTATTGCCACTTCTTTTTAGTGAAAAGCAGGACATAGGAACAAAGAACTATCTTGTGTGTTTTCTGTTATCTACTATTTTTTAGCAAGGTTTTATCTAATGGAAGTTGTGCTGGTTTCTCATTGATTGCCTTAGCTCCAAATCCGCCTTTCTTTGACCTGCTTTGTAATCCTGGAATTGGACCGTGTAGGTGTTTCTCTTCCGCCAATTAGCTCCATGTTTGGCTTGGCCAACAGGGGGCGCCAGAGGGACACCGCCTGGAGAAGCTGGAGGCGAGGACTGTCCCCTCTTCTGCAAGGGCTCACCTCCGCAGCCTCAGACCAGCTGCTGCCCAGACCCCCGGGGCGTGTCCCCTGTCACCAGCACTGTTTTGTGGCTATCATGCCTTCACCAAAGAGCACTGGATCCAAACTGGTGGAGAGTAGAGATGTCTTCTCCTGAGTTCTTTTCTTGCTCCCCCATTCCCTCCTTCATAGTTGTAGTAGCTGCTTTCTGGGCGTGCTTCCTGTGCACTCTACCAGGGCTTTATTTCATCTAGTGAATTGCCTTTTTACTAGGTAACAATTCTTTTCTTTTTTCTTTTAGAGAGGGAGAGATGATGGCTGGAGAGTGGCAGAGGGAGAGGGAGACAGAGAATCTCAAGCAGCCTCCCCGCCCAGGGCAAGCCCCAGGTGGGGCTCGATCTCACCACCCTGAGATCATGACCTGAGCAGAAATCAAGAGTTAGTGGCTTAACGAACTGAGTCGCCCAGGCTCCCCTAGGCAACAGTTCTTTATATTAAATGTTACCTTTTTGAATTACCAGCATGCTTGCTGTACCTTAACTGAATCTCTTTCTGTGTGACTCTGGCTCAAAATCCTTTTTCTGCCCTACCTCCTACCACCATATAAAATTAATTGCACGTTTACTCATTCTTATTTCCATAGTCTTTGAAAAACTTGAGTCCGTTTTTCATTCCCAGGACCACCCATTCTGACCCAGAACTACATCATCTCGTATCTAGATGTGTTTCTACCTTTTTCCAATGTCTCTCTTTCCATACAACCAGCACACCATTGTAAAAGTAATCTTTCACCACATCACTTCCCATTCAAGTCTCTTTGATGATATCTCCTTGAATATAGGGGAAAAAATCAAACTTGGTAGCTGGATGTGACACGATACATATTTAGCCATATCTTTGGGGGACTATTATTCTGCCTCAGACAGGAGGAAATATATATAATATTTATATAATATATATTTTTATATAATACCATTATATATTTTTGAATTATATTTTAATATAATTTAATATATTTTGAGTATATATTATTTTATATTTTATATATAAATATATGTGTGTATAGACACCATATATATACACATATATATATATGGCAGAGAAAGAGAGAGAAATTCATTTCAAAGAATTCGCTCACACAGTTGTCAGGGGTAGCAAGTCCAAAATCTCAGGCAGAAGTTGATCCTGCAGTCTCGTGGCAGAATTCCCTCTTCTTCCAGGAAACCTCAATGTTTGCTTCCGATCTTTCAACTGATTAGATGAGGCCCACCAAAATTATTGAGGATAATCTCCTTAAGATCAGCTGATTCTAGATGTGAAGCACACCTACAAAATATATTCACAGCAACACCTAGAAACGGGTTTTGACTGAATAACAGGGTACCATAGTCAGGCCAAGTGGACACATAAAACTAACCGTCAACATGGCAAGGAAGAATTAAGGTTTCAGATGGAATTAAGGCTGTTAATCAGCTGACCTAAAAATAAGGAAATTATCCTGGATTATATCCTGGATGATCCAGGTGGAATCATTAAATGTGGAAGAGGGAGACAGAAAAGTCAGTGTCGGAGTGAGTGTACTTAGCACTTTGACAAAAGGGCATTGCTTTATAACACATCTTTCTCACCATGGTTTTGCTTTGTGATTTAACATGCAGTTAGCTCTTTACATTTCTGACCATATATATTTTCTGCTCAGTAACATAAAGTTCACCAGAGCTGGTATTTTGTGTTAAACTCCTTTATATCCCCAACACCCAGGGAATACGTCATGTGTATCACACAAACACGCATACAAACACACACACACACACACACACACATGGGCAGAGTGAATGTCAATGACTAAAGTGTACTAAGGTAGTAACTACTCTATACCTTCATATATAAGGAAGAAAAATGAGGGTAGGTTTGTGCTGGAAGATGTGTAGAGTATGAAGCTATAGTAATTAAAACAGAATAGTATCCATTCGCATTGTGTATTCGCAGTTCAATCCGTCCTCTCGCCACACAGGGCTCCATGGAGTGAAGATACCACATCTGACTTATCCATTCTACCATTGGCAGACATTAGGATTGCTGTTTATTTTGGATTATTACATACAGTCCTCTGAGAACTCTTATAGTCTTTTGGTGAACATGTGTGTTCATTTCTGTTGCGATTGTACCTAGTAAGAGTCATTTTAATTTAGAAATTCTACCTATAAAAACAATTCTGAATATTCTCGAAGAGGCTGATATTTTTATTTATTTATTTATTTTAAAGATTTTATTTATTTATTTGACACAGAGAGAGAGATCACAAGTAGGAAGAGAGGCAGGCAGAGAGAGAGAGGGGGAAGCAGACTCCCCGCCGAGCAGAGAGCCCGATGCGGGGCTTGATCCCAGGACCCTGAGATCATGACCTGAGCCGAAGGCAGAGGCTTTAACCCACTGAGCCACCCAGGCTCCCTGAGGCTGATATTTTTAAATTATGAGTTCCAGACTCAAACTTTCAGGAAGAGCCCTTTACTACTTTCCCTTATCTGGAAAAATAAATAAATTTCTGTGAAACAGAGGCTCTCAAACATTGAAACGTACCCAAATATTAATAGCATAGAAAGTGTACTAGAAAAGAATATTAGCGCTTAACCGATCTGCACCTTCGGCTCAGCATTCTGAGTTTAATTTTGGGGAGTCTTCCAATTCTGATTTCCTTAATATACTTTAATCTCTACAGAAAATTAATTCTGGCGGCCAGAACCGAAAACCAAGCAGTTTTTGCCTCAGTTCAGTCCAAATTCACTCTCCAGAGGGCTAGTTGATTGCAGGTTATATTGAAGCAGCATAAAAATAAGATTCTGCCAGTTGTCCATGATCCATCTGTAGCTTTTCCTTCCCCGAACACACCAGCCAAAAGCAGGATAGTCAAGGGATATGGGTAACAATGCTAATGAATGGAAATACAAAATGGCACTACCACGTTGGGAGATAGTTGGGGGGTTTCTTATGAAGCTAAACATAGTCTTACCATATGCTCCAGCCATCATGCTCCTTGGTATTTATCCAAATGAATTTTAAATGTATGTCCACACTAACACCTGCACACAAATGTTTAGAGCAGCCTTATTCATAATTGCCAAAACTTGGAAGCAACCAAGATATCCTTCGGTAGGTGAAGAGATAAACAAACTATGGTACATCTACACACAATGAAATATTATTCAGAGATCAAAAGAAATGAGCTATCAACAATAATGAGGTACATTCATGGTACCACACCCATTAGGATGGCTACTATTTAAACAAAATTTTTTTAACAGAAAAGAAAAAGTGTTTGTAAAGATGTGGAAAAATTGGAACATTTGTGGACTGTTGGTGGATGTGTAAAGAGGTTCGTGTATGGAAAACAGTGCGATGGTTGCTCAAAAAAATAAAAATAGGGGTGCCTGGGTGGCTTAGTCAGTTAAGCGTCTGACCCTTGATTTCAGCCCAGATCATGATCTCAGGGTCATGAGATCAAACCCTGAGTTGGACTCTGCAGTGTGCATGGAGTTTGCTTAAGGTTCTCTCTCTTCCTCTCTTTCTGCTCCTCTCCTCCAGCTCAAATGTGCATGCGCTCTTGCGTGCGTGCGCGCTCGCTCTCTCTCTCTCTCTCTCTGAAAAAATAATTAATTAATTAAAAAATAAAATTACAATATGACCCAGCATCAGGGTCTTAAGGAGATATTTGCACACTCATATTCATAGCAGCATTTTTCACAGTAGCCAAAGGTTAGAAGTCACCCAAATATAGTAAAGTATATCCAAGTAAGTAGGTAAACATCCAAATAAAATGTGGTATCCATGCAATGGAATATTATTCAGTCTTAAGAAGGAAGGACATTCTGACATGCATGACATCGGGCTAAGAGAACTAAGCCAAATCCAAAAAGACAAATACTCTGTGGTTCCACACGTACGCGGCACATAGAGTAGTCCGATTAATATAGAGAGAAAGCAGAATGGTGTTCGTTGGGAGACTGGGAACGACTGGGGAATGGGGACTTATACTGCAACGGGTCCAGGGTTTCAGTTTTACAAAATAAGAAAGTGGAGGTGGATGGTGGCGATGGTCGCGCAGAGGTGGGAATGTACTTAACACCACTAAACCATACACTTAAAAATGGCTAAAATGGTAACGTTTAGGTTATTCATATTTTACCACAATTAAAAATAATTTAAAGAAGGAAGGAAGGAGATACCAAACCAAGGAAAACATGGAGGGAACTCAAACGCCTATGGCTAAATGAAAGAAGTCATTCTAAACATCTGTAAACTCTATGATTCCAACTGCATGACATTCTGGAAAAGGCAAAACTATAAAGCTAGTAAAAAAAATCAGTTCACGGGAGAGGAAGTGAGTGATGTGTAGGTAGGTCACAGGGGATTTTTAGAGCAGGGAGACTATTCATCTGTGTGACATTATAATGGTGGATACGTCTCGTTGCCCAGCGGTTGAAACCCCAAGAGCCCCACCACACACAGAATGAACTCGAATGTAAATAATAAACTTTAGTTAATGATAATGTATAAATACCAGTTCATCAACTCTACTAAATGGACCACACTATCTCAGTCAGTTCCGGCTTAACAAAATACCCCAGACTGGGTGGTTTCTAAACAACAGAAATTCATTGCTCGCAGCTCTGGAGGCTGAAAGTCTAAGATGAACATGCCACCATGGTCAGGGGAGGGCCCTCTCCTGGTTGCGGATTTCTGGTTGTCTCTTCACATGGCGGAAAGGGACAGGGGGAGGGGAAAAGGATCTCTCTGGAGCCTCTTTCATAAGGGCACTCGTTTCATCTGGCCCCTCATAACCAATCACCTCCTAAAGGCTCCATCTCCTGCTACTATCACCTTGAACATGAGGTTTGAACATATGAATTTCAGGGGCCACCAACTTTCAGACCATAGCATTTGTCAATGCAAGATGTTATTAACGGGGCAAATTGTAGATTGGGGGAATGGGCTTATAAAGGATACTCTTTTGTTAGGTTATAGCTGTTTACAAGCTGCCCCCGGGGTTAACCTAGGTGTCATATGAGTGACCCCAAGCAGAAACACAGACAAAACACCCTTTTTTTTCAGCACTAAAGCAATGATTGGGGAGAGAAGTTACACCCTCTGCCTCCTTCTTATCTCTGACATCCCAATCACCAAACCCCACCAAACACATAGAAGTTCTTATGTCTTAATAACTTCATGGTTAGCCACTTCAAAGCCCCTGAAACTGTTTTTTCCAGTGGGATCATTGATTCTACATGAAATAGACTCTTAAGGATTCTGCCCAAGCATTCCAGGGTTCTCTGGCACTAGTGTTCCCAAGTGCGGGTCTGTGGCAAGGCTCTCATAATTACACGGCAATGTAAGAAAAACAAAGATCGTGTCGTGAGTATTTTCACAAAGGCAAACTTTAAATGTAAAAGATTGCCTTTTGCTGTAGATTAAATCCTCCCTCCATTCAGGGAGAGGTAAGTGTAGTTAAATGTCAGTTTTTTAATGAAATGATGATGATAGAAGACAAAAGTCATTTTTTAAAAGGCTTCATTTGGCTAAATAGGAGGCCGGTAAGCCTCTGTTGATCCCAAAAGGTTTTTTTTTAAACTACCCTGATCCATAACAATCTGAAAGTCTGGGATTCATGGTCCTGGATGACTAACTGATTACCTTTCTCCCTCCAAGAGTCTGAAATGTGTAGCAAAAAAATCTAGATACATGAAATCATTGCCTAAGTCAGAAATTGTCTACAACCAAAAGGTTCCTCCCTCTTGCACCAAATCTTCTGCTAGAGCGGCCAACCCAAACAGACTTTTCTCTGCTTCTTCCCTTCCTCTCCTTGATGATTAAAAGCAGTCAACAGAAGGAAGGAGGTTGAGACCCGTAGGAGTGACTCATCTCCCAGACAATCAGATGCTTGAAAACAAGGTTTCTCTGTACCCCATCTCACACTTAGATTTGGTGCCCAGTCAAAATCTAACAAACCAGGACTGAAAGACTGAATCGAATCTTCCAGTTAATGGAGATGTCAGAGGCCAAATCACCAAAGGTCTGCCATAGGAATGACCTACTTCCCATAGCATAGCAATCTGTAGGCTTCTTAGCTTATGCGAGGTCTGCTTATCCCTGTGGAACTTTAAGGAAGCTTGAGCTGAGACCATTTCCCAGGAAGATCATCCCACAGGGCTTGAGGGGGGAACATTACCCCTACTTGGAAAACATGGGCTCATCGGCTTCAGAAGAATCCTCTGTGGGCAGCTCCACTAGCAATTGCCTTTTTTTTTTTTTGCAATCCAAAAAGTAGAATAACTCAATTTTATTAGTCACTAGCCAAGACTTTTGGCTATTAGTCATTAGCCAACTTTTATCTTAAAATTGGCATCATGGAAAATGTTGGCTTGTCAAAGATAAACGGAAAGTCCTTTACCTATATCCATTTTCAAATTGGTTCATTATTTCTCTCTGGCTTTGCATAATGATTCATTCAGTGAACTTGGATTCCTTTCTTAGTATCCCTGAAAACAGAAGGGAGGATGCTACTAATTAATATAACCATTTTAGAGACAAGGAAATGAAACCAGGGAAGTGCTCTCGTCAGTGGACAGACAGACCAAGCTGGAGAAAATATCCCTTCACGCATCAGCATAGCACCTTCCCTGCAATCAGACCACACTGTCTCTTAGGAAAAAGCCCCTAAAGAAGTAAATATGTGATCTTAGTGTAAAGGCAATCCTTTGGCTCCTAAGATTCTCCATCAGGTCACTATCCATTTAAATCCTGTATCTGATCAAATTATACAATGAATAGCAGAGGTTTTCAACTGTGCTGCATAGAGAAGTCCCCATATAGAGGGAAAGAAGGTGTAGGAATGGGTAGGGGCATTGCAAAGGTTGAAACTTTGCCCCTTGTTCAACCACAGCAAACCCACCTTCATATTTTCTTATATCTTCTGTATTGTGCAGTGGTTCATTTCAAGAAAAAAACCTATTCCTTTAAAAAAAAAAAGTTTGCATGGGGCGCCTGGGTGGCTCAGTGGGTTAAAGCCTCTGCCTTCAGCTTGGGTCATGATCTCAGGATCCTGGGATCGAGCCCCGCATCAGGCTCTCTGCTCAGCAGGGAGCCTGCTTCCCCCTCTCCCTCTGCCTGCCTCTCTGCCTACTTGTGATCTCTCTCTCTCTGTCAAATAAATAAATAAAATCTCTAAAAAAAAAAAAAAAGAGTTTTAAAAAAACAATATATCCTCAGGGGCTCAGCACAAGTTGAGGTTGGTCATTTGGGCATTTACGGTTGTTAATAGTATTATCACACTGTAGGGGAGAAAAATAATTCTCCCCCTACCCTTCCAAGTTCTAATTTGAGACCCTGTAGTAAAAGATTAACAAGGGAAAAAGAAACAGAAGTTTATTAACACATAAAGTCATATAAATATGGGAGAGAGTCAGGGGAAAATGAGTTAACTCCTCAAGGTGGCTTAGAATTCAGGCTTAAATACAATCTTAATAGGGAAAGGGGAGAGGGATGTAGGCCTCTTCAGAGAGAGGAAATGATTTTTGGGAAAGATGAATGGGACTTTAGAAGAACAGATGGGAGGTACAGTAGTTTGTGACAAAGTCTGTCTGGGTGTGGGGTGGATCTCTAGTCTGCTTTATTGTGACAAGAGTCAGTCTTCCTTGGTTGGGGAAACTTCCAGAAAGCCCATCTATGACAACTGAGTTCTGTTTGGAGGAGCTGAAGCCTCTCCCTGCTGTGTATTAAGAGCCTACAGCTCAGAATAATTACTATACCAGAGTGGCATGTCCTGAGCTCCTCAGGGAGTCATATTTGGGGGTCATATTTGGGAGTCATATTCTGCAACTCTCTAGCACCAACTTTCAAGTACATGTTTTTAAATTAGTTTTAAAAAACACTTACTATTTATTTTCCAAAATAATGCATGACCATTTTGTATAAGGTATTCCTGAATCCGTCGATAGCAACAGCTCATTAGGCTGGTCCCCCATGGTGTGTATTAGCCCCAAAGCAGAAGAAACAGCTGAAAGTTCCAATCTCCAAAAGTGCTTTATTCAGTCTGCATTGAATTTTCCTTTTCTTCATCAGCTAGAGCCCACATAGATGCAACTGTCCATTGCTTGAAAAATGATTGTCATCTTTAGCAATAATTCTGATGAGGAGCCCTATTTTTAACTCCAACCTAAAATCCATTAGGGGAGCCGTCTACTGTTTCAAAGTTGGCATTTAGGAGTTACATAGAACTTCCCTCCTCCCTAAATTTGATTTACCATCTGTGTTCATTTGCGATGTTCTGAAGCATCAACGCAGGGTATAGATTTCATTTTGGGGAGAAATAAGATTAAAAATAAGAGCTCTTTAAGCTGCCTCACACCTGATTCCCTGGTATTTGGAACAAGGAACTTAGCTCCATGGTTACTGCTGGTTCCTTCTGGAGGGCCAGGGACAGCAAGGTAACATAGAAACAGTTGGTCCATTTGAAATAAATACATTACATGTTCAGAAGCCTCCTGAACAGGAAACCTGGATATAATTAGCTCTTTTCCTACACCAAAATAAGGCCAAACTTGGATATAGGCATGCAGGTAATAGTCTACCTGATGAAATTCCAGGAGAATCAGGGAAGGTCTCCAAATAGCTTCCTCTACCTTCTGCTTCATGCTTGCTAATTTCATAGCAGCTCTATTGGGACGTAATCGACACAGCATAACCTGCATATATTTAATAAACTGTGCAAGTCCGTGAGTTTCGGCATATGCACACACCAAAAACCATCACCCCAATCAAAACAACGAATATTTCATTAGCTCCAAAATTGTTCATTACCCACAAAACTGCCATTGCGCCCCCTTGGAAATCCATCTCTCTCTCATCTTCTCCTCCCCTGCTCATCTCCAGGTAACCACTGCCCTGCTTTCTATCGTTATAGATTGGTTGGCATTTTCTAGAATGTTATAAAAATGAAATCATATAGTATGTACACTTGTCTAGCTTTTTCCCTCAGCCTAGTGGTCTCAAAATTTTTCCATGTTGTTACATGAATCAATATTTTTTTGCTCTTTATTGGTAAGTACTGTTCCATTATAGGGATATGCCACAATCTGTTGATCCATTCACCTTTCGATGGATATTTGGACTATTTCTGATATTAGGCTTTAACAAATAAAGTTGCTGCAAATGTATGTGTATAAGTGTTTGTGCAGACACTTACTTTCATTTCTCTTAGCTAAATTCCTAGGAATGAAATTACGGTTTATGTGGTTGGTATTTGTATAATGGCCTGTTTTCCAAATGGTGGTATCCTTTTGCATCCCACCAGCAACATATGCATTTCGGTTGCTCCAAATCCTCGCCAACTCTGTTATTTTCAGTGTTTGGATAAAATATTATTTTCTCTCTTCCTTTTCCATCTGTTAACCTTTGATTTCTTTTCCTTGCCTTGTTTTACTCACTAAAGAACCCTCAATACAGTGTTGAATAAAAGTGGTGAGAGAGGACCTCATTGCCATGTTCCTCATCTGAGGGGGAAGCATTCACCCTTCCACCATTAAGTATTATGTTAATTATAGGTTTTTCATAATGTCCTCTATCAGGATGAAAAAATTTGCTTCAGTTCCTAGTTTCTTAGGGTTTTTATCATGAATAAATATTGTATCTTGTCACATGTCTCTTCTTTACCTATTGAGATGATGATATGATTCCTTTTTTTTAATAGATTTTATTTTTTAAGAGCAATTCTGGGTTCACAGCAATATTGAGTAGAAGATACACAGATTCCCCATACTCTTTTTATCCTGTTAATATGGTAAATTGATCTTCAAATGTGAAACCCATGTTACACTCCCGGGATAAACCCCGCTTGGTCATGACACATTATCCCTTTAATATATTGATGGATTTGACTTGCTAAATTTTTTTTTTTTTTCAGAATGAAGCATCTGAACAAATTTTGATGAAAAATGGGGAAGAAAAGTTGACAGTTCTAGGTGAATAAACACAGCATCAAGGGATAAACAGGATGAAAGAGACATTACCTGTTTTAAACTTTTGAGAGGTAATCCTAGCCAAACACTAATGGTTTGAGAATTCCCATCAGTTTTCCCACCAGACTGTCCAGATTGAAAATGCTAGACTATCTTCCGAACATTAATCTATGCATTTAAAAGACAAAAGAATCAGTTAAGATGAAGAGAATATCAGATTATGGCTTTATTATGGATATAACTAGTTAATTCAAAAATCAGCTATTTCCAGAAAGCAGTCAAGCCATTGTTATTACCACATTGGCTAAACAAATAGTTAATTGAATGTGTATCTTCTTTTCATTTTTTTCAGCTTTTATTTTTAATGTCATGTACGCCTCTTACTTTTTCAGGGACCAGATCAAATTTATAATAGAAATATAAACAAAGTTAAAAATAAAGGAAATTTTATCAAACATCATCCTATAAACAGGATTGTTTATTCATCAGGAAGTTTTAAAATAAACTCTTTTGGCTATAAATCATAAGAATTTTCAAAGAAACCCAATAAATATAAAGCCTCCCCCTCTCTTACCATGCCTTTTACCCACTCCCACTCTTCCATCTGCCTGGACTCCAACACACAGAACAGGAAGAGATTGGAAACTCACCAATTCCACGGTCTTGGCAAGACTTCCAGGAGCCATAGGTTCCAGGCTTAAGGATTAATGTTCCTAAATCTTGATGACATCATAACATATTACTGAGAGTTTGGGGTATAAAGGAACCATTCTAAGTAGTAAGTCTTGGGGTTATTCTTCTGCAAAAATATGTTTGCCAAGAAGTTCGGCCAAAGAACAGTTTTATCTAGGCCAGCTAATTTCTACAAGAAGACATGTATTTTCCAGTGTACACAGCTCTAGTAAGCTTCACTCTCTCTTTTCCTTTTCAATTCCCTCTCCCTCTCACACTCCTCTTCCCCTGCCCCCTCTCCTCTCTCTCTCTCTCTCTCTCTCTCTCTCTGTCTCTCTCTCTGTCTGTCTTAAATAGAAGAGTAGTTAGGAGCATAGACTCTTGCTCTGACTCTGGCTCAAAATCTCACTTTGCCACTTTTTAGTAAAGTGACTTTAGCCACTTAACTTCTTCAACTTCTCTGTGCCTCAGTGTCCTCATCTGCAAAAATGAGGATAATAATTGTTCTTACCTCAAAAGAATGTCAAGAGAATTAAGTAAGTTAATCCATAAAAACATTTAAAATAAGCCCTGGCACTTAGGAAATTCTCTGTGAGGATTAGCCGCCACCACCATCATCATCATCTAAGTGAAAAACATTTGACTCCTGGGAAGGGTGGAAAGGGAGAAGCCCTTCACCTTTTCTGCATTGCTCTTGCACTCAGCTTCCGTTCTGACCACTCCCAGGGGTTAAGTACAAATCTGAGATTCCCTAGAAAGAGATACTTTCTGAGTAGCCTTAAGAAGCCAGCCATCAAGTCTCTAAGAAAGGAGCAGACTCAGGACCAGCTCGTCAAGACTGTACATGGAGAATCAACCCAAATTTGCTGCAAACATTCAATGTCACCTTGTACAGTCATTTTACTTCTCCAGTTCTCAAACTTCCTCATCTATGACTTGAAGGGCTTGCATTAAAATTATCCCTTAATTCCTGCATGCTATTTCAATTTCCCATACCCTAGTCCATGTGATCTTTGCATTTACAAGACACGGAATAGTAGGACATTCAGAAATGATTGATTCTGATGATACTGGGGAGTTTGTAGGAAAGGGAAGACTGTCACATTCGTGTGGCATGGCCACATGGGTCATGACCAATCCTGCTCTTGACACCTCAACTCTACCTACCAAGAGGGACACACAACTAACGGTATTCTCGACATCTGCCAGGACAGCAGTGTCCTCTCCATGTAACTGCCCTTCTAGCTGTGTTAAGGAGTCTGTGTCACCAGAGTCAGAAGGCAACAGCACCCCTGTCCCCACCACAATCCTATGGACCCTTTTTCTCTACTTTTCCGCTTCCTTTTCCCTTTCTTCTCCCCCCTCCCTGTCTTCAGCAACACTTTCCACTGCCCCTGACATTTAGGACCTAAAATGCTGCAGCCACTAAAACAGAAGACAGCTTTCCAACCTGGACCCTCTTTCTCATTTACATGAAGCTACTTGCACAATTTCATACAGAGAATTATATAATTTTGAATAAAATAAAAAAAAAAGGAAGGGGCGCCTGGGTGGCTCAGTGGGTTAAAGCCTCTGCCTTTGGCTCAGGTCATGATCTCAGGGTCCTGGGATCAAGCCCTGCATCGGGCTTTCTTCTCAGCAGCGAGCTTGCTTCCCCCTCTATCTCTGCCTGCCTCTCTGTCTACTTGTGATCTCTCTCTGTCAAATAAATAAATAAAATCTTAAAAAACATTTTTTAATTTAAAAAAAAAGAAAGAGGGAAGAGTAAAGGAAAAAAGGAAAAACTTATTTATAGGCCTACCATCAATATTTTGGTGTATTTTCTAACATTTTCCCATGCATAGATTTTTATATTGCCAGGGAATATCATATATTCCCATTGTGTGATAATACCACAGTTAAATCTGCCTTTTTCTCTTAGCACTGTTTCTTAAGCATTTTCCATAATAGTTTATATGCATCACGAATAAACTTGTTGTGTACATTTTGCATCACTTAAAATGCATCTGCCAAAGCTGTCTTCATCTGTTCCCTGTTACTGAGCATTTCAGTTATTTCCAGTTTTTCACTATTATCTTTAGCACTGCAATGAACATCTTTGTGCTTTTAGCTTTTTACATATTTAGATGTATTTATTTAGGATCCCATAAATGAGATCAAAGAGTATCAACATTTTTAAGATCTGTTTTTCCAAATTGTTCTCCCCAAAACCATATTGATTTCAACCACTTATGTGTTATTCGGTCATTAATTCCTTTAACAAAATTTATTGAACATCTACTCTGTGCAGGCACTATCTGGATGCCGTGAATACAGTAAAAAAGGCAGACGTGAAGCCTCCTTTCCTTCTAGCCATCTACAAGAACATCCTCCTTCTGCGCCCAGGACCGAGCCATCCCTTACAGAGCTGAGGTGATAGCGCTTTGGTGTTTAAAATACACTGACGGCTCCGACAGGAAAGTGGTTTGTAAAGTTGGCTATATGCATTCAAAAATATTCACTTTGTAACAACTCTATAAATAGGTATTATAATAACCCTTTTGGGCAGATAAGGAAAGTGAGATCAAATTTGTGATAAAGAGCAGGGCTCAAACCAGTCAGTTGGCTTTCAGATTTCATTCTTTAACCAATATACTACAGCGTTTCCCATTTTTGCAACTTTATGTCTTTGGAACCTGCCCTTAATCTCCCATTTTGCAACAAATCCTTTGCTACTGGTCAATTTTCTCTCTCCTCGCTTCAGGGAATCCTCTCTTCCTGTCCAACTCACCTTCCTCGTCATGATTCTTCACCTCCGACAATCTCTCGCCCACCTCCTAAATCCTCTGCTTTTGTTTCACATGGACCACTCAGCAGATCTCAACCCTGAAAACCTCCGGACTAACGTCAAAGCCCACTCCCCAAACGTTTTGGGTTTCCTTCTGTTCTTTGAATTCACTGTCTTCCTTCTCATCTCTGGAACTCTGAGCACCATTTAACCTCTGCCTGAATCACTCTTTTCTCCACATCTTCGTCCAGCTAACTCTTACTTATTCTTCACAGCAGGGCTTATGAGTCACTTCCTCCAGGAAGCCCCAGAATCCTTCCTATGTGTTCCCACAGCTCCCAGAACACTTATTATGCCAACTGCTCGCTTCAGGTCTAATGGGCTCCTTTGCTGTAGTATAAACTCAGTGGGGACGGGGATACTGGATATCTGATTTACTGCCATATCCCACTCTTGCTTGGTACCTGGCAACTGTTAGGTCTCTACTGCTAACTATAAAATGAATGAATATTCTAAAAATTGTCCCTCGTGGAGATGCTCTGCCAATGATAATGGATAATTTCTCATACTCTACAGTTTAAATGTCTTGGGTGGTTTCCTTCTTTATGGGTTTAATACCATGTCCAAGAGCATGTACCTGTTCTTATGTCCTTTAATTTGCAGATATAAATTAAATCTATTTATTATCTAGCCTGACAGAAACACGTTTTATTTGGACTGATGGCATTTATTAATGCCTGTTTATTAATGACTATGGATATTAAATAAGAAACTTTATGGAATTTGAAATGTTTCAGTGAGTCTATCTGGTGTCTGTATTTTCTCATTTTTTCTTAGATTTTTTTTATGGTGGTAGAATACACATAACATAATATTCACCATTTTAACCATCTCTAAGTTCAGTAATGTTAAGTACATTCACATTACCGTGCAACTAATCTCCAGAACTCTTGTGTCTTCTCGTTTTTGTAGTAAGCCGGGAGCACTAGAAATACTTCTGCAAATGCCTCTTCCCCAGAAAGGAGTGTCTAGATTTTTCAAAATCAAAAACACTTTCTTAATATCAAAAAAGTTCATAGAACCCTGCCAGATGACAGCCAAGCTGTTGACACGTGCAAAAATGAACTATTAATTCAATACAACATTTAGAGTGATTTGCATTTTACTAATCACAACAAAATCTTTATGCAAAGTGCAATAGACAGGGTTTGGATTTGCTCTCAATCCCCCAAGTCATAGGGGTGGGCTTCTGGCAGAAAGAGCCACCCATCACGGAACCAAGAGTGGCCACTTGACTCGCTGAGCTAATCAAATTCCTTCACCAAGAATTTTAAATTAGCAGGAAGACAGTGATAGATATGGATTGATCAATGATTGATTGATTGCAAAACCGTAAGATAAATTCAGAAACAGTGGATGATCACAATCTACAGGTTCATCTGTGCCGCAGTTCTATGTGGGGGTAATTATTCCCATGTTACAGATGGCAAAACTGAGGCTTGGAGAGGTTTTGAGCCTTGAAGCCAGACACTAGGTGTTCCTCAATATGGCTTTTTTGCACAGTGGAATACTCTTGAAACTGGGCTGTTATTGGAAGTTCATCTGTCTGTTTTTCCATTGACCTGTGAGCTCCCTGAGATTTTGGACAGTGTTCTGCTCCACAGGTGCCCGTGAAATGTTTCTGACGTAAGTGAGTGAAATTATACCTGCTACTATGTGAGGTTACAGGGCGTAATCGAAAAGCGGTCACAGGAAACCTACTCAACTTATCCAAGAGTTGGAGAAATGGAGTTAATGTTTCTGAAAGACACCAAGACCATGTAGAGCTTAGCATCCATCCTACAAGGATTTGGAGAAGGAAAATGATTGATGTGTTTTGTGTCAACCTAACCCTAGTATGATTAATGAGATAAAGCTGTGACAAAAGTTTTCTTTCAAGGTACCTCAAAGCAAAGGCAGACCAAATGATGTCTTAATTGTCTGGGTGTTTTTATTCAAACACTGTGATTAACACAACTTGAAATGTGACTTCTGGGCTCATAAACTTTATGTATACCTGTCATCAAAGTTTTTGAGGGTCTATTAGTTTAACTATGTTCCACTCCACAGTAATTGCATGATATTAAAAAAAGTAATGAGTTACTTTTCAGTTGTCAGAAAATAAAAAGGGCTGTTAAAGTGAGATCTAAGTGATTTATACACCAGGATCCAAAAATGCTTTGGTCTTTGAGAATAGTCTACATGTAAATTTAATCTCCCTTCAACACATGTTTAAATTATGCTTCAACCTATTTTTAACACTGTCATAATCCTAATGGCTCTCAAAAACTTGAAAACAATCGTTTCAGGACTTCAAGTCAAACTCTATATGAAATGTTGATTTTTAAAAATTTGTCAGAATTGACAGCCTCCACATCCTGAAGATATAAATTAGAAAACTTTGAGGCAGGCGGGTGGGGGATGGGCTAGATGGGGGATGGGTGTTCAAGAGGGCACTTGTGATGAGCACTGGGTGTTGGACGTACATGACCAGTCACTGAATTCTACTCTGGAAACTAATACTGCACTGTTTGTTAACTAACAAGATTTAAATTAAAAAAAAAAAAAAGAATCAAATAAAAGACTTCATTAAAAAAAAAAAGAAAGTTTTATTGGATTACAAAGCCGGGCAGAAATTTTTCTCTGGTGTTATTGATAGATGTCCCAATCTGTCTTCAGATCAAGCAGACAAGTATCCAATTTATTCATGGAACATATTTCACACCTCCTCTGTGTCATAAGTTGAATATTCTTCCTACAACATATTGTATCAAAATGCATAACTGAGATTGGTTCTGTTATAAATTGTTTAAAAATAACAAAATTCTGGGGCGCCTGGGTGGCTCAGTGGTTAAGCGTCTGCCTTCGGGTCAGGTCATGATCCCAGGGTCCTGGAATCGAGCCCCGCATCGGGCTCCCTGTTCAGCAGGGAGCCTGCTTCTCCCTCTTCCATTCCCCCTGCTTATGTTCCCTCTCTCACTGTGTCTCTCTCTGTCAAATAAATAAAATCTAAAAAATAAAAATAACAAAATTCTGAAATCAGATTAGTATTTACTGTGAGACAATAAATTTCAGTCATTTCAGCCATCGCGTCTCTGGTTCTTTGTTACTACAGCTCTGGTAGACTAATACACCAGCCAGTTGTCTTGTAGAATATTCCATATTCTAGATTTGAAAGTGTTTTCTCTGTGCTGTTATGTAACTTGCTCCTCTCTCTCCTATATTTCCTGTAACTTGAAAGTTACATCTAAAAGCTTGATTGGGCATGGAGCACTGGGTGTGGTGCGTGAACAATGAATCTTGGAACACCAAAAAAATAAAATTAAATTTAAAAAAAAAATAAATAAATGGGGCGCCTGGGTGGCTCAGTGGGTTAAAGCCTCTGCCTTCAGCTCAGGTCATGATCTCAGGGTCTCGGGATGGAGCCCCCGCATCGGGGCTCTCTGCTCAGCAGGGAGCCTGCTTCCCCCTCTCTCTCTGCCTGCCTCTCTGCTACTTGTGATCTTTCTCTGTCAAATAAATAAAATCTTTAAGATAAATAAATAAATAAATAAAATAAAAATAAAAAAATAAAAGCTTGATTGGATTTAAATCAAAGATTTTTGTTGAGACTATTTCATGGGTGCTTCTATGTGCCTCATACGGTATCCCATCAAAGACACGTGATGGCAGGTGGTCCCTCTGTGGTGACATTAACTTGGATCTCATGGCTAAGGTATGTCTTTAATGACTTAAAAATTGCTTGGCTGCTTCACAACACCACAGAGGTGTATTTCCATCCCCAGGACTCTCCTTCCTATCCTTCTGCTCGTTTCTCTGGGGACCTCACTCCCCTCGTATGAATGGACACCTACATACCTGAACCCAGGAACTCATTCCAAGACGGGCACATGAACTGTCTTAGCTCAAGTTCCCAAGAAAACAGAGCCCAAACTAAAAAACTCAGATGAGGGCGCCTGGGTGGCTCAGTTGGTTAAGCGACTGCCTTCAGCTCAGGTCATGATTCCGGAGTCCCAGGATCGAGTCCCACATCGGGCTCCCAGCTCCGCGGGGAGTCTGCTTCTCCCTCTGACTTTCTCTCCTCTCAGGCTCTCTCTCACTTTCTCTCTCTCTCTCAAATAAATAAATAAAATCTTTAAAAAAATAAAAATAAAAAATAAAAAACTCAGATGAAAACCCACCGAAGAAGAATGCAATCCCCAAAGACTAAGAGGAGGAAACAAAAGGGAGTAAGAATGCAAAGGATGAAAAGCAAAAATCGGGTGGTAGGCTACTGAGCTGGCCACAGCACCAACAAAACTCTGGTTGTCCTAGAGGACGTCTCCAGAGACAATATGGACACTGTGTGTCCCAACGGTCCTTTGGGGAGGAAACAGGGAGAACCGCTCCTCCACCAGCATCTTCCAATCTACTGTGTCTCACTGGTCAAATTGCATCCTGTGGGACACTAGACCCTCATGCGGTGGGTCCTCTGGGGAGCCACTGAGAAGCCAGCTCCCACAGTGGCCACAGCAGCATGAGCTGGGGACACTTCCTAACAATGACCCGGGCCGGGGGAGCCAACGACATGCAGAAGCGCCCATAATGTCCTAACGCTGTTTGCGCCTTGGCCATGACACAGAAATCCCAGAAGTAATCAGCAAAAGCCACGAGTGAGGAATAATGTGATTTGTGGCCCTGAGGTTTCCTCCAAGGGCATTATTTTATCTGGAGGGCGTCCTGAGCATCTCGGAGCACGTTGGGTGCGTTGTAGGTGATGTGCGTGTATTTATCACTAGGTGGTGGTACAGCATCACGCTCAGCCCTTCCCTCCCAGAGCGCGGGGGAGAATGAAGGAATTCAGGCTCAGCTAAATCATTACCAACTTTTCCTTCCACTTCAGAAGTCGCGGAACCTTCTGTCACGTGGCCAGGCAACAGGCCTCCAAGGGCGGCTCAAGTTAACGATTTATTGATCTTGTTGGCTGATGTTTTCATTTAATCCTTGGGTTTGATTTAACTGAGCTTTGGTAGTTTCAAAACAAAACAAAACAAAACAAAACTGGTCAGTCCTGCTAGAATTCTAAACAAAGAAAAATAAGGCTCCCTGTTTATAATCATCTACCCTGGGGCCAGTGCTGGGTGGATCCTAGGAGGGGCACTAGCTTGGAGGAGAAGCCCTAATGCCACGGAGGGAAAGAGGGGGGGGGGGGCGCAGCTTGTGACCTCACGCTGGGCCCTACAGCTCAGCTGGCTTCTGTTTGCCTAAATCATAGGTCACGGGGGAGGCCAGCTGAGAGTTGCAGCAACTAATTCCTGCTACCAGAGACTGGGAGGGTGAGTCAGCACCTCAAGTTCATATGCAAATGACCGTGACAGCTAACACACCAAGAGAAAAAGCCTTGTTAAGTTTCCTGCAAGGTCCAGACCTCTAGAGCCTTTTGCTAAAGATTATGTGGCCACCAGTTTATGCCACTTAATCCTTAATCCACTTAATGACCAGATTATTTCACAATTGGATTTATAGCATAACTGCAAATTAAAGAAAAAGCTCGTAATGCAATGTGGCGCTCACATGTATCAAGACATCTCAAGGAAAATCTAACTTGCATTGTTTTCTGTTTTTTGTAATTCCAGTATAATTAACATACAGCATGATATTAGTTTCAGGTGTACAATATAGTCATTCAACAATTTTATGCATTGCTCAGGGCTCATCATGCATGGTAAGTGTGCTCTTAATCCTCCTCACCTATTTCACCCATCCCCCCCCAAACATCTGTTTGTTCTCCACAGTTAAAGAGTCTGTTTTGGGTTTGTCTCTTTGTTTATTTGTTCATTTGTTTTGTTTCTTAAATTCCATATCTGAGTGAAATCATATGGTATTTGTCTTTTTCTGACTGACTTATTTCATTTAGCATTATGCCCTCTAGATCCACCCATGTTGTTGCAAATGGCAAGATTTCATTCTTTTATGGGTAATATTCCATTGTATGTCGACACCACATCTTTATCCATTCATCTGTCGATGGACACGTGGGCTGCTTCCATATCTTGGCTCTTGTAAATAATGCTGCAATAAACATAGGGGTGCATGTATCTTTCCAAATTAGTGTTTTCATATTCTTTGAGTAAATAAATACCCAGTAGTGGAATTAATGGGTCATATGGTAATTCTATTTTTAATTCTTTGAGGAGCCTTCATATTGTCTTCCACAGTGGCTGCACGAGTTTGCATTCCCACCACTGCTGTACAAGAGTTCCTTTTTCTCCATATCCTTGCCAACACTGGTTGTTTCATGTGTTTTTGATTTTAGCCATTCTGACAGATATGAGGTGATATCTCTTTATGGGTTTAATTTGTGCTTCTCCGATGATGAGTGATTGAGCATCTTTTCATGTGCCTATTGGCCATCTGGATGTCTTCTTTGGGAAAATGTTGATGTCTTCTGCCCATTTTTAAACTGGGTTATTTGTATGTTGTTGTATGTTGTATGTTGTATGTTGTTGTATGAGTTCTTTATATATTTTGAATGTTAACCCCTTATTGGAGATATCATTTGCAAATCTCTTCTCTCATTCAGTGGGTTATGTTTTGGTTTTGTCGATGGTTTCCTATGCTGTGCAAAAGCTTTTTATTTTGGTGTATTCCCAATAGTTTAATTTTGCTCTTGCTTCCCTTGCCAAAGGAGACATATCTAGAAAAATGTTTCTATGGATAATATCAAAGAGATTACTGCCTAGACTTCTTCTATGAGTTTTATGGCTTCAGGTCTCACATTTAGGTCTTTAATCCATGCTGAATTTACTTTTGATATGGTGTAAGAAAATGGTCCCGTTTCATTGCCTTGTGTGTAGCTCTCCAGTTGTCCAGTTTTCCCAATGCCATTTGTTGGAAGAGACTGTCTCTTTCCCATTAACTTGCATTGGGTTTTTTGTTTTGTTTTGCTTAGTCATAGCATGTTCCAGAACTCACCTGATTCAACTTTAGGGGAATAAATCGCCAGTGGACTCTAAAGTAAGGGGAGGAGTGTGGAGGGCAGATTGCCCTGGTGTTCACAAAAGGGACAGATCTCAGACCGTCTGCATTCTAAGTGTGTGGCTGTCCAGGAAGGAGAAGGAGATCATACAAGTGCTCCCCAGGTGCCCCCCTGAAACAGCAGCCAGAAGAGTTGAAACAGCCGAGCCGTGAGACCTATGTCCCTGAAAACCTGAGCAAGGCAGGGGCCAGGCTCCCTCGGCAATCCACAGTGCCTGGCACGGACCTCAGTCAGCATCGCACCAGCATCCCTCTCTCAGGAGGTGCAGAACCAAGTGTCCTCACTGACCAGGGCCACCATGTGAATGCAAGTGAGGCTGAAGAGTTCACGGGACTGCCTTCCCAGAGGAGGCGTCCTTTCCTCGATTGTAGAAAGTTTCTAGGGCGCCTGGGTGGCTCGGTCAGTTAAGCGCATCCTACTCTTAGTTTCAGCTCAGGTCATGATCTCATAGTGTCAGGCTCTGCCCTCGGTGAGGAGTCTGACTGAGATCCTCTCCTCCTCTCCCTCTGCCGCCCCACCAAAATGAATAAATACAAGAAAAAAGTCTTTGACAGTGACTATGTGCAGCAAGAAGGAGCAGTGGCAATAGAGAACTGATGAAACTTTGGTTTTGACACCCAACCACCTACCCCTCCCCACCTTGGAACTCTATAACCCTCAGGTTCCTGAACAGTTTGGGGGAAGGATGGTCCCGAGAAGGAGATACTGACCTTTCTGCCAGTCAAGAACATATGGTCTTGGGTTAGTTTTAATTCTTTAAAGACATGAGACCATGTTTGCACCCCCAGTCTGGGAAGGAAGTCATACCATTAACACTCAGAATAATACTCCAATGGGCAAAGCAGATACTGCTGCTTCCTGATGACAAACTGAGGCTTAAAGAGATTACATAGCTATTACATAGAAAGAAGATTACATAACTGTTACATACAATGAAAGGGCTGGAAGTACCCATGTCCTTTTCACAATACTTTAATAGGTTTTGGAGCCACATTTTTGCTTTAATAATTAATTCATATTGCCTCACAGATGAACTATGGGATATTACAGTTAATTGCACCATAAAAATAATCACTAAAAATAAATATTGCAAATGAAGTCCCAATTTGGCCAGCTGAGACATTGAGCAGCTGTCTTGAACCACAATCTTCCATGTCAACAAAATCTGCACATCGACGGGCTTAACTTAAGGCAACTGCAGAATTCCCATAATCTGAACAAAAATAAGCATTGAGAATAAACAGAAATTAAAACAGCCTCACAACAACACTGCTAAGTATTTTTATCCTGACTGTACAGACAAGAAAATCAAGGTCTAAAGGGGAAAACCCTCTTAGACAGGATCTCTCCACTTCTAAGTGGAGAGCCAGAAGGCGTGAACATCTGGCTGCAAAGCCCACACTCGTTGATACCCCCACATTCCTGTATCAGTCATGCACACAAGATGCTGTTCCTTGGGCTCCCCTCCCAGGGTTCACTCTGATTTGGTCCAACATACTTTGGGAGGAACCATCCATCATTCACACACTAGTGAGAATTTGTTCGCATATGGTCATTCAAGGAATATGGTATTTGGTGGAGAACTAAGAATGCATGATTTGGAAAAACATAGTATTTGACAAATAATCCTGGAGGGAGAATAGGGGCTGCCATGGAATGAAGGAATTCAGGCACCTAGAAGATTCTGGAAGGGAACTCAGAGTAGCAGTTGCAAACCAATATCCCGCAGATGTATTTTTGGTTAGCACAGCACATTTTTATAATTGAAATTAAGTTGCTGACATTTTTTAATGTTTTCTTTTTTTAAAAAATCCAAATTTCCAGCCCAGACTATGCATATCCACTTAACGGTCGTAAGTTGGAGCTGAGAAGCCATGTGCCCCTGCATCTTTCCTTCTCTTCAGTCATCATTCCATCTTTTTATGAGCTTAAGTTAGCTGCCTTGTCATCCACTCCCCATAGACATTTGTGGGGGTTGACAACCTGGTCCTAGAGGCTTTGAGCTGGGAAAGGAAGGAGAGTGACTCCAGCGGGTAGGATGGGGAAAGTCAGGACGATAGGACAGTACTAAAGACAACTTTCCATAATTCAGAGTTTTGAAAATGAGACTGGCCAACCACTGTGCCATTAAGAACCCACTTCAGTCCAGAGAAGGGCTCAAGCTAAGCAAAAAGATGGTTTAAATGTAATACCAGGACTAAGATCAAAGTACTGAAAATTAGCCCCTGGACCACTCCACTTGCTCCTTGCATCTGCTCCTATATTGTTCTGCCTCTCTGATAGCCCATTACCAATCCTTGCTTAATTTCCAGATTCTCTCCTACCCCATTTCTCCAAGATTCACTGAAACCTCAGTCTTGGGACTCATTCTTGGATTCCAAGTCCACTTCTGTCATGGAGTCAGTGCCCCAGCTGTAAGTCACAGTGCTGGGTGCGTTATTCTGTAAACTTCCCTCAATCATGAATAGTTTATTGGGCAAAAGTTGTTGTCTGTCTCAGTATTGGACTCGGCAGGAAAAGAATCTCATCTGAGAATTCAGAACCACAGCTTGGACCTTACTCTAGCCCAATATATATATTCTAATGTATATTACCTTTATAATTCAGAAATCTCCAAGCCCAAAAATTAATATGAAAGCTAGCCCAGACCTTAATGATACCTCTGAGACTCCAGGCAGAAACACATGAAACCATTCTGAAGAGCAAATCCTCCAAGACTACACTATAGTCCCAAATGTAAGAAACCCCTGAACAACCAGCTCGCAATTCAAAATTATTGATAAGGAAAATATGCACCAAGAACAAAAGTAAGCATATGCAACAAATACCAACATTACATCCTCTAAAGTTTCATTTGAGAGTCGTCTGAATTTAAATAATTATATTTAATTATCATATGGTTTCACTTACGTGTGGAGCATAAGGAAAAACATGGAGGACACTGGGAGAAGGAAAGGAAGGGTGAATTGGGGGAAATCGGAGGGGGAGATGAAACACGAGAGACTGTGGACTCTGAGAAACAAACTGAGGGTTTTGGAGGGGAGAGGGGTGGGGAGTTGGGTGAGCCTGCTGGTGGGTATTGAGGTGGGCACGTATTGCATGGAGCACTGGGTGTGGTGCATGAACAATGAATCTTGGAACACTGAAAAAATAAAATAAAATTTAAAAAATAATATCTTCATAAATAAATAAATAAATATGTTTAAGATCAATAAAACAGAAGAAAAATTAAACATGTAAACACTGAAAAAACAGAACAAGCATGTTTTTAAAGGGCCTAATAGAGCTTTTAAAATTATAAAAAAGACTGTCATTGAGGGGCGCTTGGATGGCTCAGTCAGTTAAGCATCTGACTCTTGGTTTTGGCTCAGGTCACGATCCCAGGGTTATGAGATCGAGTCCCACATGGGCTCCATGCTCGGTGAGGAGTCTGTTGAGATTTTCTCTCCCTCCTTCTCTGCTCCTCTCCCAACTCAGGCTCGCTTGCAAGTGCTCATGTGTACACTCTCTCTCTCTAAAATAAAAAAATCTTTCTTAAAAACGTCTGTTGTCAAAATACAAAATTCAATTGTTGGGCTTAGCATCAAATTCAATATAGTTGAGTCAATACTTAGTGAACATGAAGAGAAATCTGAGGAATTTACACAGCATGAAACAAAGAATTAAAAAGAGGGAAAATGAAAGAGAAGTTAAAAGACATGAAGGATGGGAAAGATGGTCCAACATGTTTCTAATAAAAATTCTCATTGGAACTCATACGATAGAATACGATATACTGTGACAAGAAAGAATAAATGACCACTATATACAAAAATATGGGTGAATTTTATAAACATAATATTGTGTGAAAGAGACAGAAGTGTACATACCACATGGTTCCATTTTTATAAAGCTCAAATAGAGGAAAAGCTAATCTATACAGGTAGAAGTCAAGACAGTGCTTATTCTTGATGGAAAAGGTACATAATGACTGGAAAGAGCCTGATGAGGCACTTGAAGTCCTAGTATTATTTTCTTTACCTCTTTCTTTCTCTTTCTTTCTTTCTTTCTCTTTCTCTTTCTCTCTCTCTCTCTCTCTTTTCTCTTTCTTTCTTTTCTTTCCTTTCTTTCTTTCTTTCTTTCTTTCTTTCTTTCTCTTTCTTTCTTTCTTTCTTTCTTTCTTTCTTTCTTTCTTTCTCTTTCTTTCTTTCTTTCTTTCTTTCTTTCTTTCTTTCTTTCTTTCGAGAGAGAGAGGGCAGGGGAGGGGCAGAGTAATTCCAAGCAGGCTCCACACTCAGTGCAGAGCCAGATGTGGGGCTTGATCTCACAACCCTGAGATCATGACCTGAGCCAAAATCAAGAGTTAGTCACTTAACCGACTGAGCCACCCAGACGCCCCTGTTCTATTTCTTGATCAGGGTGCTGGTAAAGCCGGGGATGAATACTTTATGAATACTCATCAAACTGTACATTTATGATGGGTGCATTTTCCATGTATTTTATACCTCAAAAAAACTACACTTGTAGGAAAAAAGAAATCTTTGAGATAGAACAGAGAAAATATGCAAAGGCAATATTCTCGGATATCCAGACTAACATTTTTCTGGACATGATAAAAGGCATATCTCTGCAGACTCAGGACAACAATGGATCCCAAGCAGAAGAGTAAAAATAAATCCACACCTAGACATATTGTAGTAAAACTGCAGCAAACAATAGAGAGATCTTTAAAGCCACCGGCAAGAAAAGAGAAATATCATCTACAGAGAAACCACAATGAGATCGATTGCAGGATTCACAATGGTAGCAAAAGAAACTGTAAGACACTGAAATGATATCTTCAAATTACTGAAAGAAGGTTAAGTGTCAACCTGGAATTCTAGACCCAACTAAAATGTCATCCAAGAGTGAGGACATTAAAAAAAAAAAAAAAAAAGAGTGAAGATATAATAAAGACATTTCAAACAAGTCAAGATTAAGTATACTTGAAGAAGAAGAAAATTGAACACAGAAGTAAAGAGTAGTAAGCTACAAAATGCGAAGGAGAGCCAAATACTGGGTAACCAAATAAGCAAACCTAATGTCATGACGAATTTTGAAGCATGAAAAAATAAGAAAGAGAGCCGTTACAGAGTGAATCGCATCTCGCCAAATTTCATATGTTGAAGTCCCAACTCTCAACGCCTCAGAATGTAACCTTATTTGGAAATAGAGTCATTGCAGATGGAATTTGTTAGGCTAAAATGAGGTCATTACAGAAGACCCTGATTCAAAATGACTGGTGTCCTTGTAGAAAGGGGAAATTTGGACACAGAGACGTGCACGCAGGGAGAAGACGATGTGAAGATGAAGGGAGGGATGGGGATGATGTCTCTGCAAACCAAGGAACGCTAAAGGTTGGCAGAAAGCCACCAGAAGCTGGCGAGAGGCATGGAAAAGATTCTCTCACAGGCCCCAGAAGGAACCAATCCTGCCTTGATCTTGGACTTCTAGTCTCCAGAGCTGTGAGACAATGAATCTGTTTTTGATTCACTAATGATGATTAAAACTAAAGAGATTTACTATACACATACTAAAAAGAAACTGTCACAGCTATTAGTGGTAAGTGGAATGATGACCCCAACCTCCCTCCAAAACTATCCATGTCCTAATCTCCAGGACCTGTGAATATATTAGGTTACGTGGCAAAGGAAAAATAGGTTGCAAATGGAATTAAGGCTGCTAATCTCCTACCTGGTAATAGGGACATTATCCTGGATTAGTCAAGTGGGCCCGATATTATCACAGGGGACCTGAAAAGTGGAAGAGGGGTGGTCAGAGAAAGATGTGATTCTGAAAGTACCCCACAGAGAAATGTAACATTGCTAGCTTTGAAGGTGGAGGAAGGGGGATGTGAGCCATGGAATGGAGGTGGCCTTTGGAGGCCAGAAAAGGCAAGAAAAGAGATTCACTGCTAGGGCCTCCAAAAAGGGATAGAGCCCTGTTCACACTTCAATCTTAGTGCCAGAAGACCCAGGTCAGACTCGTCATATCCAGAACTATAAGATAGTAAATTGTGTTGTCTTAAGCCACTAAATTTGTAATGATTTGTTGCAACAGCAGTACAAAACTAACACAACTACATTAACAAAAAGTAAAATACACTTTGTATCCAACTTAATTATTAAGGGTACACTGGTTACCATAACCTCCATTCTGCATCTGGATGTCCTTGAATGACATGCCTTAATATAGGTGAAGCAAAGATAAAAGAATTACCGAGAGGAACTGCAAATTTAAGAAACCCCTCAATAACTGATAGATTAAGCAGACAAAAAATAGGATGTAGAAAATCTAAACACACAACGACAAGTTTAACTGAACAAGGAGAACCCATTGCACTTTATTTACTCGGCTGTAGTCTTAAATAAAAGGAAATTATGAGATTATGCTTAAAGAAATTCAGGAGCCTATCTTGATGCAAAAGCAACATTTTTTAAAAATTGGAAAATGCTACACAGTAAGCATTCAAGAAGCTTCGAAATATGAAATCCCATGGTTCTTCTATTGCTCTAGTTTATAGGTAACATTACCGTGAAAATTCTGAAATATTCTTACAGGATAATATCAGAGTTGAAGGATCATGTGATTGTGGTTTGGAACAGCTGAAAAACTGTGAGTTCAACTCATATGAATGGGTCGTAGTGGCTATATCATGCATGGGTTTCCTTTCTGTATCCAGGTGTCAGGTTACCTCACCAGCAGCCTGAAAATTGCACAGAAAATACTAAAGAATTCCATCGGATTCTAACCTAGGTATGTCTCCTATTCACACAGAACCAAAAGATTTTCTAGAGACAAAAAAAAAAACAAAAAAAAACAAACTTGGGCCAGCGTGTTGTTGGGTAAAAATCACAAGGAAATTAACAAATTAAAAATTCCTAGCGAATGACCATTGAAAAGGGATGAACCTGGTTTCACAGTGCAGCCAGGTGAAATGCATTCCCTACAGAAGAAAAGTCATCATTCCAAAGCAAAGTATTCACATGGAAGTAATTTTCTTAGCTCTAGCTGATTGCTTGGCTTCATAAAAAGGGCAAATTGCCCAAAAGAGTAATTTATTTCAAATTAATTTCTTCCTTCAGACCTTTTCCTCCTAGAATTGATTTGAATGGCACAAGTGTGCCGTCTAGCTCAGGAAGGTCCGATGCATTTCTGAGAGCTATTCTCTGAAATCATAAGCTGGAAACACAGGGGCTACGAGGTCACCTGAACAAAGTTTGCCTTGCCCTCCCTCCCCCAACTTAACTTGAAGTTCTCCTACTTCCAACCAAGCTCATCACCGATCCACATAACAAGAGCCAAAGGAATGCACAAGAATGATACTCGAAATGCACAGTGCTGTCATGTAGATTTCCTTCACTGCAAAACAATAAGGAAAAGACACACACATCTAGATTAGCTCTAAGATGTGGGAAGTCCCTAAAGTTCCTCCTGTTAAGAGACAGGGAGTAAGGGAGAATAAATAGCAGCAGGGTCTTCCAAGCTGAGGTGGCAGCTCTCCCGAGCCAAGAGAAAGCTTGGTCAGATTGGGCAATTGTTGCACAGTTCTGCAAGGTCAGAAGGTCCAACAAAATGGAGCTGACAATGTAGCCAGAAATAAGGCTAAAGAAGGAAGCCGAAGCAGGCTCTTATTTTAAGACCATGGTTCTTGCAGTAATTTAGCATACATCTGCATCACCGGATAGGCTTGTCCTGAGGCCCACCCCCAGGGTTTCTGGTTTAAGGGATCTGGGGTGGGGCATGAGAACGACGTGTCTAACAAGATTCCAGGAGATGCTGATGTTGGTGGTCCGGGGAACCTCACTTTGAAAATCACAGCTCTGAGATTGTTTCCCTGTTACCTTCAATGCTTGGAAATGGAAAGAAGTGGAAGTCTTCTGGTTGTATGTTGTCGCCACCTTGAACAGCGCTTGGTGCCTGCAGGGGGCGAGGTTGTGACCGTGAGCCAGGAGGGTGTGCGAGGCCTTGAGAGAAGACATTTTGAATTCGTGGGAAGGAAGAGAAAACCCGAACTAGGGGTCCATAGGTGTAGGGCTGGTTATTTTAAAGGCGTGGAAGAGATTGGAGGCGATACCTTTGAGGTGTCGAAAATGCTATCAGTTGTCTGACTTTCCCTAGCAGGACGAGGAAGTGTGGGCATAACAGAACAAGACCAGTGGTTTCGGTCCAGGACTAGAGTTTTCCTGATGGTCAAATAAAAAAAGGCGGCGGGGGGGGGGGGGGGGGCAAAAGGAGGTGAAATGTCCGACAGTAGTGGGTTATTGTGATTTATAAGAAATATATATTAGATCACTCAGGTAACCAAAGTATATTTCTCATATGTACCTGAACTTTGTCCATGGTTCCCGACTCACAGCTCCCCAAATCCTTAGAATTTCTTGAGTAATAAGAGTCTATTTTTTATAATATTTTGTCTCCTGTACTCAACTCCTGAGAAGCTCCAGAGCCATAAGGGGGACATGTGTACCTTGGTATTTGTAACAAGTCCCTTCCCACTACAACTGGGTTTATGTTAATGAGCTGACTCTTGGGAAGCCTCTAAGAATGAGGGCTGGTCGAAAAACCAACCGTGGGGACACTTAGCTGGCTCAGTCAGTGGGGCACTGTGAGTTCGAGTCCCAGGTTGGGTGTAGAGCTTATTAAAAAGAGAGAGAGAGAAAGAAAATCCAATCCTGAATAGAGGATTAGAACTTTCAGTCCCACTCCCCTGATTTCCTGACAGGGAGAGAGGTTAGAGGTTGAATCAATCAATGGCCAGTGAATTAATCGATCATGCCTATGTAATAAAGTCTTCCTAAAAACCCAACATGAGGGGGTCCAAGAACTTCCAGGTTGGGGAACCAGAACTTCTGCGCAGAACCCCAGGACAGAAGCTCCTTTATTCAGGACCTCACCCTATGTATCTCTTGATTTGGCTGTTGATTCATAGTCTTGAATATCCTTCGTAATAAACTAGTAATCTAGCGAGTAAAAGGGCTTCCTGAGTTCTGTGAGCCACTCTTACAGATTAACCAAACCAAGGAGGAGGTCGTGGGAACCTCCACTCTGAGCCCGTTGTCAGAACCACAAGTGATAATGGAGGCTGGCAATTGGCATGTGACATGGGGGAGGGGGGAAGCCTGGTAGGACTGAACCCTTCACCTGTGGGATCTGGTGACCTCTCTGGATAGTGTCAGGATTGTGTTGAATTGTAAGACACTCACCTGGTGTCAGAATTGCTTGTGGTTGGTGCAGGTGAAACCACACACCCGCCGCCCCGCACACTGGAATGTGTGGATGTGCAGAACACTCTTTAAGTTGTGTCTAAACTACTTGGGAATGACATCGAGACCCGTGTGTTCTGATACACTGATAGAAAAGCCAGGAGCAAGAGTCCGGAAGTCTTGATGACAGTGTATAAATATGTGGGGTGGTAGTCATGGAGAGAGGGCTGCAGTGGCTTCAGATAGGTCAGCCAATGAAATCTCAGCATTAGAGAAGTTCTAGGCAAGAGCAGGCCTTGAATGGATGGGCTCCATGGGCTCCGAGAACGCCTTGAAACAATGCAAAATACCATGAGCTCTCCAAAAGAGATTTCCCTGAGCGACCACTCAGAGCTTTCATCTAAATGTCAGAAGACCTTCTGACCCATTACTGATGGAGAGTCCATGGCAGAAGAGGGTAAAATAACAGGGGTATAGGTGATGGTGTCTGGGCTTGAGGACGTCCGAGAACCATGGAGCACGACATGGGGAGAAAATGTTACCGGACCATCTCTCCCAGCCACTAACTCAGGAAAAGAAGAGGTGAGCTCCAACCCGGGGAACCCGATGGGGATCCTGGACAAGGCTGAAACCTAGCTCCTGACTGTTTGCCAACACTGTTGATGAATAACTTGGATGAAATCGTCGCAGGAGAAGCCGATAAGGCAAGAGAGGAGTGTTTGGGCAAGAGAAAGGGAGAAATTTATTTCAGGTCCCAGCAGCCAAGGGAAGGGACAGGCTCAAGCCTTGATAACCCCCCTCTTGGCCCACAAGATGGACACCGAGAGTTTTTCATAGAGCGGTTCGGGCAGGTGCGTGCAGGAGAGCAGGCAGGGTGCGTGTGGTCATGGTGGGGGTGGGTCCATTCAGCCCAGGATCAACCTCAGAAGGCGACCAACGTGTGGGGTGTGGTCTTCTAGGCATTCCGTTGCTACCTGGGCTCTTCTGGCCTGGTGGTTAGTACGTTCTGGGTCATTGCGAAACACCTTCACCAATGCTTCAAGAAAGTGTGATAAGGAGTCAGAACAATGGGTTTCAGTTAGAGCACAAGTTAAGCCATCTTCTCTATTTCTGATGGAGTCTAGAGTTAAGCAAGAGGGCTCATTAACAAAAAAGACTATAAACTGGAGACCAAAGCACCAGAAAGCCCACAAATCACAGAGCAGACCGGTGGTTGTGGCAGTCACCAGAGATAGCAGATTTAAAAGCACTTGGCAAACAGCAAGACACCTCTAAATCGATACAGGTTTGTTATTTTAATTTTATTTTCTGATTACTAAAATCAAAATTTCCCCTTTGGAAATTTTTTAACATACAGAAAGGTTAAAAAAAAAAATCAAGCATGATAGAATTCAAGTTAGATTATTACTGTTAATCCTGGCAGCTTTCTAGCAAAATGACTAATAGCTGATGTACTCAAGTGATCTTGGCATCCGGAAAGCCAAAAATCAGAATAAAGCAGCCTTTAACAGATTAAATGTGTGTTGGAGACTCACAAAGCAGTCTGCTCAAGCCAGAACATACCAACCACCAGGCCAGAAGAGCCCAGGTAGCAATGAAATGCCTAGAAGACCACAACTCACACATTCGTTCCTTTATGTTGATGTTGATCATGGGTTTTTATAGTAAATGAATTTTTAAAAAGATTTTATTTATCTTTTATTTATCTAGAGAGTACAAGCAGGGGGAAAGGGCAGAGGAGAGAGAGAACCCCAAGCAGATTCCGAGCTGAGTGCTGAGCCCCACATGAGGCTTGATCTCACGAGCCTGAGATCATGACCTGAGCCAACTAAGCTACCCAGGCGCCCCATAAATGAATTTTTGAATATGAAAGTGGGGTTCTGGGATGGGCATAGGAATATAATGTAAAATTTAGAGGTCAGTATTTAAAGACCAGAGCTATTGAGGAAATCTGTCCAATTGAAAACTCCAATGTGTCTAGAGACCTAGGGACATTTTTTCACTATTCATAGGCATGACTCTGTAATAGAAATAAATGTTGTCTTTGTAATCACAAGCTTGTCTGGTTGGGGTAGTGAGTTTGAGTGGCTCTGGTGAATGAATGCAGTCTAGAGCCCTATTTTCTTTTTTTTTTTCCCCAAATACTTTTATTTTTTCAGTGTTACAAGATTCATTGTTTATGTACCACACCCAGTGCTCCATGCAATACGTGCCCTCCTCAATACCCACCACCAGGCTCGCCCGTCCCCCCACCCCCTTCCCCTCCAAAACCCTCAGTCCCTTGTTCTGAGTTCACAGTCTCTCATGGTTCTTCACCCCTCTGATTTCCTCCAATTCATCCCTCCCCTCCCTCTCACAATGTCCTCCATGTTTTTCCTTATGTAGAGCCCTATTTTCCAATAAAATAGAGACCAGTAGTTGCTTGGAGAATTTTTTTAAGCGCAAATAATGCTTTTAAAATACGTTCGTATTTTACATTTTTCTGAGCAAGACTCTGATTGGTCGATAATTTCTCCACATGAGTAGCACATAAAACTTAGATGCATCTCCTTTTCTCCAACACACAAGCTATACATCACTTAATGTAAAATCCTGACCCTGCAAATCCTGAGGTTCAGGTCATAGTCCTTTTCTTCGAGTTTAGGGCCTGTGACTTGATTTTTCAGTCCTCCCTTTTTTTTTAAACCAAATCTCTGATCCTTCTCTGTTTTCTAGTCTGAGTAATTTTAAGAACCCCAAGAAAAGGAAGGTGGGTGGGGGATGGGCTAAGTGGGGGATGGGCACTTGTGATGAGCACTGGGTGTTGTATATAAGTGATGAATCACTAAATTCTACGCCTGAACCCAGTATGACACTATATGGTAACTAACTAGAATTTAAATGAAAACTTGGAAGAAAAAAAAAAAACCACAAGAAATCTGGGTAGAAAATCTGAGTGCAGATGTTTACAATTTTCCAAATTTCATCATTAGTTGCCTCACCCACACCCAGTTCAACAGCACCTTTTAGCCACTTGCCTTTAAGTCTTTCCCAAAGCATTCATTAAGTTTTCATCAAAGGAAAGCCAATGCTTTTATTTCACCCTCACATTTTATCAATTTATATAATTTCTTGACATATTCTATAATTGCTCTCTACCTAAGATGGCGGAGGAGTAAGAAGCGGAGATAGTGTCTGATCCCAGAAGCTCAGCTAGATAGTTATCAAACCATTCTAAACACCTACAAACTCAACAGGAGATAGAAGAGAAGAAGAACAACAATTCTAGGTACAGAAAATCGACCACTTTCCGGAAGGTAGGACGTGCAAAGTGGATCCAAAGCGACGGGAAGATAGACCGCGGGGGAGGGGCCGGCTCCCGGCAGCCGCAGAACAACTGAGCACAAAATTGGAAGTTTTAGAAGTCTGCTCCACTGAGGGACATCGCTCCAGAGGCTAAGCGGGGGGGTGGAGCCCTCGTGGGGACAGCGTGGTTTCAGGACCTGTGGGGGTCACAGAAAGACCGTGGGTGTCTGAGGGTGGCAGAGCTCCCAGGTATCAGAACGGGGAAGCCAACGGCAGAGACCGAGCCGAACAGTGAGCTACCAGCTCGGGCTTACCTTGAACCGCGATCCCGGCACAGTCAGGCCGCTGCTCTTCGAGCAGGGACCCCACAAGGGGCAGATCCGGAGAGACCCCCTCCTTCCTCCTCCGGGAGGAGCGGCGCGGCAGCTCCCGGCAGGAATCGGCTGGGTTTGGAGAC
>CM052883.1:11044996-11080905 GCA_028534135.1 Potos flavus | reverse complement strand
GAAGTAAGTCAATCAGAGAAAGACAATTATCATATGATCTCTCTGATATGAAGAATTCGAGAGGCAGGGTGGGGGGTTGTGGGGGGTGGGAGAGGGAAATGAAACAAGAGGGGATCAGGAAGGAGACAAACTATAAGAGACTCCTAAACTCATGAAACAAACTGAGGGTGGCTGGGGGTTAGGGGGGATAGGGATAGGGTGGCTGGGTTATGGACATTGGGGAGGGTATGTGCTATGGTAAGTGTTGTGAAATGTGTAAGCCTGACGATTCACAGACATGTACCCTGGGGCAAATAATACATTATGTGTTAATTAAAAAAAAAAAAAGAAATATTCTATAATTGTAACAAATGTCTGGCATAAACATGTACAGAAACAGAAGTGATTCTTGGTGAGCATGAATGTCTACAGGTGGGGCCCTAACTGCACAGATGAGCAAGAGAGGACCTCACCAGGAACAGACTCTTGGCATATGTTTTAAAAGAAAAGCAGAGAATGTTGGTTAATTCTCGAATCTCTTAAGTGGAAGTCAAGAGCATTAAAGGAGGACCAGTTAAGAGACCTTTTGTTGTATATACCAAAAACAGAAAACAAACAAAATGAAAAACACAGACATTACACATCTATTAGAATGACTCAAGTCCAGGGGCCCCTGGTGGCTCAGTGGGTTAAGCCTCTGCCTTCAGCTCAAGTCATGATCTCAGGGTCCTGGGATGAAGCCCCGCATCCGGCCCTCTGCTCAGCGGGGAGCCTGCTTCCCCCTCTTTCTCTGCCTGCCTCTCTGCCTACTTGTGATCTCTCTCTCTCTCTCTCTGTCAAATAAATAAATAAATAAATAAATAAATAAATAAAATCTTAAAAAAAAAAAAAGAATGACTCAAGTCCAGAACACTGGCAACAGCAACTTCTGGTGAGTTTGTAGAGCGACAGAAGCTCTCATTCATTGCTGCTGGGAACACAAAATGGTAAAACCACTTTGGAATACAGTTTGGCAATTTCCTAGAAAGCCAAACATAGAAACATGGTCTTATCCTAGATCCATCCTGACACTTCTGTGTATTTACCCAACTGATTTGAAAGTTTATGCCCATTAAAAAAACCCTGCACTTGAATGTTTAAGCAGCCTTACTTATTACCAAAAACTGGAGGTGACCAATGTCCTTCAATAAATGACTAGATGGATATACTGCCATTGGTCTTTTCAAAGTATTCATACAATGCAGCAATAGAAAAGAATGAGCCATCAAGCCACACTGACATGAATGCATCTCGAATGCATAGCGCTAAGTGAAAGAAGCCAGTCTGAATAGCCTATGTATTCACATTTATATGAAATCTGGGAAAAGCCAAAACTATAGAGATTGTAAACAGAACTGTGGTTTCCAAGGGTTTGAAGGGAGTAGGGAGAATTAAAGAGGTGAAGTATAGAGAATTTCTTAGGGCAGTAAGACTGTAGGATACTGTAATGGTGGATTCATGATACTTCACGTTCATCAAAAATATTTTGGTATTCACCAAAGTCTGTAGAACTTTACAACACAAAGAGTAAACCTTAACCTACACACATTTGAAACATTATTATGGTGGTCAGAGTACTCTAGGAAGAAATGGAGAATGTGACAAAAGATTCTGTGTTACAAATGTATAAAAGCACCTCCCTGAAATGGGTGAAAGGAAAAGGTCTCTACCTACATTTGGAAAGGAGTAGAGTCTAAGGCAAAAGGAACTGTATGCAAATACTGTACTTTATTTTTTTTTTAAGATTTTATTTATTTATTTGAGAGACAGAGATCACAAGTAGGCAGAAAGGCAGGCAGAGAGAGAGAGGGGGAAGCAGGCTTTCTGCTGAGCAGAGAGCCCGATGTGGGGCTCGATCCCAGGACCCTGAGATCATGACCTGAGCCGAAGGCAGAGGCTTAACCCACTGAGCCACCCAGGCGCCCCCAAATACTGTACTTTAGTTGAAAAATTTATTTTACATGGGGATCCGGGTTATCAGTCCTGAACCACTATCCGTGGGGTACAGACGCCTGGGGGGCTCAGTCCATTAAGCATCTGCCTTTGGCTCAGGTCATGATCCCAGGGTCCTGGGATCGAGTCCTGCATTGGGCTCCCTGCTCAGTGGAGAGTCTGATTCTCCCTTTCCCTCTGCTGCTCCACCTGCTGCTCTCTCTCTCTTTCTCTCTTCGTCAAATAAATTATAAATAAATAAATAATAAAAATCTTTACATGGGGCACAGGAATAGAACAATTAAGTAAGTGGATGGTTGGAGCCAGGTTTCTTGCTGTTGGACTGTAAATATGGGAACTCTGTGCCACTTTCATAATTTTTTCTGTAAATCTAAAATGAATCTAAAATAGGCTTATTTTTTTTTAAGTTTTTTTTAAGTAAGCTGGGCTAAAGAGGTCTCTCACTAGCCAGGAAATCTTCCTTTTAAAGAAAAAATATTACTGAACTATTACTGTATACCAATTAAACATCTATTCCCCAATCTTAATCCTACTAATAAAATTACAACTTGGCTAAATGCATAGGCCAAACCTCTGTTAACAACGTGCTATGTAACACTTGCTAATCTGGAAAAGATGAGAAAGAAAGTGTTTGCCTTACTTAAGAGTGTTAGCAAAGGAAAATAAACAAAAGACTTAAAATATGGATGTAATTATAGTATAGAGTAGGTCATTTGTATTCATCCATCAGAATCCCATAAGATTTTAAATGTCATAGATAGCAATGAAAAGTGACTAATGATCAGCAAGAACCCCATGTTAATGGTATTAAGGGTTTAAATCAAGTGAGGGAATATATGTGTATTTTATAGCAGGGACCCAGACTTAATCACCCATTTTCCTTCCCTGACATATGTAAATAAGGTCAAATAGCCTACCTAGGCCACAGCAATATGCACAAGACCCTGAGTGTGCTGAGAGTCCTACTGTGACAATGAAACTCTGCTGGCCTTTTGTTTGGCCATGGCTCTGTTTGACTTTATTATAAGCTACATGGTGGATAGGACTGTAGCAGTAGAATGATGCTGCCCTTGGAGGTTCACCTCTGGAATAGCTCATGGGAATGCCTTGTATAAGGACATCTTTCAGAATTCTCTCGGATTATATCTCAGAGACCTACTTATACAATGCCAAACTGTTCTCTACAGAGAATAGTTTGGTGGTCAAGTCCATTCAAATGTAAATGGCTTACTGCAATATAATCCTAGACAATGAGGGAAGTTACATAGTGTCTTAGGTTAAAACAAGGTCCCTGGATGCCCTCATCTTTTTTTTTTTTTTTAAAGATTTTATTTATTTATTTGTTTGTTAGAGAGAGAGCACAAGCAGGCAGAGAGGCAGGCAGAGGCAGAGGGAGAAGCAGGCTCCCTGCCGAGCAGCCCGATGTGGGACTCGATCCCAGGACCCTGGGATCACGACCTGAGCCGAAGGCAGCCTCTTAACCAACTGAGCCACCCAGGCGTCCCTGGATGCCCTCGTCTTACTGGAAGCATGCACAGCTGCAGATGAGTGGAGTTAACTGCACAGACAAAGACCAGCCTCACCTAAGCTGTGAATTGGTGTTGTGTAATCTTGGAAGCTACCTTCACAGAAAAGAAGAGGAGAGTAGGTCAGAAGGACCCTTCAACTGCCCAGGATAAAAGAGTTGCCTAAGTGCCTAAATATTCCATGAAAGAAAAATGCACAGTTTTTGTCTACATACCCTGGTCAACCATGACTGAGTGAATAGCTTGTCAGTAAACTGTAGGCAATCAACAACACAGGGACGGGTGGCAACTCAGAAGAAGGGGTACATCTGGCAGTTGAGATGGGAATGCATCCAGGGAAAGTTGGGTGGAGTTGATGGGAGAAGCCACATAATGGTTACATATGGTGAGGGAATTCCCAAGATTCTTAGGGTTTGCAAAGGCTCTGGCTCGTGTGGTTTCTTTATGAGTTGACTGCCTACGCCCTGACCCCTCAATAAGTAAATGGTGTTCACCTCACCACCAAGCTTGCTTCTCCACAGTGTCCAACTAAGTCAAAGAGATTATAAGACCCCAACCACACATGACCTATTTCAAACTGTGAATTCCTTGGAGTTCATGGGTAAGGGATCCAGACCACTGAATGAACATCCCAAACCGTAGCAAAGAGTACTAGGCAATAGTCGTTATCTCCTACGTTGATGAGAACATTTTTTTTTTAGAAGAGATTCTTCTAAAGCCAAACGTTCTATGAGAAGCAGGCCAAGGGTAGAACCTTTGGGAGACATACTGAATATAGCACAGATGTCACCGGGGATCCAAAGAGCTCTATGCAGCTATTCAGCTTTCATAGACCCGAGTCCTCTTGGGTATTTCCGGGCCAGCATTAGTACCCATGTTCTGTGTGTTCCCTTACGTCGTTTGCCTGACATTCTTCCTGCCCTTTCTGAGAAAGTGGCTGACCTGAGTGAGGGACAGACGTTCCAAAGCACTCCATGCTGGGCTATTTCCCTAAATAGCCGTGGTTTGTCTTGAGACTTGCGTGGAACTACACAGCAATAGTGGGTCACAGTTGATCCTAGTAGAGGAAATTACTGGACTAGGCTAAGCCTGTCCCCTTAAACTCTACATGCAAAAATTCAATGAATGACATTAGCACTTCTAAGCCTAGAATTGTCCTTGGACTAGTGGGAAGAAACAGCATGGTGGAAAGAGTGCTAAACTGGAATTGGAGGACTTTGTGTCATCGTTGTCCCTAACTTCATGACCTTGGGCAGGTCATCTAAACTCTCTGAGCCTTCATTCTTGGAAGCTTTAAAAACAGGAGTGGGAGCGTCCTGGATGGTGTCCACTGGCTCTTCTAGCTTCCCTCTCCACACTTCCCCCATCTGCCTCTGTCCTGGGAGGCTGGCTTGTAAGAATTCCATTAGTCTCTTTTGCCCTCTACCTTCTGGTTGGGGTCCTGCAAGCCCAGGAGGTGGTTAGAAGGAGGATAGAGAGACTGGGTAATTTACCTCCTTCTCTTCTCTTTCCTGTGGGGTCTCCCAGAGGTCGCATCCCTCTGTCCAGTCTTCTCCCAGCTACTGATCTACTGGGGTAACCACACCACTGTTATTAGCCCCGAGGGATTCCATCATCCTATGTGGCTCCCTAGCCCTGCCTGTGCTTTTGTAAATGCTCTCGTTAAGTTTAACCCCTCTGCAAGCTCCCTCGTTTGAGAGTGCACGCTGTTTCCAGCCGGAGCCATCCATGACTAATACGATGAGCTGCATCAGAGGCACGTGAATATCATGGGGTACTTCTGAGGTTCAATTTGCACTTTGACTTAAATTTAATGGATGCTAACTAAGTCTGTTAGAAGAATGAAACCAGATTCCAGAACCCCCAGTTATGAGTTTGGGGATTTTTCAAAATACCTTGACTGTTCTCTTTGATTGATGCTATCATAAGTCAGTAAATACATTTCAACTTAAAGGGACATTTTATTAGCAAAATTCTACTTTATTTGTTTTGTATGTCAGTATCATATAAAAACTTTTTTTAAGATTTTATTTGAGAGAGAGTTTGCATGCGAGGGGCAGGAGGTGCAGAGGGAGAGGGACAAGCAGACTCCACGCTGAGCACAGAGCCCAAGGTGAGGCTCAATCCCAGGACCCCGAGATCATGACTTTAGCCAAAATTAAGCGTCGGACGCTCAGCTGACTGAACCACCCAGGTGCCCCATTTTTATTTTTTAAATGATTTTGTTTATTTATTTGAGAGAGCAAGAGAGCAGGGGAAGGTAAAATTGTATTCAAGAAGAAAAGAGGCTTTACTGCTTTAAAATGTTTGATAACCACTGGTGGATGGCTTCTAGGTCCTTCCAAGATTCTAAGACTCCGAATATTACACTTTGAGGAACTGGGCAAGACCGAGCTTCTGGGCAACGAAACAAGGTGACAGCCACTAGCGGCAAAGTATAGAGAGAACACTACAGGCCATTTCCAGCCCTGCCCAGGGTGACAGCCACTGGAGACACCTGGCGAGGGGGATAGAATGCAACGGAGTGTCCCTCCCTACTCCCTTATTCCCTCGGCTGAAGCAGTTCATTCTTTCCTCAACAAGATCTCTTAGTAATAACATACCACCACTCATTGCCACCTGCCATTTCTTAACCTACTGCGAGTCAGGCTCTGACTGTCACTGCTACCTGACCTCACCACTAGTATACCAAAATATAATGCTCCCAGCCCAGCTCCCCTACCCAGCAGAAAAGTCCCATCCTCACCCCTCCATCCACCAAAGTGTTACCCCCACCTGACCCCGCCCCCTCCAGGAACTCTGCAGCTCACTCGTGGGGGAGGGGCCCCACCAGTCCAGCCCGCTCCCATCTCCTCCCACTGAAACTCTGTCAAAGGCACTGCACCTCAAGTTAGACAGGACCCTCTTTCAGGTTAGTCCCCTGGCTGCTTCCTCTCAGGTCCAGCTCTGCCCTCATGAGGGCTGAGTCGGGACTCTTGGAACGCGGGACAGCCTCCGCAGAGACCAAGAGACACCTGAACCCTGCACTCTTCACTCACTCAGGACTGCAGGCAGCTCCCACCAGCCCCCACAGGTCACACGCCTTTCTACCCCATTGGTAATTTTAGTTCCGGGTCTTTATCACCTTGCCCCTGCTAGAATCCTCCTGAACTTTCTGAAAGAGTGTTCTGAATTTTGATTCTTGGGGACAAGGGGTTAGGATCTTGGTCCCTAAGGTCCAGTGCTCTTTATGCAGGCTGTCAAAGGTTCTATCCAGGTCTCTGCTTTCCGCAGGATAAGGGATGGGAGAGGCCAAACTGCCCCCCCTCCCATTCCCTGTAGTAAGTGAAGTCTCCTCCAAAGTGACATTTGCAGTCTCTACCAAGAGCTGGCCAAGGTTTTAGGGCCTGAATCACTTAGCACTGAGGACGACACACATCCTGTTGACTCATCTCCATCATCCCCATGTCACAGCTGAGGAAGCAGAAGGTCCGAGAAGTGACGGGCCTTACCCAAGATCCCCCAGCGAAGCTTTAAAAGCAGGCGAGCTAGGTTCCAAAACTCACGCTTGGTCCACGAGGAGGCTCCGTACTCTAAGCACCTCTCCTTTTTCCTTTAGCATGGCCGAAATAATTGAGTAATCATGATGAGTGAGCTTCCCAGGCCACCATATAGGAGGGCCCTGGCCTGACCCTCCGGGAAAAGGGAGGGGAAAAGGCTTATCTGCATCTTCTTTTAGGGCAGAAGAAGATACAAACAGTCCCTCCTACTTCTAATTTCTATTATGAACAGAAATCTCTCGAATAAATCCTACTGCTCTGACTTTAAATTAATCTCGTATTGTCAGGATACCAGACTCTAAAATAGAGCACTCAGGGAGCCAGGGGTAATTTTAGACTCACAGTGAATTACAGAGCAAACAGAGGCTCAAAGTCAGAGTAAGGCAAGTGTCTCTGATGAATGAGTTAGCAAAAAAATTTGTTCCACTTCAGTTCAAACCCCTGAAGTCAGACCGTGCGGTTTTTAGAATATGTAAAGGTTCTGCTAAGTTCAAACCAAGTTCAGTGGTATAAAAGCAGCAGCACACTCAGTTGTTGCAAGAGCAGGGGGAAGGAGCTCAGGCTTTGGAGGCAGGAAAGGACTTCAATCCCAAGGCTGCCCTGGACGCAATGATTTCCTTCTCCGAGGCTCAGAATCTCGTCTATAAAACAGGGACAATACTACCGACGTTGTTGTGATGAGCAGAAGAGATAATAAATCCCCAGCCTTGGACTAATCCTGCCACATTGAATAAACATTGAATATTTAAATGAATGATGGGACAGAGCACTGATACTCCGAAGTACTTGGTGAGGGTTGGTTCTCTAAGTTAAAGCCTTAGGTGTCCCCGAGATCATGAAGGGAAATAATAAAGAGTAAAAGAGAAGAGCCTAGAACTGGACAGCCTGAGCAGGACCAACAGACCAGGCAAGGTCATGACAATGATCGAGGAGGAACTTCAAGGGGGTGGCTGCCCTCCCCACCCTGCCCCATGAGAAGGACAAGAGGAAGCCCAGGGAAGAGAGATTTATAAATGCGTGTCAGGGCGCCTGGGTGGCTCAGTTGGTTAAGCGTCTGCCCTTGGCTCAGGTCATGATCCCAGGGTCCTGGGATTGAGCCCCAGAGTCGGGCTCCCTGCTCAGTGGGGAGCCTGCTTCTCCATCTCCCTCTCCCTCTCCCTCTGCCTGAGGCTCCCCCTGCTTGTGCTCTCTCTCTCCGTTTCTCTGTTAAATAAATAAAACCTTTAAAAAAAACAGAAGTGTCCACAGTCAGGTGCTGGGGATAAGGACTGAAATTGGCCCAGCTGATTGGGAGACCGGGAGGTCCTTGGAGAGCACGGTCAGGGTGCCAGCAGAAAGCAGATGGCAGCTCCAGAGAGGGTTTAAAAAGAGACTATTTACAAGGTTGTGGGCAGACTGCCAGGGAAATGGCTAAGATAAAGTGCCCGGGGGCTGAAAATGGCAGGAAACCTCTACCATCCATAGGCTTGAAAGAGACCGGGGAACAGGTTTTTCGGGACCCAGTAGGAATGGCAACTGCAGGAGGGGCCTTCCAGCAAGAGCCAGGGGGTCTCAGAAGAGGAGGCAGCTGCTGCAAGCCCAGCCCTTCCAAGACAGATGGGAAACCAGTGCTGCCGACTCGCCCTCTCCTCTTTCCCATCCTACCCTCCCTGTTTCCTCCCCACTACTCTTCATTACCCCCTTCCCTTCTTCGCTACCTATTCCCCGACCCCCCTCTCTCCCCATGGGCCATCTCCCCAACTCCTCTCTCCCCTCCCCCTGCCCTTCCCCTGCCCCGCCCCCGCCCCCTCCCCCACCCTGCATCTTCCCCCGCCCCCACATTGGAGGCCGGAAGTCAAGGACTCCGGGTGATGCTATCTGCAAAGGTCAGCCTGCTGGGGAAGAGGGCCTGAGGGAAGGGGAAAGAATAGCTCTGTGGCAGCTGGGTAGCCGGGAGGTGGGATGGGGGTGGGGAGGAGGTATGACAGGCCCTCAAGGGATAACCTGTAAACAGCTTCCGTCTCTATCTATCCCTGAAAGATAAACAAAAGCCCGACGGCCTCTCCCCAGCTGGCCTGAGCCTGAGCCGAGGTCCCGGTCTGTCACATGCTGAGCTACCCGGTCAGACCAAACAAAAACACCTCGGTCGCCCTATCAGATGGCAGGGAGCCCCTGCCCTGTTGCTTGCAGAAATTGTAATTCCCAGGGGGTGTCTGGGTGGCTCCGTGGGTTAAGCCTCTGCCTTCGGCTTGGGTGGTGATCTCGAGGTCTTCGGATGGAGCCCCGCCTCCGGCTCTCTGCTCGGTGGGGAGCCTGCTTCCCCCTCACTTTCTGCCTGCCTCTCTGCCTACTTGTGATCTCTCTCTCGTGTCAAATAAATACATAAAATCTTAAAAAAAGAAAAAAAAAAAAGAAATTGTAATTCCCAAACCTGAAGACAACTTGAGAAAATACTAAAAAAAAAGTGGGGGGGGGGCTATGATGTCTGCTTCTCTCTCTCCCCGTGTCATCCCTGTGCAGGGACAAGAACTATTTCAGCTCCTTTTGTGAGTACAGATGTGCCCTGACCTACCTTCCCTCCCTGCCCTCCCAGAGCTATCTTTGAAACTGGGTCTGCGCTGGGGCCCCGCGTGTCCTCAAAAGCCTGGAGCGAACCACCAGGCGCTGAGAACCGGAGTGTGTGGCTTTTGCTTTTCAGGCTCGCCTACCACCACCGTCCACCCCCAGTTGCACGCGCACCCGCACACACATGCACACGCGCGCGCGCACACACACTGGGCCACATTTCACAGCGCAGTCTGCAGTGACCTCCGAACATGGAAAGCCTAAGCGGGTAACCCCACCCGGAGCGGAAGCCAGACTTCCGGGAGGAAGCTAGAGCGGCAGCTCCTCTTTCCCACCTGAATGGCCACAGGCCTGCGAGCGCGGACTCGCAGACCCAGGGGTCCCAGGGTGGGGAAAGGCCGCGCAGCTCGTGGACACCCCAGTCAGTACAAAAACTCTCCAGCTACCGCCCAGCGTGTATCAGCAATTCTGACAGCCCCAGGCTGGGCCCATTTTCCTCCAGGCCTGCGCAGAACAGTCTTTGCTAGCAGTTTCCCAGACCTTCTAAAGGTGAGAGGTATGACAGGGGAACCTTAGACTTACCCTCCCTCTCCTCGCAGGGTTCCACCAGCTAACATGTGAATCGAACTATATGAAAGTACTATTGTTCTTAAGTTAAAGATGGTCCAGTGTTAGCATTCATGTAATTCAACCTGGGTCGTAGGACCAATGGTCAAAGTATCCATTTTATGAATGGTTTGGAAAAATGCCTAACAAGACCCCCAGAACAAGGCTCTTGGGGGGAAAACTGGGTCAGAGGAAATGTATAACTTTTTTCCGGTTGTCTTTGCCTAGAACTGATGGCCAGGGCTGTGATACACTTCCCTCCAAAGTACAGGGAGAAGGGGGGGTCCTCCCAAAACCCGGCCACCACTCACCAACGTGTGCCGGTGGCCTGGGGGACTCCCATAGAGGTGACGGAGACTGGGAGGCTTGTCCCTTTTCCTCATTTTAAATTCTAGACAGAGGCCGCCCCCACAGGTTGCCCTTCATTAGCCTGGGATATGAACACAACAAAGTAAATCTGAAAGCACAACATGGTTGTGATGGCTAATTTTATGTCGACTGATTGCACCATGGGGCCCCAGGATTAAGATTATTGCTGATGTGTCTGTGTTTCCAGAGAAGGTTAACATTTGAGTTGGTGGACTCAGTAAATTGCTCTCTCCAGTGTAGGTGGGCATCATCCAGTCCACTGAGAGCCCAAATGCAACAAAAGTTGGAGGAAATAAGAATTTGTACGCCCCTCTTTTTTTCTCCATCTTACTGCTTGGGTTGGCACATCTCATCTCATCTCCTTCTGCCCTTGGATTTGGATTTACACTGTTGGCTCCCCTGGTTCTCAGGCCTTGGGAGACTTTTTTTTTTTTTTTTTTTTTTGAGAGAGAGAGAGAAAGGGAGCACACATGAGATGAGCCCAGGGGCAGGGGTGGGGTGAAGAGGGAGAGAGAGAATCTTTTTTTTTTTTTTTTAATATTTTATTTATTTATTTATCAGAGAGAGAGAGAGAGCACAAGCAGGGAGAGAGGCAGGCAGAGGCAGAAGCAGGCTCCCTGCCGAGCAAGGAGCCCGATGTGGGACTCGATCCCAGGACCCTGGGATCATGACCCGAGCTGAAGGCAGCTGCTTAACCAACTGAGCCACCCAGGCGTCCCGAGAGAGAGAATCTTAAGCAGACTCTACCCTCAGCTGAGAGCCTAACACGGGCTCAATCTCATGACCCAAAAATCATGACCTGAGCCGAAATCAAGAGTCAGACCCTTAACTGACCGAGCCCCCCAGGCGCCCCTGGACTCAGACTAAATACCATTGGCTTTCCTGGGTCTCCAGCTCGCAGATGGCAGACTGTGGGCCTCGTCCTCCTCCCTAATCATGTGAATGAGTTTCTCCTAATCTTCCTTTTGGCACTTTTTCTCTGCAGAATTCTAATACAATGGTTTAGCACAAGAGCCCCTAATATTGTGTGTTCCCAGGCTGCTTATGTCTTGCAAGGCATAGGTGGAACTGAGAAGTTACCATGGCCCCTAAGTGGGGACTCAGAAGGCAGCTAGCTAAGCCAGAAGAAGCGTTGGTCCTGCCATGGTGAGGGGAGAAGCAGCAGAGGCCCGGGGTAGACTTCCTGACCCAGAGTCAGATGGAGACTAATGTAGAAACTCAGGGTTTCTAGAACGCCAGCAAAAACCAAGGGCAGGCTATTAGTCTCTAGGTAGCTGTGAGAACAGATAACACATTTTTAAAAAAGATTTATTTTAGAGAGAGAGAGGGAGAGAGAGCATGAGTGGGAGGGCAGCAGGAGAAGGAGAGAGAGAATCTCAAGCAGACTCAGCATACAGCCCCAACACGGGGCTTGATCTCACGATCCTGAAATCATGACCTGAGCCAAAACCAAGAGTCAGGGGCTTAACTGACTGCACCACCCAGGCACCCCAGAACAGAACACATTATTAACCACCAAGATTACAGATCCAAATGTGGCTACCAGGGGAACCATGTCCTAATAAGGTTCTATAAGTCACCCCACACTCCACGCATGCAGAAACGATCTCAGGCTGGCAAGAGAGACTAGAATAAATACAAGAGAACCCAAGCAACCCTTGTATAAGACTCACATACTGAAGAGACTGCTTACATTCGCTAGCTAAGACAATGTTTTCCCCCACTTCTCTTTGGGCGATGTTTGGGAGGAAGAGGAGGACAGCTTAGGAAGAAAAGGAAGAAACTGCATTTGCTCTGACAGCTGAGGATGGCGTGAGGAAAATCTGCGACACTGTTACGCATACTTCTTCAATTTATTTTGAAGAAACAAAACTGAAAGAGCCTACACCCCAGTTTTTACTAGGACTTGGCACAAGCGACTATGGAATTTGGTATATACCTAGTATCTATCTCATCTGAAAGGCTCAAGATATGAGACTGTGAAACAGGGTTAAATTATCAATCCCGATTCTTCACTCTTCCCTGTAGCCATGCCCTTTGTCACATGACTTTACAGTTAATGTCTACATGACACTGTGTGAACTCCCCATCCCCGCCATTCTCTTTGGCCACGTGACTTGCTTAGACTGAAGAGCCGTTAGCAGGGACTTGGCATGTGGCCATATTGAAGCTGGTTCTTGATTCTTCCATCACCAAGAAACAACAGGCTCTCGCCAGCCTGCTGATACCAGGAGAAGGATGAGAACCCCATGGAACAGAGCCACCCCAGTCAACCTGCAATGGGAAACAGTTGTCTCAGCTGACTCGTACATTCATAATGCTTATCGCTAGATGAGATTGAGATTTTGAGGTTGGTATGCTGCTGTGGCTGCGTGCTACCAAAAAAAGACTTTAATGGGACCTGATCTATCAACAGGGACCACAAACCCAATCCTGGAAACCACAGTACGTTTCATTGTACCCCTGACCAGCACCGTTGGCACTGTCAATAGAGGGAAACGATACATCCAAATAATAGAAATAGAATATAGATAAAATTGCTTCACTCCCCCACCATCACCACAATAAAAATAAATCTTACCGACAGGACTTTTCACTTCATTAGAAAAAGGAGGAAGAACTGTCTGAACTTCAAGTCTTTCAAATGAAGGATGCTATTATGGGCGGTAGAGTTGTCTCAATGAAATCTGTGATACAAACTCACTTGGCAAACTCTTCCTGACTAGGCAATCTCAATAATGTATGGTTCTGGTAGAAAAAAAGAGAAAGGAAAGAAACAGGTGGGTAAAACAAATCTAGCATGGAGCACTGAAACCCCACATGATCTGAAACAGTGAGATCCAGAGGGAAGTCAGGTGCTGGGAAGGAGAGACTGAGAAGAACCAGGAGGTTGGGCTGGGAATCTTCTCTACATCAATGGGAGCCATTACCTGGGCTGGAAATCCTGCTCTATCACCGACTGGGCACGTGATGATGGCAAGTGATAGAGCCCAGCACTAGATACCTTGTCTGTAAAATAGAGACAACATTTACTTATGTGAGTTGTATTGGGAACAAAATAAAAACCATATTTGAAGTACCTAGCTAGCACACCGAGCCAGCACGTCCCGCTCCACAAATGATAGTTTCCATTCTACTGAAACATGACTTGGAGCAAGGCATCTGTATTCTTCCTCTCTGGGGACAACTGACAACAGTGAGCCTGAAGGAAAACGGGGAGGAACCTAATGTTCACCAAGAGAAAATGGTGGAGTAAATCCCACTACACAAACTCAGTGGGATATGAAGCCATTTTCAAAGAGAAGTATGAAGTCCATAAAAAAACTTAAAAATGATTTGTTTAAAAACACAAAATTCTAGATGTAGTCTGATTATGTAAATGTATGGGCTGCACAAGAAAAGACATACGGAAAAAAGAAAAATAGAGTCCTAAAATTATGGATTTTTTGGTAAGTTCATTATCGTGCTCAACTTCATTATTCCCCAATAGCTATTGGGGAAATGCAAATTAAAGACACAATGAGATTCCATTATACACCCACCAAGACACCTAAAAAACTCAATGTACATAAGTTATACCTCAATTTAAAAAAGAGATTATTAATATTAAAGGATTTAAAAATTTCAATCAGACAAAAATTTACAAGAAAAAGTTAAGCAGATTTTATCTCTTTTACCTTTTTTTTTTTTTTTTTTTAGTTTGGAGAATTACCTGCTGTACTCAGCGGGAATCCGTTTCTGAAACAAAAACAGTTGGCCATTTTTAAACCATTATGCAAAGCATAATGCAGTTAAATCTATTTTTTATCTTTTGTTTTTTCATTTTACTTTAAAACATTGGACAAGCTTTTTTTCCTGATACTTCTGAGCTGTAATTTGTAGGTAGGGAATTCTCTGTGCTTCATCTGGGCCGTAAGAATTTATGAACAAGATCCTGCTAGCATTCAAAAACATTTGGATATTTTGAAGAATATTTAAAATGTTTGACGTAGTATTCCTGCCTACGCTACCCTACGCATTAGATGTGTTTGTAGATTCTTTTATGGTTAATGAGATCTTTTTCGTTGCAAACATTTCCCCGTATTTAATGTCTATCTTTTGAGTATAAATCCTTAAAATTAAAGTTTCTGACAATTTAGTTCAAGTCATCGATACATCTTTAGTAGTTTCTTGAGCTCTGTCTCTCCAAGAGTAAAATTTATGTGAATGGAGTTCCAAAGCGACACGTTGAACCTCAAATTGTAGCTTATTTGAGCAGTTTAGGTTGCTTGGTAGATGTGGCAAGAGGCTTGTCTGCGGAAATCCCTTCTTCATCTGCTCAGGACTTTTCACGATCAACCCCAAATATTCTTCGATCCCAGAATGTCCTTCAGAATCTGCCACTACCACCTCCTTGACCCCCTCCCTACAATTCAGGGTCAGGAAAAGTAGGGACACTCTCCTCCGCAGGTGTCTGATGCTTGGAGCACATCGACTGCAGTGACCACCCCGTTATAGTTTATGACAGATTGGAATGGTTCCACAGTGGAATCCTTCTGATTTCTTCAGTAAATCCAACTTACATCACACCATCCAACACAGAACAGTTACTATCCAGCTCCCCTAATGAAATATGTTTTCCCCTTTTGGGACAAGAAATCCGAGGAAGCTTTTCCCCTACCTCTGGGGGCAGGGGGGACTCATGCCCCCCAGGCTTCCTCCCACACTTTTTTACCTGGCATCTGTCAGGTCTGGAAATCTCCCTGCCCCTCCCTCTGTGCTCACGGCTGCTGCTTTCCACATTACGTACATTCTGTTACTTCACCCTATGAACTGGAGCCCAAATAATGGTATTTAGAATTCCATACCGATTTGCCATTAAAAAGGATCTAGGCCTCTGCCCCTTGGGAACGAGACTTGCTTTTAGAGGTTGCCATGAATGTATCAGCACTGTGTTAATTGAGAATTTCCAAGGTTAAAAAAAAAATTGAATCTTTCAGTAACTATGACCACAGTCGTCAAAGTCAGATCGCCAGACGAAGAGACCGCTCAAAGAACGGTATTGATGAGTTTTTCAACCCTGCAGAGCCTCTTTTTCTGGGCTGAAAAAGAGATGTATGCCTCACCTCTTTCTGTGGGCTCTTCCTTACACACACACCACTTGAGCAGCAGACCTAGTTCACTGTCAGAGACAAGGACATGAGCTCGGATGTGATATTTTTTCAACATCTGTAGGCTTGAAACTAAACAGTTTTGAAAACCTGCAGCTCAGCACTTGGCATTCGACCAGAACCTTCCCAACTCCCCAAAACCAAATCTGTTTTCTATTCCACTGTGGGGTGCCTCATTTATCTTTGCCAGGAGAAAATGTAATAAAAACGAGGGAATTTGGTTCAGAGGACATATAACAAACAGTTAAAATGATCCTCGAATAAGAATTTCTTCTGAAAAGTGTATCAGGCCCAGGTTTTTCTAAAAACACGCGCATAAATGATATTAATTTAGTGCCCCTATTTTTATTCTCTTCAATCTCTTCATTAGTAGATTAATAAAATGTCAGGTAAGAGAGACTAACACAGCTAACAGACAAAAACCACGTGTCTTTTAGTATAATTATTTGCAGAACCCTGAGGATAAATTTCATGGTATCATATGTATCATGCCTTTATGCAAGAGGGGACAAAAAGATCTGATAATATACATCTTCATATGTAAAATGCATTTTTTCTTACCAGAAAAGTGATAAAAATTGATTCGATACGGTCTTTTTAATTAAAAAAAACCACAACTCATAAATGTGAGTTTCCACATTTCCTAAAATGTGGAAAGAACTCAGAATAGTCCTATTTCTGTATGTTGAAATCTGAAAGTACAGCTTTAGACGGTCCTTGAGTGGTCAGATTTATTTCTATGAGAATAATCTGGAAAACCCCTATCATGGAACCAAGGGAGACAACAGGCCTGACACAAGCCTATTAATTTTACACATGTACCTGTATTATTTTGACCAAAACTTTAAATGCTAGCGAAATGTTTAAAAGTGTTCAAAAGCAAATTGTCATTTCTGGGTAGGCCTGCAAAATGGGATGCCTGGCCACCTCGGTCACCCGCTTTGTCAGTGGCAGAGGCTCTCCTCTGTAACTGTCCGAAAGCACCCCACTTCTGTTAACCAGTTCCCCCAGGCCTTGGAGGGGTCAAAGAGCTGTTGGGCTGCTTCAGCTGGCCCACAGTGCAGCCCAGAGACAAGGCAAGAAAAGCAGAAGCTGTTGTCCCAGGCTAGGAAAAGCTGCCAACAAAGAATGTCCCCACTGACCCCACCTCTCTGAGCAGGCAGCAATACTGTCACTGCCTTGTGGAAAACCAAAGGTGACTGCACACGTGTTCATCCCATTGAGCTAGCTGTCCTCCTACCCGTATTGTGCTGTAAGTTGTTCTAGTTCATTTACAAGGGGGAAGGACAGACTAGGATGTGTCTTATCCCTGCAGAAACCTGCACCACTGTCGCCTTCCCACAGGTCAACTTGGAAAACAAAAGAGCTCTGGCTAAGCTGGTAGAAGCCATCGGGGCCAATTACGATGACAGATATGACAAGATCCACCATCACTGGGAAGCAACATCAGAGTTCCAGAAAAATCCAAGGCTGTTATTGCCAAGCTGGAAATGCAAAGCCTAAAGATCTCTGCCCACCAAACTGGGATAAAAGTACAATGTTAATCGTTCTGTACATCAAAATAGAAATTATCCTTCAAAAAACTTTAACCTCCTAATGATCTCTTCCCTCTCCAAATTCACACAGTACTATGCCTAGAATATGCAAACTCATGCATGAATATTTATGGATGCATGTTGTTTTGTTAATTGAGTTAATGTGGTGACCTGTCTTCTCTAGCCAACTTACAGCCTATAACTTGTAATCTCCCCAAGTTTATGAAACATTCTTTGCCACTCTACCTTGTACTTTGGTTACTTGATGGCAGTCCTCTCTCTCCAACCAGACTGCAAGTTGATTGAGGGGAGAAAGTGTTACTCATCCCTGACCTGAACTGATTTAGGGCTAAGATCAATTTTTTGTTGTTCATAGCATCAAAGTTCCTAGGACAATTCTACTCACACCATCATAGTTGGGAGGCAACAAGCAATGTCAAACTACAGCTCCCAGGAACTCCACCATGTGTCCACAGCTAGAGCAGATATCAATCTCCCTGCTTCTGGAATTACCTGGTCAATGGGTTGGTAGTTCCAATTCTACCATGGTCGTAGGATGACTTACAGGAGTCAGCATAACACTACCCTTTGCTACCGCAACAGATGCCAAAATTTCAAAGCCTTATCAAGGCAAGAGTTTCTTTCCTATTTATAAGATGTCTAATATAGATGTTCTTGATAATAGAGCCTGCTTCCATCTGTGGCTCCTCCATGTCAAAATGGTCACCACCAAAGGGAAGAAGATTATGAAACCTGTGCTTGTTTTTAACTGTCTTGGGTCAAGAGTGACAAAAGTCCCTTTCCCTCATGGTCCATTGGCTTAATGTAGACCCACGGCCCCTGTTCAAGTACAAGAAGGCTGAGAACTAGAGGAGCCCATGGGATATTTGGTAAGTATTGCTATCTCTCCCAGGCAACTGAATTTTTTACAAAATGGAACCGGGGGACCAGTTACGGAACGCCACTTGTATAGAGCGATGGCTGTACCAACAAGGTCTGTGACAATGGTGCCATGTTTTACTGTAGCACTGAGTCAAGAGCTTCACCAGTTTCACATTACAATAAGACCCATATTTATGTAATTGATTTTCTCCATTTTGAAGGAAAGCAAGTCCTATAAAGAAAATGTGTTTTCCACTTCATGCAAAGCAATGAGGTATTATGCCTTGGCTTTGGAAAAAAAGTTCTTAAAATAATATATCAGGCTCATCTGTTAAGGCCGTCCCTTCTGCGGCAGCTTGCTATTGCCCAGTTTTCTATCTCTTAGAATAGTAACCAGCTTTGGAGCCAAAATAAACTCTCTGGTTGTTCTTCACAACACCCCATCTGCCTTATCCTTCAACACCAGGACTACTTCCAGAGCTCTTAATGGCTGTGGCAGCGAGTACTATAAATCAATTGTCATGCAGCTTCATTTCATCGAGGCTAAAAAGATGTGCCCACTTCATCACAGTTGCAAGAATACTTAAACTTTTTAATTTCACACAGCCATTTTTCTCAGATCACTAGGTGAAAGGCCATCTTTGGGATGGTAAGTGGAAATAGTTTTTTCCCAAGCAAAAAAAAAAAAAAAAAAATCTCATTCTCTAAAAACATCCCTTTGGGATCAAAACAATATCCAAAGAGAATGGCCACAAAAATAAGTTTTGTATCTATTAACGAATGCATTGATTCTATTTACATGCACACAAATAATGATTTCCTTATAACCCTTAGTTTGCTTCACTAGAAAATAAAAATAAAATAAAATAAAAAATAAAAGAGAAAATAAAAAAGAATGGCAAAGCTCTATTTTTGTAATTTACAAGTAATGTTTTTATAACTTATAATTCTAACTCCTTAAAGGCTGTGACCCAAAAAAAAGTCATAAAAACCACATTGATGTTCTCCCAATATTAGAAAATTTTGAAATACAAAGGTAAACACATAATCGGAGAAGGGCACACAGTCAACTCTGGTTTCTCTTCTTAGTTCCCCCTAAAGAGACAAATTTAATTTTTCTTCCAGAATCTCTTCCAGGTGTTTTGTGATGGCATCACTTCCAAATCAAAGAGCAAGGACTGAAAAATGCCAGCAGCTGGCAAAGCCACCAGAAAGAAGTCATCCTCTTCTTGCAGTGTTTGCAATCACTAAAATTGGGAAATGGTTACCCAGAATCAGAGCGAGGTAAACACACACATACACACACACACACACACACACAAACACACACACCCCACACACACTTAACAACAGGTATACCCTACAGAAAATGCCTCTGTGGGCTCTAGTCTTTTTACTGGATCCACCCACTGTATCAGTTCAGATGCTTTTGCATGTGATTTGAAGAAAACAGAATCTACATTGTCCTAAACAGAGAAATTAACTGACTCGTGCCATTTTAAATCTAGAGCATTGCTGCACAAACTGTGTTGAAGGAGAGTTGTTGATTGTTTCTAATGCATAAGACGTTGGTTCTAATGCATAAGACGTGTACACAGGGATATTATTCTTGGAGTAATTCAGCCTACTCCCGGAGCTGGGGGTGGAGTTCCACTCTTGGGACACATGGGTTACACAGAAGAAATAGTCTATGAGAAATAAAATTAGGTTATGTGGCCAAGGAGGGAAGGAGGGATGGATGCTTGATAGGCGATCAACAATGCTGGAAGCATTTAAGCTAGACTACTTGCATAATCAATAGCCAAAGGAAGGGTATTATTAAATAGTCATTAATTTAGTAGCTATGTATTGAGCTTGGGCAAGCAGACAGATTGACTTGCCCTAGAATTCCAAGCGCCTGTGGAGGGGACCCTGTTGACTCAACTTTCTCCAAACATCTGCAGCCAAAAGATAGGGTTTCATAGACCAAATCAGGCTGCTTAAAAGAGAAGGTGTTTGAAGGAATGGTGTTAGGAGGGAAAGATTGCCTTTGAGGATTTAGGGGAGGGAAGTTCCCAAGGAATGGGGAATCATGTGAGCTGGGCAGATGCCACAGAAAGTGTCTCCTGCAATTTAAAAATTTTAAATTTAACTTTAAAAATTTTAAATTTTAATTTAAAAATTTAAATTTAAAAATTTAAAAATCAACTCCATGACTCTCCATTCCTTAACTTGCTTCCAAAAAGTACAGTATGGAAAAGGAGAGGAAAAAAGAGTAACTTGACAAAAGAAAAATCTAACAAACACTCCTCCAGCCAGATGGTCAAGGTTGACATTGATGGTCATAAATAATGTTGATTAGTAGGGGCCATTAATATCATGTGATGAAAATGGTGCTTTATGTTAATGATCTCCTTCCTTAGACTTTCTCTAGTCATGAGAAAAAGATGTTAGACATATTCCAATAAAGGAGAATCCTACAAAATATCAGTACTCTTCAAAACTGTCCAGGTCATTAAAAATAAGAAAAATCTTGGTCACAACCAAGAGGCACCTAAAGAAACAAATAAATGAAATATGGTATCCTGAATGTGATCCTAGAGCAGGAAAAAATCATTAGATAAAAACTGAGAAAATCTGAATAAAGTATGGACAATAATAATTTATCAACATCGATTCGTTAATTATAATAGATATACCATACAAATGTAAGGTGTTAATAACAGGGCACAAGGAGATGGGAACTATCTGCTCAAATGGTCTGTAAGTCATCCAGGAAATGCAAAATAAACCACAATGAAGTATCACCCACCCAAATGGTAAGAATTTAAAAGACTGTTAATTTCAAGTATCGATGAAGGTATGGAGAAATTAGAATTCTAATACACTGCTAATGAGAGTATAAAATGGTGCAACCAAAAAAAAAAAAAATGGTGCAACCACTTTGGAAAATCCTTTGTCAGTATTTATTAAGGCTGAACCTACGCCTCCTCTATTACCTTGCAATTCCACTCCTGTGTGTTCCATGTGTATATTTGCTTATACGTATATACTCCTCAAAATACAAATACGTGTGTACCACAAGGTACATACAGTGTTTGTAAACATAGTCAATCTAAAAAAGTGCAAACTACCCAAAAGTTCATCAACAGCAGAATAGATGAATAAAATTGTACGGTATGCAAATAATGGCATGCGGCAACAAAGTCCTATGAAGCGATAAAAATGAACACACTCTTGCTACACACGCAACATGGGAAATTCTCATAAATGTAATGTTGAGTAATGGAAGTCAGACATAAAAGACCTCACACTGTATTTCCAGTAATTCAAAACAGGTAAAACTCATCCAAGGTGACAGAGATCAGGACAGTGGCTACATTTCAGTAGTGACTGAGAAGGGCTCAAAGAGGGCTTCTAGGCTGATGATAACGTTCTGTTTTTCGTTTGTTTGGATGTTGTTTGCATGCAAGCGGTGGCGGGGGTGGCAGAGGGAGAGGAAAGAGAGAATCTTAAGCAGGCTCCTCGATCAGCATGGAGCCTTATGTGGGACTCAATCTCACAACCCTGAGATCATGACCTGAGTCGAAATCAAGATTCAGATGGTGACTAAGCCACTCAGGCACCCCGATAATGTTCTGTTTCTTAATATGAGTGGTGATGACATGAATTTGTTCACTTCATGAAAATTTACCAGATTTACCAAATTGGGTCACTTTTCTATATGTTTGTTGTACTTCAATAAGGAAGGTTGCTTTAAAGAGAATCATAATAAAATGTCCATTGGTGGATGAATGGATAAGCAAACTATGGTATACATATATAATGGGATATCATTCAGCCCTAAAAAGGAAGGAAACTCTGACATGTGCTACCACATAGATGAACCTTGAGGACATTATGCTCAATGAAAGCAGCCAGACACAAAAAGGACAAATATTATATGATTCCACTTATATGAGGAACCTAGAATAGTCAGATTCATAAACACAGAAAGTAGACAGAAAGTAAAATACACAGTAGTAAACTAGTAGCCTGGGGGCTCAGAGGGAGAGTGGAAATGAGAATTTAGTGTTTCATGGTACAGAGGTTCAGTCTGGGAGGACGAAGAGGTTCTGGAGATGGGTAGTGGTGATAGTTGCACAACAATATGAATACTTAATGCTACCAAACTGTGCCCTTAAAATTGTTTAAATGGTGAGGAGGGCACGTATTGCATGGAGCACTGGGTGTGGTACATGAACAATGAATTTGGAACACTGAAAAAATAAAATAAAATAAATTAATTTTAAAAATGGTTAAAATGGTAAACTTTATATTTTACCACAATAAAAGTAAAAATAAAGTAAGGTATATGTTATAGTGGCAATATTACTGAGAAATGAGTAATTGAGAATGAGTAAATGAGAAATGATAAGAACAGGGCAACTTTCCAGAAAAAGCTTAACTTGAAGTCCTTCTAGAAGAAAGAGAAGAATTTGGCTGAGAGGAAGTGTGGGCAACATTTGATCCAACAACACTCTAGGAAGAACTAGGATTCTAACAGATTTTGCATTTGAATCTGCTTGAGTTGGATTCAAGCAGAGATCTGGTTCACTAACTCTGACTAACCTTACAGTGGCCCACCACTCTGCCCACACTTTTGTAAGTAAACTTCCCTGAATTACTGGAATTCGAATGAGCCACCTGTGTCTTGTTGGGACCCTGACTGACCCACGAAGTCAAATTATAAGCCACCAAATTTGGAGTCAGCCTTGGGCAAAATTAAAAAGGCAACCACAGACCTCATGATACTTGATGAGAAGACTTGGAGAACATAATGTGTTGACATATAATTTGCAAATTCAAAAAGGTGTTGGTTATTAGCCTTCTTGGTAAGATGAGAAGATAGAGATAGTCAATATAGATCAGCCTTTCAGAGCAGAGAGCAGGACAGGAAAGGTGGAAGGTAGAACTAGAAGGGCAAAGGGAAGCTATCCAGCACATTCCACAAGGAAAACACCACAGAACATTGTGAGGTGTGTCAGTTGTGATACTCTTGGCTGTGAGAAAGACTAGACCCAGTTACTAGAAGTTTATAGAAGGGATTTATTATTTTACAGAAAGTCCAGAAGAGAAATAGTTTCAAAGCTAGGTAAATCCATGATTCCACCATGCTATTAGAAGCAAGGGGCTTTCCATGTCACGCGCATGAAAGCAAAGTCTCCTTTTTGGACCACGAGATGGTTGTAGATGTTCCAGGGGTCACACCCAACAACATGTAGTCAAGAATAAGAATGTTTTGCCTCCATGGTTTTCTTTATTTTAGTGAATACTAAACTCTCCAAAAAGAATACCCTCAGATCTCATCATCCAGAATTCAGGCCTAAACTATTCTGTAGCAATGTTTAAGTTTAAGCAACTTAAACTCATCACCATGACAATTGACCTCCGAGATCCAGTGGAAGGGGAAGGGGGAGAAGCCATAAACTCAGGGCTCTGTCAATAAAGGGTGAAATTTTCTGAGGGGTAACATCCAACCTGCTCATCTCAAGAGAGAATAACATAACACTGTTATCTCAAAAGATAGGCTTTCTCACAGCTTCTCCCTTCTTCCCCCAAGAGAGAGAGATCCCCAAAGTCAAAGTAAAACTTTTCAGTGAGAGGAAGATTGGAAATTTCTCTTCCTCTCTGCACCCCTACCTTTAATAAAGGGTATTATGGGGCTTTTTACTTAATCTTCTTCCTTGACTCATTCATTCAACAAACATTTGTTGAGAACTTGTGTCCAGCTTTGGGAATATAACAAAAAATAAAAGAAAGTCCCTGAATTCTAGGAGCTCACAAGAGATGTCAAGAGAGTGACCCAAAGAAGAGGGGCAGGTGTTTTTTGTCAGACAATAAAGAAATGTGTTCAGGAGCTACCTTCCACTCTGGAGAGCTGGATGGGCATTGGTTGTAAACAAAAAGAAGTCGAGGAGATAGTTGATTAAGGCTTAGTTTAGACTAGAAGGGGGAAGCAAAAATCTTTATTAGGGGTGAAAAAGTGGCAAGGAAACAACAAAACTTCTTTTCCAGGCCAAGATTGTGTGGTCGACAGAAGCCCTCCCTGAACTCTATTTCAGGAAGCCAAGTGGGGCGATGGTGACTCAGGCAGGACACCCCCTCAAAACAAGGCACGGAGGAGCATGGCAGGACATCCCAGCCAAGGGACATCACAGGAGCAAAGGCTCAGAGGTGGGAATTCCAAAGCTGAATGCATACACCTGTGAGATTAGCCTCTCTTGCCATAGAACTTTGTGGTTACAGGACAGGGACAAATGTGATCAGAAACTACACTTCATGCAATTCATTCATAAACGAATGATGCTGATAATGACTGTAATAAAGATGACCATGATGGTGATGGTGGCAACAGTGACCCTGATGGTGACCCTCATGAATGGCCAATTTTTAAGGCCCCTAGTTTAGTGTAGGTGTTCCCTCGTGTACTCTTACGGCGCCACCTACAGGGAAACTTGAGAAAGACCTGACCCTTGTGATGGACCCACAAATCCTGAAGACCTGTTTGATGCTTTTTGAGCAGGATGTTGTTAAATATTAAGCTAAGGACTTGCGACTGGATTTGCACCCATCCCAACATGAGCACTATATCCTGTTTGAAATGTTCCCACTTCAGAAACTTGTACCACCCCACAAGTTAATGAGCTTTTCTATACATAGTTTCTTCCAGTGTATAATTACTGGCCTGGCTTTATATTATTTTAGGATAGTGTCAGCAGCTAATTGTGGTACAGTCTGAATGCTCTGAAATGAGCTCGGCTGAGTATGAGAATAGCTCAGCAAATTTAGGGCTGTGTGTGCATCCTTTTCAAAGTCTATTGTTTAGTAGGACACTGAACATGGCAGATTAATGGTGGAGTCCAATTCAAAGGGCAAGTGACTATAGAATATGACCTGCCTCATATTTCACTTTGAACTTCACATTCCTCGGTACCTACTTGCCACACTCAAATACCATCGCGCTTTGGGTTGGCCTAAGTGTACACAGAAGCTTTGGGTCCTTCCATTGCTGAGTCCCCCGGAAGTACTGCAGGCTCCAGCATAGAAAGGAGCATGCATTCTCCACCTTTCCATTCTCCTGGAGGCAAAAATACAGGAAGAATACCTCTGGCCTCTTTTGTCTTTCTTACAGACTATTCTCTTATGTACTAGGGTATAGGACTAGAGTATCTGATGGATGATTTTATTTATTTATTTATTTTTAAATGCATGTGCTCTTTTTCTTTATAAAATTTCATTTATTTATTTGAGAGAGAGAGAGAGAGAGAGAGCAGAAGTGGAGGGGAGGGACGGAGGGACAGAGGGAAAGGGAGAAACAGACTCCCAGCCGAGAAGGGAGTCCAATGCAGGGCTCAATCCCAGGATCCCAGGACCATGACCCGAGCCGAAGGCAGATGCCCAACTGAATGAGCCACCCAGGCACCCCTCTGGTGGATGATTTTAGGAAAAGGAATGAACCTTGCTGCCTCAGCCACTTTCATTCACTCTTTCCATATATTCCCTTCTCTTGCGATCCTTCTGTGGGAAGCAGCTTCTAAAATGGCTCCCAGGGTCCCCACTTCATGGTATTCACTCCCTTGTACAGTCCCTTCTCCTTGTATAACTAGTGACTTCCTCCTGGCGAGGAGAACATGGCAAAAGTGGTGGGATATCAATTCCAAGATGGGATTATAAAAACCTATGGCCGCCATCTTGCTTATATTCTTTCTTGCTTTCTTGGCTTGTTTGCTTCAGTGAAGCAAGTTGCTGTGTTAGAGAGGCCCGAGTGGCAAGGAGCTGAGGGTAGCCTCCGGCCAACAGTTAGCGTGAAACCGATGCTTCCTGCCAACAGCCCACGAGGAACTGAATCCTCCCAGCAACCGCATGAGTGAGCTTGAAAGGGGATCTTTCCCCAGTTGAGCCTTGAGATAACGACAGACGGCCCCAGCCAATACTGTGCCTGCAGCCTGTAAGAGATCCTGAAGCTGAGGAGCTGACGAAGCCTCCCCAGATTCCTGAGCCACAGATTTTTGTGAGAGAGTAAGTCTGTGTTAAATAACTACATTGTGGGATAATTTGTTATGCAGCAATTATTAACACATATCTTTCTTGGCCCTTTAATCATAGGTCAAAGCCTTTTTTTTTTTTTAAAGATTTTATTGCTCTACCTGAGAGAGAGAGAGCACAAGAGGGGAGAGGGACAGAGGGAGAGGGAGAAGTAGGCTCTCCACTGAGGAGGGCCTTGATCCCAGGATCCCAGTTTTCATCCCAGGATCCCGGGATCATGACCTGAGCCCAAGGCAGACGCTTAACCAACTGAGCCACCCAGGTGCCCTGGTCAAAGCATTTTGTGGATAACTTAAATAAAAACAGAGACCAGTGTGATTTACACAAATTTAGGATAGTTTACAGAAACATAACAGCTACCCCACCGTGCTAGGCAGGCAACGTCCTGGTTTAAACTTAAAAAAAAAAAAAAAAAAAAGCATAAGAAGAAAGAAAGAGAAAAAGAAAATGTTCATGCAGGTATCAGATTCTAGTATTCCAATATCTTCTCTCCGGTCCTTTCTGAATGTTGTCTGCATTGTCATATACAGAAATGTATTCCAAAACAAGGGTGTGGGGCAAGAGGAGGGGGAGCAAAAGATGCTTAATATCCCTTCACTACCCACCAATCATCCCTCCAGCCTCGACTCTCCAGAATTATGCCTATTTACTCAACATTTAGGAAGCATTTACTATTCTGACACTATTGTAGTTATGGAATTATAGCAGAAAACCAAAGAAACAAAGCCTCACAAAGGTCACATTTTAGTGACGGGGGCAATAAACAAACAAAAATATATATTGTAATGTCAGATAGTGAGAAGTGCTATGAATAAAAGTGAAATGAAGTAAGAAGGTAGTGAAGGGCAGAATGGCATTGGGAGGAGGAGTGGGTGATCCAAGAAAGTATCTCTACTAGTAGAATATTTTAGCAGAGGTCTGGAAGAAATCACAAAGCAAACCATGAGAAAATCTGACCAAAGAACATTCTAGTCTGATGAGAATGTAAGTGCAAAAAGGCTGAGGCAGGAACGAACTTGGAACATCAAGAAATAGCAAGAAAACTAGCAGAACTAGAGCAGAATGAGTGAATAAGGTAGGAAAGATGGGGAAGGGCTTGATTGTAGTTTCGTTGGCCATTGTTAAGAGTTTGGGTTTCGAGCATGATGAAAGGCTGTAGGGAGTTCGAGTCTAGATGATTCCAGATTACATAACTTTTGTACATGGAGAGAAATGGGTTCCTAACAGTCTAGGCTATCTTTGCTAGGAGGGTAAATTGATAGAGAGACTTTGGTAGGCTCTCAAAACGTATGTGTACTCTACAAGCTGGAAAATCTATTTCCAGTCTGTAACATGGAGAAGCCACCACACATTTGCACAAGGAAATACATATAAGGATGTTAATTGCAGTATTGTCTATAATGGCAAGACCATTGACATAACAGGGAAATTGATGAATAAAATAAGGTACATTCACTCAAGAGCTATTAAAAAGAATGAACTAGATCTATTTACGTGAACATGGATATGTTTGAGAAACAATGTTAAGTGGAAAAATGAACGTGTAAATCGATATGAATAACATCATTTATGAAAGCAATAACCCATTCGCAAACCAGTATTATATATTGGTTGTAGATACTTAAATATATGAAAAGAATATGAATAATTCACTGAATGGATACCTATCATAAACTCGTGATAGTGGTGGCGGGAACAAGACTGGGACCTGAGGTCAAATGTCATTTAAGGTTGATCTACAGTATTTCATTTTCTTGCAAAAACAAAAAGACAAAATGTAACAAAAATATTCCATGTCAGCTCTAGGTAATAAGAAATGTGTGCTTTTTATACTTTTTTCTACCTTTCTATCTATGTAAAAAAATAGCTCAGCTATTCTATCACAAGTAGTTGGAACAAAAGGAAAGTTATCTTGCATACTTATGGCCATATGAGATTATTTTGCCTTGAGCAGATGAAATCGCATACCTTTTTTTGGACTCAAGAAGATAGAATGTTTTCTAGCGTTTGGGTGGGTAAAGTAGGCCTCTTATAACCCACACGCGGCTTCTGCGGCTTTGGGTCCTTGCACTCTCCTCCCGGGAAGGCTTTCCAGAAGCCTCAGACCCGGGGTCAATGGTGCTTTCATTAATTTATTTTATGTGAAGAGGTCTGTTCACACAGTCCTTAAATCTACATCCGATCAATTGATTTAAAAGAAAAAAAAAAACAAAACCCTCCTCCCAGTCCCTGGGATGAGGTCCAAGGACTGAGACATCCTGTGGGCCAAGAGAAAGTTCAAACCAAAATAAAGATTTAAGCTTTTAATCTATTGATTTCATTCAGCAAGGGGGCCTCCATCAAAACTTCTCGTCTCATTGGTTGTGAAGACTAGAAATAAATAAACAAATGTAATTACCTTTTCACCACAAAGCATTCCGGCGGGTCCATCCTCCTGGTGCCTGAGGGAGAGGCGTGGGGAGCAAGGGGAGCCCTGTCTTCCTAGGAACAGGCGCGTGGGTTTGCAGAGCCTCCCCAAAGCTGACACAACTTCGCCTTCTACTGATGTTACAAATGGGCCCTCGCCTTCCTGGGGCTCCCCTCAGGCACCTTTCTCCCAGATCTATGCTAAGATTTCAACCCCTGAACTGCATCCAGCCATCATCCCCATCCGTCTCAGGCTGAACAAAAAATGTTTGCCTCCTCTTCTCTGTGGCAAATGAGAAACTTCCTCTTCAACCCTCAAATATGAGAAACTGGACATTTCTCTCTTCTTCTAAGTCAAGTGGATCACGTGGAGTCCCATGTAGCCCACGCCCTCCGTGAGCCTGGAGGGCCTGGTTAGGAGAGGCTGCCTCCCGGTTTTCAGAGAATTACGTAAGTATCCCGACGCCACAAAACAACCAGGAGAGGGGCTGGTCCGGGGCTTTGGCCTCATTGCCGGGGCTCCCTCTGGACTCCCAGAAGCCAGGGTCTCTTGGCAGCCCACCCTGGGCCACACAGGACTCCCCCCTTCCCACCCCCTCCCCGCTGCTCGCCTTGGCCATCTGCAGGCTTCCCGCTGTGATGACCATTTTTAAATGTGCCAACAGGTACCTTCCTCCAGGAAAGAATCCTGAGATGTGTTTCTCAAGGCCCAGGCAGTTGCCCAAATTCAAACTCCTCGTCTTCTACCTCTCTATTCCCGCCAGGGTGAGGGGGAAAGCTTCTGTTTCTCACCCTCTCAGATTAAGGAAAAATGAAGTAAATGTGGATGACCAAATCATACCCCAAAATTGAACTTTGACGTTTAAATGTCTTCTCTCTTTTTTCGAGACTTCCGCACCCGTGGCGATAAATGAAACAGATACAAAATGTTGAAGTGTGTGCATAAATACATCTAATTTTTTAATAAGAGGACAGTATATTTTGCAGATTTTGACATGTTCCAATCTGCCTGGCCTTCTTCCTTTTTATGACTGCAACTCCCAACCATGCCCACCACCCCACGTCTGTCTCCCCCAAACAACTAAGTGCCACAGTTACAAGAACATTCTGGAGTAGGCTAGGTTGTATGAATTATTTAAAGAGTTCATTATCAAATGTCAGGGCTTTATTATAAATGTAAATAATTTGTGGCATGTCTGATGGACACCACGAAGACTCAATTCAACCGCATCTCTCCTGCGATATTGTTTCAACCTTTCCCTAACCTCTACACCCAGCCCCAAGCCTGTTTCTCCTTCCACCTTCCCCACGGCCCCCACATGCTTCCACTTCCTGCTGGGCTACGGTCCCGTCCTTTCTCTGGCTCTCTTTGAAATGCCAGTGTGACCAAGTCACTCTTTCGTGACTGCTGGACTGCCTTTAGAAGAACAAGCACGATGAAGCGCCATCCCAGGAATGGGGTCGGGGGTGCATGCCCACCGCACACACCCCAAGCTCCAACCCAGATTGGGTTGGATTCCTCTAAATTCACTCTACTGTCTAACAGCCCTCATTTCCCCCATGCTGTTGATTCTGCCTGAAATACCACTTCCTCTGCCTTCTGTCTTGCCAATCCTCCCCCTGACCCCCAGCGTCTGTTGCTAAGTTATGTAGTGTTAGCACACCTGGGATCTCAGGTCAAACTACGTGGGTTCAAGCCCACTTCTACCTCTGCTGGACCCTGAGCAAGACCCTTCATCTCCCTTTGTCTTAGTGTCCTTGTCTGTAAAACTGAGATAATGATGTGTTAATAAAATGTTAATTTAATTAATGATTAATCAATTATGAATAATAATAGCAGCACCTATTCCTAGGATATCCTATTCCTAGGATAATAATATCCTATTCCTAGGATAGTGATAAGGATTCGATTAGCTAAAACCATTAAGTGCTTGAAGCAATGGCTGGTGCTAAGGACGACCCTACTAATAGCTCCCATCCAGCTTGATCTCCTCTGAGACATCCCTCTCACTCCTCCAGACTCCCTCCGGCACATCGTCTCACTGTACTGTGATGGTTTCTTAGCATTAGACAGTGGGTTCCCTCTGCTCGGTGATTTCTTTGTCATTAGCCCTGTGCCCATAGCAGCTCATATTACAGTGAAAACATATCGGAGTTCAACCAAACCAGTATTTTCCAACACCCACTGCACATTAGAATCGCCTGGGAAGCTTTTAATACGCTGCCTGGGCCCCAAGCCAGACCAATTATATCAGGATCTCAGAGGATGGGGCACAGACTTCAGTATTTTTTAAAACCTTCCCTCGGTGATGAGGAACCACTGAGCTAAACCGAGGTTTAAATCTCAACTCTTCCACTTCCAAGCTCTAGGATCCTGGGCAAGTTACTGTATCTCCCAAAGTCTATAACCACGTCTGTAAGATGTGAATGAAAATGTCTAATTGTAACAGTGACATTCAGAGGGACGCCTGAGTGGCTCAGTCGGTTAAGTGTCTGACTCTAGATTTCTGCTCTGGTCAAGATCAAGCCCCCTGTGGAGCTCTGAGCTCAGCGGGGAGGCTGCTTGAGATTCTCTCTCTCCCTCTCCCTCTGCCCCTACCTCCTGCTCGTGCACACTCTCTGTCTAATAAATAAATAAAATCCTTTAAAAAAAATAGTCACGTTCAGAGTGTGTCCCCACCATTCCCATGCCCTTCACCAATCAGACCTCCACACACAGAGGTCAGGGTATTTCTTTTCCTGCCTGCTACCCCGGCAGGTTATCAGAATTGCCTTGGGTCCCTCCATTAAAGGCCGAAACTCCTGTTGGGCAGTCCCTTCCTACAGATAGAGCCATTTACTCCCTATTCTAGTAACCACGACCTTTCCTAGCCTCTTCCAATACAGGGGCCGTGCTGGTTTCCTACTCTCTCCATCCACAGCCCTGCAGTATCCTTTGTTGATTCTCGCAACTCTGCCCACACTTTTAAAAATAATTCCTTTATTAGAATTTCCCATAAACCCATTTGAGTGTGCCATCTGTAATCCTGCCTGATTATAATAGGGGACAAAAGCCCTAAAGAGGGAGGAGAAAAAAAACAAACAGAAAAAAAACTGGAATATATAGCTACATTTTAGAAAAGTAGAAACAAACAAAAACAAAAACAGAAAACCCTCCTAAATCCTATCTTTACTTGCCAAATACTCTTATGGCAGCTAAAAAGCTTGAAAAATACTTTGCGTATCTATAGTTTACATACAGGAAAAAAAAAACATAACAAACCAGATTGTATTCTAAGTTTCTCTGAGACTTTGTCTCAGACCCCCTTTTTTTTCTAGTTCATTATTTCCTTTCCTTTACAGTTTCTTGTTCTTTTCATATTGAGAGAAGTCATCTAACAAGATTGCAGTAAAGATTTAGATGAGATACTCTGTGAAAAACGTACCTTGGGGGAAATAATGTAATGGAATGTTCTCCGGCTCTGGTGCCAAAGTAGACTCAAATTTGAAACCCGCTCCCGGGTCTGTAACTAGGACAAGTTGCTTATTGCCTCTAAAAATGGGGTCTGAATTCTTATTTCAGGGGTTGTTATAGGAATGCTACATCATGATAATTATAATAGTGTTTTTATGCGCCTTTATGTGTCAGGCAATGTGATAAGGACTTTGTACATGTTATTTACTTCTCACAAAAACCCTATGAAGTCAGTGCTATTTTTAATCCCTAAATGAGGAAACTGAAGACCAGGGAGGTTAAGCAATTCGTGTGAGGTCAAACAGCTAGTAAATAATAGCATTAGGCAATAACCTGTGATGTAAGTTACCTAGAGTGCATATTAGGTACATAGTAATGATATCCTCTGATATTTTGATAATGATTAATTTTCCTCTCCAAGGGAAAAAAAAAACTAAAACAAACAAAAAACTAAAATGAGTTCAGGATAATCTAGTGAAGTTTCTAAGCTAAGTAGTTACAGCACTTTTTCTTATCCCAATAGTCTAGAACTTAAAAATGAGTAGAATGCTCAATGTCTCACTCCCATGAATTTTCCAAAGAAAACCATATCCACACAAAGATGTGTACAAGCATATCCATAATAGCCTTATTCTTAATAGCCTCAGACTAGAAGCTTACTTAATGCCCATCAACACAAAGATGGAAAAATGAATTATAGCACTTCCATGCCGTGGATACTAGTCAGCGACAAAATGAAATGAACTATGGATACACACAACAACATGGATGGAGCTCAAAAATATTATACTTAGTGAAAAAAGACAGAAAATGTACCTCCTTGCTCCCATCCAACAAGAGAGAGTGGGGGGCTTCTATTACTGTCTTAGAAACAGAGAACTTTCCTAGAAGTAATACTCTCCACATCTCTTTGGCCAGCGTTGGGTCCCTCGTCTATTCATGAACCCATTCCCCTGTCGGGAGGACTCACTTATTCTTGTAGCAGTCAGACACACCGCTGAACTAAGAAGAATCTCCCCAAATGCACTGTGGCTACTCAAAGGTTAAGAGCAGCTTTTGGAGAAGCAACCATAACACCCACTAGGGTAAGGGGAGGGTGGAGACCAGAGCTTGAAGGTTAGCCCAGGGGGTAGAGAACAGTCACAGACTGAGGAATTTGAGTTTAACATAATTAATAGGGAGCAAGAAAGTGACCTAGGACACTGAAAAAATTAAATTAAATTTTTTAATTAAATTTTTAAAAAAAGTAAAAAAAAAAAAAAAGAAAGAAGGTGACCTAGGGGAAATTACGATTGTAGTATTGAGATAAGGGCGTTGGATTTGAAGTCATCCTTTCTAAGCCTGGTTCAGCTGCATGTTAATTGCATGAGCTTTGACTGCTAAGTCCCTTAACACCGCAGAGCCATCATCCCTTATCAGTAAAGTGAGAATAATAATGAGCAATTTCAAATATTTTGTTATGAGAATTGTAGTGAAAATGATATTCTTTATCATTTGTTCAATCCATTATTTATCAAGAGTTGGTTAAACAGGGGCGCCTGGGTGGCTCAGTGGGTTAAAGCCTCTGCCTTCGGCTCAGATCACGATCTCAGGGTCCTGGGATCGAGCCCCGCATTGGGCTCTCTGCTCAGCGGGGAGCTGAGCCTTTCTCTCTCTGCCTTTCTCTCTGCCTACTTGTGATCTCTCTCTCTGTCAAATAAATAAATAAAATCTTAAAAAAAAAAAAGAATTGGTTAAACACCTGCAATAAAATGTAATAATATAATAAAAAATAAGAATAAATGATGCTAAGAACATGAACCCATTCAGTAAGCCACTGCTAAGCTCCTTGCTTTTGACATTCTTCTCTGAAAGTCATTCCTGGCTGGGCAGTTCTGCCCATACTAAACTGAAAGCCAGCAATCTAATTTTTCTGCATCCTTGAAAGGGGCAATGTCCTCATGACTTCATTCACTCAACAAATACATTATGGAGGAGTACGAAAGACTGTTCTATCATCATTTAATTGTTGTTCTTGCTTTCGCAGTGTGACCGGATTTAGTTATCCAGACAACCTGGCCCCCAGCCTCATAATACAAATAGCGTACAGAGCAGACCAGCACCCTCCTTAGTCCCTCTCCTTTTCCTAGATGACTTAGGAAGTCTCCATTAGGTCCATGGAAACTGAAAGGAATCACATCTGTTCTTTGCTATGTTCAGAATTTCCTTGGGGGGAAAAAAAAATGAATGAATGAATGGCAAACTTCTGCAGTTTTCCTTAGGACACTACGCCCTTCCAAAGTTGAGATTCTAATTAAACATAATCTAGCTATTTCTTTTCAATCCTTGCAAAGTTCATTGATATTCAGGACTTAGATATATTTCTTTACAATATAATGGAGTGAAGCAAATTAGCATGAAGAGGATGAATAGCTAACAAAGCAATAGTTGCAAATGACCAATAAACATATAAAAATTCCCAGGTCCCTCGTGATTGAGGAAATCCAAGCGAAAACAATAACGAAGCATCTTTTGTCACCCAAGTAATTTTACAAAGATGAAAATGAATGGTAATGCTACGCGAGGGAACTTTCAAATAGAAGTAGGTCTTTGCATTTTTCTACTTTCACAACTACAGCATTTTGCCAGAGCTGTAACACTGGGACAAACTTTTTGGAAGGGAATTTGGCAGTAAGTATCAAAATTTTAAATATGCATACCCTTTCTCCCAGCAATTCCATTTCCAGAACCATATAATAAGGAATGTCCAACAATAAAGAATTTTTGTAATATGTGGTCATTAAAAATCATGTGGTAGAAGAGTATTTTATAATAATATTGAGAAATTTATACAATATAACAAAGTTTTTTTTTAAGCCATAAAATTGTGTGTACTTGGATCCTTCTAAAAAACATGCACGTTTGTAAGGAGGGGAGCATAATGGTGGGACATATGCAAAACAGTAACCCTGACTATCCTACAGTATCAGAATTAAGGGAATTTTTCTTCTTTAACTTTTTCTGCATGTTTTTCAAGTTTTCTGCTGTGAATATTTATTTCCTAATAATGGAAATGCAGAAGAAAATTGTTTTTAGAAGCATCTTCTGATTCTTAAGACTTCTGTCAAACTCTCCCTTACCTTAATCCAAAAGCACAAAATAAAATAAGGTTTAAAATAAGACAACACCATATTTTTAAGTTACATCTTACAGTATATTAGGGCAAGATCCAATTCTTACTACTGCCCCTATCCTCTACTTTAATCCTTTCAAATTTAAGCTTGTCTAACTAGGTACAGCTGGTCTTCCTATCTCAAGCCTCAACTGCATCCCCAAATCCATAGTCCCCACTGCTACCAACATTATCTTCTTTTTAGAAGAAGTCATTTGCAGGGGCACCTGGATGGCTCAGTCAGTTAAGCAGCCGACTCTCGGTTTCAGCTCAGGTCATGATTCAGGGTTGTGGGATCGAGCCCCGTATCGAGCCCCACATTGGGTGCGGCACTCAGGATGGAGTCTGCTTGAGATTCTCTCTCTACCTCTCCCCCTTTCTCTCCCCGTCAATAAATAAATAAATATATTTTTTATTTTAAATAAGTTATTTGCTTGTTCTTTACAATGGGTTAATATATGCACCTAGTACAAAAACCCAAAATGTAAAGCAGGTAGATATGCATATAAAATGCTTACATTTTATATATATATATATATATATATATATATATAGTTTACATATATATTTATATTATAATATATTTATATTATATAATTTATATTATAATTTATATTAATTATATTAATTTATAATTATTTTTATTATTTTTATTATTATTTTTATAATTATTATTATTTTATTATTATATTATTATTATTTTATTTTT
>CM052883.1:10911544-11044496 GCA_028534135.1 Potos flavus | reverse complement strand
ATTTTATATATATGTTATATATATGTTGCATATATTTATATTATATATAAAATGTTTACATTTTATATATATTGTTTACATATATATTTATATTATATATATATTATTTTCTTACCTTTTGATAAAAATAGTAGCTCATGCTTTTTATTACCCAGGTATAGTCTCTTATCAATTGATATTAGGTTAATGCAACTGTCCATCTTTATATTCCCAATTTTCTATTTCACTTTGTTTTAGATACATTTCCTTCAGACAGCCGGTAGTCAGGTTTTACGTAGCCATTCAATCTTTTTATTGTTGTTATTAGGTGAGGCTAACCCACCGGCATTTATGAATAGGAGCCGTAGGTGTGGTCTTGGTTCTGTCCAACTATTTTGTTATATTAACTGATGTTTTCATTGCCTGTGAAAACATTCTCCTTCTATAGGCTGCAATTTCTTTAGTTTTAGTATATGTATTTTCTTAATGTTTGGAAAACTTCATTATTTTGTTCTAATAGGCACATACATAACTATAATTTTGCTTTTTTTCATTGTCTTGTATTTTTCTGTTCTTTCTTTTTATAGTAGCTAAGAAATGAACATAGCACAAAATCCAAAAGCTATAAAAGAGTGTACAGTAAAAAATGCCTCCTTCTGCTGTCTTCCCAGCACCCATTTCTTAATCCTAGGGGCAATTATCATTACAGAATTCTTTATAGCCATAATTCCATACAGTTTACTCATTCATTTGCTTTTAGACAGTGTCAATTACTCCCATTATGAGCAATAATAAAATTAATAGACTTCTTTTTTCTTCCACATCCCCACCATTGCCTTATTTTTGTTAATTGAAAATCTCTCTTAGTGCTTATACTTATCCTTTAAATATTTTTTATATGCATTGACATGCCAGATTTCAACGATTTCTTGTACCTCTAACATCAAGCGTTGCAATTTCAGTACTGAGATAACCTCCTACCCTCTTACTACTTCACCATCCCAAATTTCGATAGTTACATTATTTCTGCATTGTCAGAGTTTATAGTTTGTATTTTTCACTCCTCAGTCATTACACAAGAGCTATCCTAGTCGTAATCCTCTGAGTAGGATTCACATTCATGCTGTTATTTTTCCACTGAGCTTCCATCAGCCTGAAGTTTGTTCTAGAGTGGTTTCTTTGAGAAAAGCTCATTGAAGCTAAAGTTCCTACCTTCTTGATTATTCAAAAGATTTGTATGTTGCTTGTATGTTTAAAAATTGTAACTAGGTAAAAAAGAGTGCTTGAGTCACACTTTTCTTTCTCTAGGGCTTTTGTGAAAAAGCTCCATTGTCTTCTAACGTGTAACGTTCTGTAGAACAGAGGCCAGTCTGATCTTTTGGTGTAAGTCCTCCCTCCCTCCCCCAAAACATGCCAAAGAATCTTGCTTCATCTTTGTAGACCAGTAACCCTACCAGAGTGTGTACTGCTGTTGATTAGTCTATGTCAAATTTTTCTTAGATAAATGGGTCCTTTCAAACTGCAGATTCAAGTCTTCTACTACTATTAAATAAATAAATATCTGGAATGTTTTGTTTCTTTTCTGTGACAACTGAACATTCCAATCCTCTTTTACTCCTGGAAATGTTTCTTAAACATACGTTTAAATATCTCCCCGGTCCCCGATTTCAGTTCTCTTTTTCACATAACGACTTATGCATTATGTTAGCTATCCTTTGTCTTCCATTGGTCTCAATTTCTTTCTAAGCCTTCTTAAGTTTGCTCATTTATATTACATTTTGTTTGCTTTTCTCAGTGTTATCCATATGCTACTTTGAGCTACTTTAATGAAGCTTTTATTTCTATAATAGTAAAAATTTATTTTCCTCTTCTTCTCTGAAGTCTGTTAGTTTATGTTTCATCTCCTTCTGTTGCCCTGCTATATTTTCCCCAAATTTTGTATATTTCTTCTCTGAGCTCTTGTTTTATAGACACCATCGAATGTAGCATTACTTTGCTGTGATTTTTAGTTGTGTAATGGTGCCCATGTTTGGCCACAATTTTCAACTGTTCGGAGGTAATCCTTTTCTGATGAGAATTTTTTGTCTGCCGTTTGTTTTCCCTCTTTCAATCTTCTTTCAGGATCCTTGTATAATTACGATTATAATTTGTTACAGTTTGTTATAGGTTGCCAATTACAAATTACTGATGCTTGGTAGTAGTCATTGTTGGATAATCAGTTCTTTTTACACCAACTAATTGCAGAAATTTCATAAAAGAGGGATGAAATTTCTAGAGTATCTGCTTCACAGTTAGGTTCCTCAGACACAGGATTTTGTGCCAGCGAGGCATTTTGCTTGTTTGTTGTTTTGTTGTCGTTCGTTTTGCTTTGGGTTTGGGTTTTTTGGTGTCTACTTCTCCGCAGGCAATCCAGACTGCTAACTCCCGTGCTGCCCATAATAGAGTCTCTCCACACCTTCTTATGGGCAAACGGTTCCCGGCAAATAGGGCAGGTCTGTGTGTTTCCCTTTGTTAGCTATCCTTTGCTTCATCTTTGTAGACCAGTAACCCTACCAGAGTGTGTACTACCGAATTAGCCGTGGTTGGTTTTGCCCTGCAAACATTCTGGGAGCTTTGCACTCCAGGTGCCTGTCTCTTGACACTCAGGCCCATGTTTTACCTGCCCTGAATCTGGCCACCACACCTTGCCTACCTATCTTCTGCTTCGGCATTACAGCTGTCTCCTCGTCTATTCAAATATGGAGTTTTCTTCTCTGTTTATTTTTATTTTCAGATATTTTTAGAGAAGAGACTGGAGAAAAACTCTCCTACCGTGCCATTTCAAACACAGATATATCATTTTCTTTATAAAACACAGAATGATTGTTGATTTTTTTTATCATCGCATAAAAATAAAGTGTAAAACCTTGCATATCCCCAGTGTTTCATAATCGGGCCCCAGCCTGTTTCTAGACCTCGACTTTGCTGCTTCCTTACAGTACCTCTGTACTGGCCACAAGCCAATTTTATACATTCTCCATGGAAAACACGTTTTCTTCTCTTGAAATTCATAACATATATAAATTTTATAAATAGAGGACATAGAACAATCAGAGGGCAGCCTGATCTTTTCCCCCTTACGGGTGGCACAAGTCCTCCCTTCCCTCACCCCCCCCCAAAATGCCAAAGATTCTTGCTTCATCTTTGTAGACCAGTAACCTTACAAGATGTGTACTGCTGTTGATTACTCTAGGTCAAATTTTATATAAAGGATGTTAGTGGGATTTGATATATATTATCAAGATAAAAACAGAATTCAGATCTAGAGAGAAAACACTTACGAAAGGGCAATCAGAACTGTCACAGAGAGAATATTTGACGAAACCAAAGCAGGTTCTCCCCTGAAGACACTGGAATGTGTGAATCAAGAAGTCCTAGATTTTGCATAAAAAAATAGTCTCTCTCTTTCTCCAATTCCTTTAGCAATCTGAGATCCTTGTTTTTACAAAAGAAGCTATTGGTATTGAATTATACAGACAGGTAAGTGAGTAAAACATAAGTTTACAGCTTGATGGGTTATCACAAAATGAATGCACATTCGTAATCCCCACCTGTATCAAGAAACAGAGCAGGACAGGCCCCCCAGACGCCCTACACGGGCCCCTTTCCAGCCAGCGCTGTCTCTTTACCACAGAGGTCTCCAATATCCTAAACTGCTAATCATACAATGTGCTTTGGGTTGCGCTTTTTTACTTAGCATTCGTTATGTTTGAGATTTATCCATGTATTTGTTTAAAGAAGTAGTTTTTCCATTGTCTTTCTCTATAGCATTCTGTCGTGTGAATATATCACCACTGATTTATCCATTCTGCCATTGACATGAACTTGGATGTTACCAAGTTGGGAGTACAAAGATGCTGCTAATGTACATTTGTTTTACATGTCTTTTGGTGAACATATACACACATTTCTGTTGTGTGTACCCGAGAGCAGAGCAGTGAGTAATGGGCTCTATATGCCCAGCTTTTAGTAGACACAACTGCAGTGTTCCAAGTTGTACCAAGTACAAGGCTCTTCTGGAAGGAATTTTATGCCGAGGGTGAATTTGCATCAAGAGCTTATATATTAATTATTTGGGGGCCATAACGAACAACACCAGAATGCAATGGCTTAAAACAACTCTTTTGCTGTGACTCATGATTCCGTAGGCTTGTCATTTCAAAGGCTAAGCCAATCAGGTTTTCTGCGAAGGTCATTCATGTGGCTACAGTTATTCAGTGGCGCTACTCGGGTCAGATGGGATGACATGTCCTCACTTATGTCTTGGCTGAGCCATAAATCTTCAGCAGGCAAACTTGGACTTTTCCCATTGGGCAACATTCCAAAAGGACAAGAGCTGAAGCTGTAAGACCTCCCAGGCCCTAGGCTAGGAAACCATATGACCTTACTTCCGCTGCATCCCATAAGTCAAAGCCCATGATAAGGCCAATCCACATTCAAGAGCAGAACAATAAACTCCACTTCTTGATGGGAAAGCCAGTAAAATACTATGCCCATTTTTTTCCCGAGCTACTATCATCTTCCACCTGAATGCATTATTTATTTTCCTCTCTCACGCAAAACACACTCACCCAACCCCAGAAACCACATGTCTCATCCAATCGGGTCATCATCCTCAAAGTGTAAGATCTCACCATCTGCTTCAGGTCCAAATGAAGCTCCTGGGGTACCTAACCTCAGGTGCAGCTTCTGTAAGTCTGGATAACTACATCAATTAAAAAGCAAGTTTTCTGCCCCCGCAAACCCAAAATATTAAGAAGGCAGGATAACCAGAGTAGATATTCCTAATCAAGAGGGGATATTGGGAGAGGCGTAGAAGTCACTGTTCCATGGCAATTTTGAAATGCAGGCACCAGAAGGAGGGAATGTTTCTTGACTGGGGTCCATTGTTGCTCCCTGTGCATTGAAGCAGTGAGTCAATTTCTCTCTGAGACTCTTAGCTCTGTGTCCTGGGGTCTTGGCTTGGCCTTCCGAAACAACTTCTCTTTTCCATCAGAAATGGCCCATTTTGCAGCAGAGTAGCTTTCTCAGTCTGCCGCCCTGCGGAGAGTTGGGAGCCCATTTTGACTATCTCTGTACGCTTTAGACTAAACTGGCAATGCTTCTGCTGGCAACATTCTCTTTAAAATTTTGTGGATTTCCTCTGACTCTGATACAGGTCTACTCAATGGGGGCAAAAGTCACATTTACGATTCTTTTTGAGACAAGTCTCTTTCTATTTGGGGTCCTAACTCAGGTAATGGTGAGACAATCCTCTTTTGTCTACCGAGAGAGTCTAGCTGGCACTGCCTTCCACCTTCCAGTGATCTTGAGTATGACAGTCACACACTTAATTTGGACCTTGACCCCAGGCCTCATTTCATTTTAAGAATCTTTTATTGTCTGTGGACCCTGGGGGAAATAAGCAATTTTATTTTCCAGCCCAGCAACTCTTGGACCCCTTATACTGTCTCTAAATTTTGCTGGCAAATTAAATAGTTTGCATCTTGACCTCATCTGCGTCTTCCTCTACCTTATCATCTGTATTTAGGACCAATGAACTGATACTTTCTTTTTTTTTTTTTTTTAAATATATATATTTTTTAAGATTTTATTTATTTATTTGACAGAGAGAGAGAGATCACAAGTAGGCAGAGAGGCAGGCAGAGAGAGAGGGGGAAGCAGGCTCCCTGCTGAGCAGAGAGCCCGATGCGGGGCTCGATCCCAGCACCCTGGGATCATGACCCGAGGCGAAGGCAGAGGCTTTAATCCACTGAGCCACCCAGGCGCCCCCGAACTGATACTTTCAACATTCTGCCTAATGAGTTCTTAAGCCAAATCCAAAAGTTTATTAGCAGCATGTCCCATGTTCCAAGTTATTACAGACAACAGTTTGGCAAATTGTGACACACTACATAACGCCACCTGCCATTCACCCAGATGTTGCCAAAGGAGTTTCCTCCCGGCTTTTCCAGTCTCCACAAAGAGTTGCTTTGCACCCATCCAGCCTTTACTGAAAGTTTTTTCAGCGCTGTCTGATCTTCCCCTGGGACAAGATTGTCTCTTCAGATAACCCTGAGAGATGAGGTCATATCTCCCCGGGGACAAGGAGCAGGCGTGGGTGCCGCTTGCTCTGAGAATGGCAGGTTCATAAACTAAATATTTAGGGTGGGGGATGCCTGAGTGGCTCCATTGGTTAAGCATCCAACTCTTGGTTTTGGCTCAGGTATGATCTAAGGGCCGTGGGATCGAGCACCAGGTCCTGCTCCACACTCACAGGGAAGTCTGCTTGAGATTTTTTCCCACCCTCTCCCTATGCCCTTCCCCCTACTTGCTCTCATGTACTCTCTAATAAATAAATAAAATCTTTTATTAAAAAGAAGGGGGGGGTTTCCCTAAGCTCTGTGTTTCTCAGCTGTATCTGAAACCCACTGTGTGGAAAGCATGCATCTGGGCCATACCACGCTGACCCCAGGACTTACAGGTGAGGAGAACCAAAGCAAAGGTGGTGAGGCTCGAGGGGCTTGCTCTGCCACGAGCAGAAAGTGTTCGTCTCAGGCTCAGCATCTGTGCATATTGCCATGAAACAGCAACAGGTTCCCTCATTGGCTTGTAAGTAGGGAAGGATCAAGTCCCAGACCGTAGAGTCTCCATCTCCAGAAGCCGTTCTTAGTTTAACTTTCAATACATCTTGACTCAACACTACCGAAGTCTGGCCATGACCTGCAAAAGATCTCACTTCCCAAAGATAAAATCAGAGGCAGCATTTTTTTTCCCCCAAAATTCAGGATTATGTCAGAATTCAGTGATTGAAGCAAATCGTACTGATGATTCTGTGCTCATGTCACTGCGTGACACTGTGCTCATGTCACTGAGCTAGCCTCGCCTCAGACCAAGTGAAATATCGCAGCACTGTTGAAAACTGTGTATTCTTGGGGCATCTGGGTGGCTCAGTTAGTTAAACCTCCAACTTTTGATCACAGTTCAGGTCTCGATCTCACGGTTGTGAGTTCAAGTCTCTAGTTGGGTTCCAAGCTGGGTGTGCAGCCTATTTAAAAAAAATTTTTTTTTTTAATTTAAAGACAATTTTTTTTTTAGATTTTATTTATTTATTTGACAGAGAGAGAGATCACAAGTAGGCAGAGAGGCAGGCAGAGAGAGGGGGGAAGCAGGCTCCCCGCAGAGCAGAGAGCCCAATGCAGGGCTTGATCCCAGGACCCCGAGATCATGACCTGAGCTAAAGGCAGAGGCTTTAACCCACTGAGCCACCCAGGTGCCTCATTTAAAGACAATTTTAAAAAGAGGGGCGCCTGGGTGGCCCAGTCAGTTAAGCATCTGCCTTCGGCTCAGGTCATGATCTCAGGGTCCTGGGATCGAGTCCCACGTCAGGCTCCCTGCTCAGCAGGGAGTCAGCTTCTTCCTCTCTCTCTGCCTCTGCCCCCAATTCGTGCTCGCTCTCGCACGCTCTCTCTCTCTATCAAACAAATAAATAAGATCTTTAAAAAAAATTTATTAAGAAAATTGTGTATCTAGTCAAGAAAATTTTATCTTTTGGACCATGTATCAATCCAGCAACAGAAAAATGCTAACGACTGGCCAACTCACCGGTTTACACAATTTCTAGACAAACACTGTAATTTTTTAACTCTGTGGTTCCCAAATATGTCTGTCTCACAAACTAATAAGTCAAAGGAAGAACAGGGATATTAGAAGGGGAAGAAAGGATAAATAACACTCATACGAGAAAGACGAATACTGTACGATCTCACTTACATGTGGAATTTTTAACAGTCGAATTCACAATAAGGTCATTGGTGGTGCCAGGGGCAGGGGGATGGAGGGAATGGGGAGACGTTGGTCAAAGGATATGAACTTCCGGTTATAAGACGAGTAAGTTCTAGGGGTATAATGCACAGCATGGTGACTACAGTGAATGATACCATACTTGAAGGTTGCCAAGAGCAGATCTTAAGTGTTTTTACCACAAGAAATAAAAGGCGAACTCTGTGAGCTGATGGATGTGTTAACTAACCCTCCTAAGGTAATCACCTCACAATATATGCATATATCAAGTCTCACTGCACACCTTAAGCTTACACAACATTTTATGCCAATTATATCTCAATAACCCTGGAAAAAAGGTTCATGCCATATGCCAAGGAACTGCAAAAAGTACCTTGCTGATGTTTCCGTGAAATCTTGTTGTAACTGTTGTGGTATTAATTTTCTAAGAAATACTACAGCTGAGTGCCTAGGAACACAGGCTCTGGAAAAAGACCACCTGTGTTCACAGCTTAGCTTGTAGGTAATTAGCTCTGAAACGAGGAGTAAGTCACCTTCTCTATGCCTTTGTCTCCTCATCTATAAAATGGGAATATTGGCTTCTATTTCATTTGGTTTTGTGTTATTCGAGTTCGAAGGGTTAGCACGCGCAAAGTGCTTGTAACAGGACCGTTTCGTTTCAATAAATAGTATCTACGTCAAAGCTAGTAGGCAGGTGAAGAGGTTGAGAGAAAGATGTTCTCATGTGCATGAGCAAGAACGACCATTTGTGGTACACTCTGCAAATGCCAGCAAACCGGGATGAAGAACTAACATACCCTAATGCCCGAAGTTCCTGATAACTAAGAAACTAACTCCAGAAACTTTCTTTTCCTTTCCTTTTCTTTTCTTTTGCTCCATCAGCTTTCTAACAAATAGGAATTTTACTTTTTTGATCTTGGATTTCTAGCTTCCGGAACAATGAGACTATACATTTCTGTCGTCGCCCAGTCTGTGTGGCCAGGGGTACTCCGTGACGGCAGCTCTAGAAAACAAGTACGAGATACTAGGCCAAACATTTTCTTTCTTTTCTGTCCTTTTCTTTTCTAATCAAAGTAAGACACAGTACCGAAGTGCTTGTAATGACAAGAAACACCTTCCTGCCCCATCCCTCCCCTCTGTTGCACCTGGAAGAGTTTTTATTTATTTATTTATTTATTTTAAGATTTTATCTATTTGAGATAGAGCTAGAGAATGAGCAGGGGGAGGGGCAGAGGGAGAGGGAGAAGCAGCCTCCCCGCTGAGCAGGGAGCCTGATGAGGGGCTCAATCCCAAGACCCTGAGATCATGACCTGAGCCAAAAGCGGGCGCCCAGCCCACTGAGCCACCCAGGCACCCCAGGGAGAGCCTTTTAAAGGACTCTTACATTCCCACTTCTTCAAAGCCCTTCCCAACTTCCTGTAAATGATCCGCTGGGTTTCTCATTTTTGCTCAAGTTATGCTGATATGAACGCACCCCTTTGCAGCACATGAAACTCCTATGCCATGCTTCTGTGTCGCAGATGTTTTTTTTCCTGTGTTTGAACTGCTCCAAGTCAGTCTCCTTCAGAAAGAGGTTTGTTTTTTTGGAAGCCTATTTCATGCAGAAGGTGCTCTAGCCAAGTGCAAATAGCACGGGCTTCACACGCAAGCACTTCCGACTCCCTACCCTAGGTGCTACAGCCAGGCTGCTTCCAGTTCTTATTCGTAACGGCCCTATTTCAAAAATGGATGTAGGGGACTGATATCTCAAAATATTAAACTCCGTGCTCTTCCTTTCTTCTTTTCTTAATTACTGCATTGTGAAATATGAAGCCATCACAGAGCTGTGCGTCCAGGATAGATGCCATTCTAAATCTAAAGTAACCACGACCCAAGTCAGAAGAAAGAACACTGCCCTGCCCCAGTGATGTTCAACATCACCAGCCACTAAGGGAATGCAAACTAGGACCGTGAGCTCTCACTACACGCCCTATCAAAACAGCTCAAATTCAAAATAACAGCAATACCAAATGCTGGCAAGGATGCAGAGAAACTAGATTCCCACACATTGCTGTGGGAATGTAAAATGGTACAGACACTTTGGAAAACATTTTGGTGGTTCCTTATAAAACTAAACATACAATCTCCATACAAGCCAACAATTGCGCTCCTGAGCATTATCTCAGAGAAGGGGAAAACGTGTCCCCACAAAAGCCTGTACACAAACGTTTATATCAGCTTTCTCCGTAATAGCAAAAATTGGAAACAACCAAAATGTCCTAGAACGGGTGACTGGCTGACCAAACAGGGATAGAGCCATAAAGTGAAATACTACCAAGCAACAAAAAGGAACAAACTACGAATAAGAACACCAGTGGGGGTGGATCCCAGGAGCACTACGCTGATTGAAAAAAGCCAATCTCAAAAAATCGTATATTGCACAATTCTATCTATGTAACACTCCCAGCATGATGAAACTGTAGAGAAGGAAAATAGATTCGTGGTTGCCGGGAATGGATGGTGGGGACAGGATGTGGGTGGTGACTAGGAAGAGACAGAACAAGGGAGATCTTTGTGGTGACAGATCAGTTCTGGATGGTGTTGGCGGAGGTGGATACTGGAAACTACACATGTGATAAAATGCTGCAGAACTATACACATTATTGTGCCAACATCAATTTGTGCTATAATTATTTAAGTTGTAAACTATTAGAAGAAACTTGGTAAAGGGTCTTCAGGACCTTCTCTACACTCTTTGCATCTTCTTGTAAATTTGTAATAATTTGGAAATGAATTTTTTTTAACTCTGAAGTAGCCACCACTGAAGTCAAAAGATAGGACAGTACCCTCACTCCAGAAGTCTCCTGCCCCACTCCCTCCTCCCCAACCCTCCACATTGATCCTGTGGCAATCAGTTCTTGCTTTGTGTGATACGTTTACGATCTCTACATGCTTCCCTGAAAATATAGTGTATTTTTTTGCCTAATTTAAACTTGACATGTTGGAAGCCATCATATGGAATCTTTTGAACTTGGCTTTTTTCACTAAACATCCATGTTTGTGGGTTTCATCCCTAACGTGGGTGCCCGTAGCCCAGTATTCCATCAAACGAATACGCCACAATTTATTTGCCCGTTTCGTCGCAGTTGGCTTTGGGGGATGTTTCTACTTTGGGGCTCTTATGAGCAACGCTGTCGGGAACACTGTTATATCCTGGTGCACGTGTGGACGCGTTTTTCTAGAGAATGGACCCAGGAAAGAAACAGCTGGGTCCTGGGGTATGCTTATTTTGGCTTTTACAAAAGAATGGAAGGATGGTCAACTATTTTCCAAAGAGTTGTACCACTTTTCACTCCCATCAGCTGTGGGATGGGTTCTTGTTGCTCTTTTTGCATACTAAAAGACAGACTTTAGCCATTCTGGTGGGTGCCATCATTGTGTCTCATTGTAGCTGAAACTTGCCGCTCAGAGACATTCTTCCCTTGAGCATTGGTTCATTTATTGGCCGTTCGGATTTTCTCTATTATGAAGTATCTGCTCAAGTTTTTGCCTAGTTTCTACTGTGCATCTTTTCCTTACAGATTTGTAGGAATTTTTACAAATTCTGCATACTAACATTTTGTCTGTGGCTTGTCTTTTCTCTTTTTCCTGTTTTCCTTCTCCTGACTCAGCGTGGATGACACTCCTCTTTTTAGTCAAAGCCATCCATCACCTCAGGTAAAAAGATAATCAGTAAGAGAATTATAGAGAAAAATAAACAGCTTTCGATCTCCTAAATTGATTATTTAAGACCATAGTAGTGGGGCGCCTGGGTGGCTCAGTAGGTTAAGCGTCTACTCTTGGTTTCTGTTCAGGTCATGATCTCATGGGTCACGAGATCGGACCCTATGGAGGGGAGTCTGCCTAAAACATTCTCTCCCTCTGTCCCTTCCCCCATACTCTCTCTCTCTAAAATAAATAAATCTTTAAAAAATAAATACATAAAACCATATTAGTTACACCTGTGTTCATAGCAGCATTGTTCATCACAGCCAAAAGGTGGAAGAAACCCAAGTGTCTATTGATGGATGAGGGGATCAATAAAATGTGGTGTGAGCATATAGCAGAATATAAATTCAGCCGTAAAAAGTAAGGAAATTCTGATACATGCTACAATAAGGAGAAACGTTGAAGACATTGTGCTCAGTGAAATAAGCTAGTCACAAAAGGACAAATAATCTATGATTCCACTTGTATGAGGTACCTTGAGACAGGAAAGAGAACTGTGGTTGCCAGGGGCTGGGGACAGGGGCAAAAGAGGAGTTAGTGTCTAATGGGTATGGAGTTTCAGTTTAGAAAGACGAAAAAGAGTTCTGGAGATGGATGGTGGTGATGGTTATACAATCATGTGAGTGTGCTTCATGCCACAGAAGTATACACTTAAAAATGATGAAAACTGGGGCGCCTGGGTGGCTCAGTGGGTTAAAGCCTCTGTGTTTGGCTCAGGTCATGATTTCAGGGTCCTGGGATCGAGTCCCGCATCGGGCTCTCTGTTCAGCGGGGAGCCTGCTTCCCCCTCTCTCTCTGCCTGCCTCTCTGCCTACTTGTGATCTCTCTCTCTCTCTCTGTGTCAAATAAATAAATAAAATCTTAAAAAAAAAAAGATGAAAACTGTAAATTTTATGTGTATTTTATCACAATAAAAATGATATTACTGGGATCGTTTTTAAGATAATGTTTTATTCATGTAGAAAGAATATCTGTGCATTAAAAAAACAGATATGTAAAAATAACTAAGATTTTTACATTTCCACCATTCAGAGACCCTCAGTATCGTCTTCTAGATCTAAAAATGGCCTTATACTGTAACACTGTCTTATAATCCATTTTAGTGAGTATATGATCTCTACCTTTCTACGTTAAACTTTTTCCAAATGACCTAAACACATATAATTGCTTGTTTGGTTTTAGAGAGGGGTGGGCAGAGGGGCAGGGGCAGAGGCAGAGGGATAGAGGAAATCTTAAGCCGGCTCCATGCCCAGCGAGGAGCCTAACTTGGGACTTGATCTCATGACCCTGAGATCATGATCTGAGCTGAAATCAAGAGTCCAACCCTTAACCAACTGAGCCACCCAGGCGCCCCTGTACAATCGTTTTAAAACAATTTTTAAAACAGCCAAACCTGTTTTTTTTCCTTTTCCTTTCTTTTTGTCCCCCCCTTTTTTTAAGTCCAAAAGGATAGCTCTGAGAGGCCACCCCCAAAGTTTATCCTTAAACAAGAGACCGGGAGGACCTGAGACCACCTAGGAGAGCATGAGAAAACCAGCAAGGGTTGAGAAGCCAAGGGAGTGGGTCCCCAGCTCCTGGAGGAGCAGAGCAGCCTCGGGACAGCCTGGCCCTATCCAGGGGGACGCGTTTAGTCCTGGCACTGAAAGTGGGCCGAGGACATCAGCCCAAGCTAGCAACCACCGCTGCCATTCACGAGCATGGTTTGTTGCTCTGGCGAGAAGCTGCGGTGGTGTTGCTGTGTCCCCAGAGGGCCTCCCAGGCAACACTGAGTCAAGTGGCAGGTGACCCCCAGCAGCTTCCAGCTTTGCACAGCCCGTCCGGGCTTGTCCAGGACCAAGGACGTGTGCGTATGTTCCTGAATGCACCCCGATTCTTGAGCAAAGTGCCACCTATCTCCATGGTTGTTTTAAGGATGCAGTAACACCCCCGAAAGCACCCAGAATGACTTCAGTCTCAGCGCTGTGGTTGTCCATCTTCCTCCCTCTTAGGCAGGCCCATCTCTAACCCCAATTATACAGTAATTGGCAGAGCGCCAATGTCACCTGGACAAAGCATCGTATTCTCTGATAACTTAGAAGCTTACAAGAAAGGAAAAAGACACACAATTAACCACATTGTGTGAGTGTAAGTAATGAGGTGGATTCTCCTAAACATGGCAATCTGATGGAACACAATTCCCAACATGGAAACTTCCATACTGTTTTGAACAAGGGTGCGATCACTGGAAAAAGCATACAGTCTCCCTACTTTGAAGATCAGCCCTCATTTAGGTGTGTAAACTCTCACGTCTGTTATTCTGTTTTCTGAGTCTTGTTATTATGTAATTGGCCTCATGAATATCCTATTTGTCATTGCCTAAGGTGTTTTAATTAGCCTTTAAGGTCCTCAGAAGTCATTAGGCCCACAAAAAGAAAATCTATCTGGACTGCAAAATTTTCATTTTTATGTTTATATTCACCAGTCGACTCTCTTCCATTACCAGGCAACAACTAACGTCGGGACTTATTGAGTAAATACCAGATACATGCATTGTTATAAGCACTGAGGTGTTACAAAGGAGAAATCAGACACGGTCCCTTGACCTCTGGTGTCTGCGATCTGACCAAAAACATAAGACAGCTTAACAGTGAAATCAATAGAGCTGTGGAGGAAAGGCCAACTAGAGATATCCTTAATAATTTTTACAATTCACATAGACTTTTACAAGGCCAAATTCAAAAGGAAAATATTTTATTAATTTTTTGAGGTTCTTAGCTTTGTGCACATTTATCATTTCATTAAGCTTTCACTTTCCTGTTTGCTTTAAGTTTTACTATGCCATATTCATTAAGTTTAAGAGGAGATAAGAAGACCGAAGTGAAATGGGTCCAAAAGAAAAATTAGATGATGTAGGTTTTTGTGAAGGAAAGAAGCCTGCCAATGAGAGTGTTTTTTGGAACTGCATATAAACCATTGTTAAAATCTTTGCATTACAATATTTGCTCATTTAATCATTCAATGGGAACATGTCTTAGAGCAAGGTATGCAGATTTTACGATGCCCACTTTACATAAAAGAAAGTGTACCTAAAAGGCCATTTCTCCAAAATCTCCCCATGAGTCATAAAAGCAGAAATCAAGTGTCCTACTTCTTAGTCTTTTGCTGTGCCCACTTCACCCTACGTTCACTTATTTCAAAACATTGTTACTTCAACGCATTTCCTGGTTCTTTCCATAGCCGATTAGTTATGCCTACGATGGCTCAGGAAAATATCTTTATCTTATACGTCCATGCTTTCTCCAAGGATACTGGCATTCACACAACTCTGGAGCTGGAAGTGGTCTTTGAAATCTAGTCCAATGTTCTCATTTTATAGATGAAGGCCCTGAGGCCCAGAGGTTAAGAAGCAACAAGATCACAAAGGCAATCAACGGTAGAAAAATGGATTCTACGAGAAAAGGTTAAAGACCCTGAAGTTAGTTCCCCTAAACATATAATTTAATAATGACCTTTGTATATTAGAATTACGATTCAAGATAAGGAAGGGTTTTTTTTGTTGTTTTTTGTTACTTCTCTTTGTCATTACCATAAGCAAAACAAGAAGGAATGAGTTATGATTACAGTGAGCAAAAACAGTGAGGCTGAATATAAAAAAGAATTTTCTGGCAATCAGGATAATAAAAAACTGAGCTAGGAAACCTAGAGATATAATTTACATAATCTACAATTCACCCACTTAAAGTACACCACTGGGGGCTCCTGGGTGGCTCAGTCAGCAAAGTGTCCAACTCCTGGCTCTTGATCTCAGCTCAGGTCTTGATCTCAGGGCCATGAGTTCAAGCCCTATGTTGGGCTCCATGCTGGGTGTGGAGCCTACTTAAAATATGATAGATAGATAGATAGATAGATAGATAGATAGATAGATAGATAGAAAGAAAGCATGATTCAATGGTTTTTAGTATGTTCATAGTTGTATAACAATAAACAGAACCCATTTCAGAACATTTTAATCAACTCAAAAAAAACCCCCATATGCTTTAGCTATCATTCCCTGCACCCCCATCTGCCCCAGCCCTAGGCAACCACAAATCTACTTTGTCTTTATGGATTGGCCTATTCCGAATATTAAATGTAAATAGAATCATATAATATGTGGTCTTCTGTGACCATATAATATGTGGTCTTCTTTCCTTAGCATAATGTTTTCAAAGTTCATTCTTGTGGCATGTATCAGTACTCTATTCTTTTTTTTTTTCTTAAAGATTTTATTTATTTATTTGACAGAGAGAAAGAGATCACAAGTAGGCAGAGAGGCAGGCAGAGGGAGAGGGGGAAGCAGGCTCCTCGCTGAGTAGAGAGCCCGATGTGGGGCTCGATCCCAGGACCCTGAGATCATGACCTGAGCGAAACTCAGAGGCTTAACCTATTGAGCCACCTAGGCACCCAGTACTCTATTCTTTTTTATTGCCAAATAATACTCCATTGTATGGATAGACCACATTTTGCTTATCCATTCATTAGTTGTTAGACATTTGAGTTGTTTCCACCTTTTGGATTTTTTAAATAATGCTGCTATGAATATTCATGTCCAAGTTCTTGTGAGGACATATGCTTTAATTTCTCTTGGGTATATACCCAGAAGTAGAAATGCTGGGTCAAATGGTAACTCTCTATTTAGCTTTTTGACGAACTGCCAGACTGTTTTCCATATTGGCTGCACCATTTTGTATTCCTACCAGCAGTGAAGAAGGGTTCCAGTTTCTCCACATCCTCACCAACATTGTTATTATGACATTTTTTATTATAGCCATTTTAGTGAGCAAAGTAGTATCTCATTGTGGTTTTGCTTTGCATTTCTTTGATGACTAATGATGTTGAACATCTTTTCATGTGCTTATGTTTACTTATATATCTTCTTTGGAGAAATGTCTATTCAGATCCCTTTCCCATAAAAATTTTTTTTTTTTTAAGATTTATTTATTTTGAGAGCGAAAGAGAGTGCATACATGTGTGCGTGTGGGGGGAGGGGCGGAGGGAGAGAATCTTAAGCAGACTCCCCACTGAGCAACGAGCCTGATGTAGGGCTTGATCCCACAGCCCATGAGATCACAAACCAAGCCAAAACCAAGAGTTGGACGCTCAGCCAATTGAGCCACCCAAGAGCCCAGAAAAATTTCTTTTTGAAAGGTTAACTGTATCCTAGATTCTTAATCTCTGGGTTGCTTCACACCTAATCCTCCATTATATAAACTATATGAGTCTCAATCAAATGAATTTGATTTATTCCAGTTCTTTCTAGTTCTATGAATCTCTGGTCTAAAAGAATTTTCATATCTCACATAAGATTTTCATTGAATGGAAGCTGAAGATAAAATGCTTCAAAAGGTCCCCACATCCTGCAGAGATGAACTTTTGAGCAGAGGATCATGGAGATACATTTTGGGAAGGCCCTTTGAGTGGTGAGTCCTGCAAAACAGGCTCTCTATATTGGGCCAAAAACTGACACAGAAGGGGCCAGTAGGCAAATGCCCTTCATTTTCTATGACACTTGGAAATTATTGCCTGAAAAGACAAACCCAGTTTTTGTCTGAATTACATTATGAGGTGATCCATCTTCAACCCCAGCTGAGAGCATAGCTGAGCCATCTCCCTAAATGAATGATGTAACATGAAATCCTGTGCCTCAAGATAAGCAATCCAGCAGGGGCTCAGTGCGAATGTGTTCATGAAAGGCATAGCCATGGATGGGCAAAGCCAGCCCTCTGCGTCCAGGCCTTTCCCTTCAGCTCTATAATAATTTATCATGTTGCTTCATTTAAATGTGAACATTTTGGAAATATTTTTAAGTTTTTTTTTAAGTCTGTAGGCTCAACAGTCCCAAAAATAAGGCTCATGATGGTAGGAAGGAAATAAGGATGTACCCACTTGCGAGTGGGTAGATGTAAGATTTGAAAGTTAAGAGTAAAAAATTATGACCAGTTTTGGGGCAACTGAAGGTACCACAGTTGATCACTTGAATTGAGTTGATCACTTTGAATACTTAAGAATTGAGGATAGGAGTTTTTCTTTTTTTTTTTTTTAAAGACAAAAGGCCATTTATATTACCCATCACTGACATGCGCACCACCATCCCAAATAGCACTATTAAAGGAAATGTTATGAAGGCTACATGAACAGCTTGAAGGATCTGAACTATTGTTAACTGAAGAAGGGCAAAATATCAAAATGATTATTAGAAAGTTTACATTTTAAAAAGGAGAAGAAAACAAATCACAGAGCTTTTTGATTACCCAAGACTCTCCTGGCTCATCTGTGGCTAAATATTGAGTAAAACAGGGCCATAAGGCAAAAACCCACCACAGTTCTCCCCATACCTGATTCTCTAGCCTACCTTTATCCACTGTGATGCTTCCCACACAACTATTCTTGCACTTGTGCCTGCCGATGAACAAAACAATAGATATTCCCCTGAATCCAGTCTTTGGTGTAGGTTTGTAATGTCCAAAGGTCAGCCACGGCAGCCAAGGTCAGCCAGCACCTTCCAAAAAATGAAACAACTGTCAATATCATAGGGGTTGGAGGAAGGACTGGAATTTTTTCTTTTAATGTGCTCTTCATACATTTTATAATCACTTTATGGTTCAATCAGTGATTCTTAAGCTGCAAAAGTTTTGGTTTTGGATTCTCGGTAGGATCCTTGAGCAAAAAGCCACAAGGACACCTCACTGCCATCACCCCTGCCTGTGAGCCAAAACATCAGAACATGTGATGGAAATGAGGACAAAGAAGCAAGGAATGGAACCGAGGAACTTTCAGGATTTGCAGAGACCTTGAAGTGCTTAGACTTGAAAGTGCTTAGACCTCACGTCACCAATAAAAAATATGACCCATCCAGAAGGGTCTGAACATATCCTACGAAACAATTTTAAAAACCAAAAAGTTGAGTTTTAATTAAAGTTTAGCTTTAATTGTCTATGAAAATTAATAAACAGAATGATGGAATGCTAGATGTAGCAAAACTAGGTCACAGAGGACCAGGACAATCTAGGCCAAATTTGGTAAGTGAATATATCATATAAGAATTTGAACTATAAACCAAACTGCCAAAAACGCATTTAATAGGGAATTTCTTTTGTTTCCATAGAAATTTATCTTTATCTATTTTAGAAATCAGTTGCTCTTTTCGGTGTTGATTACTAGAATAGAATTGAAATCCATAGACAAGGAAACCACTCCGACAAAGCATCAACTTCAAAGCTGAAGTTGATGACAAATGCATACCCAATCAACAGCTTGAGTTTTGTGTTCTCAAAGGTCAGAGCTCCCTTTGCCTTCTGTGGCTTTGGGAACAAATTGGTTAACCTATAATATGTGAATGCCTGGATGAACTATAAAGCTTGTGTGGTGGGCACATTGAAACAGGCCAACAGCATGACACTGCTTGCCTGCAGCGGGTCATAATTGCAGTCAGATGTCTCCATGGTGACCTCTCTGAGCCATGAGGCCAGAACAGTGGGATTAATGACATCCCACGACTGGAGCAACCACAGTGCCGAGAACAGCTTTGACTACTGTAAGTAATCCCCAAACCTCAAATTCAGATGAAAAAGTTTAAGAACTTAATCCATACCAAGGAACCGATTTGGGTGGTTCTGGGTGGGGAAGTCTCTCTGTGTGAGATCCAGGAGGCCCTTTTAGCTCTCTTTCCTTCCGGAGTCCCCGTGGTGGTATCAGTAAGGAAGGGAAAGGACAGAGAACTTACTAGACAGAAACCAAGAATGAAAGAATGAGAATACCATGACTGCTCATTGTTCCCTGATACTGTGTCTTCTTAGATTAGCTGCCAACTGCTTTCATGTACTTAAGAAAGCATCACTTGATTACGGTTGCCCAAAAGAATGTAGACCGTTGTCTTAACTGTGTGTGTAACCACCCCAAAATAGTAAGAAATGAGGTTTTATTTCATTTAGGTGGTTCCGGGGAGAAACCTTTCCAGGACCCATGTATGGGCACAGCTGTTCTCCCTGATCAGGATCCTTGCAGTACCCAAGTAAGACTATCACTATCAGACCTTGTTCTGTCTCTGGCCACTAATAATTGTGTTATTTCCTTTATGACAAAAAGGTCCTACTTTTTCCTACGATTGTGATATTCATGATCATTTAACCACTTATTCACCGGCTAACCAAAATCCAGTCCACCAGGATTTTCTATCTTACTTTTCTATAGAAGGAAAACCCTTAAAAGTTTGACTTTTAAGGGCTGACTCTTAATTTCTCAAGTGCCTCAAACAAATTCTATTTAAAATCTTTAGAGATCCTACCTTAGGCCTCCAAAAATATTAAAAATATTTAAATATCTTATGGTTGTACAGGCTGAGTACATCTTATCTTAATTTCCAGAGATCACTAGTCAAGTAAATGAGGGAAAACATAATTCATCTCCATTGTGGGAAAATGAAATCAACCACTAAGTAGCAAAAAGACTACTAACCTAATGGATTATCTTAACTGCTTCTCCTAGAGTTTAATCCCCTAAGTATAAAAAAAAATTAGGGCACCTGGGTGGCTTAGTCAGTTATGCGTCTGACTCTTGGTTTCAGCCCAGGTCATGATCTCAGGGTCATGATCTCAGGGTCATGAAATCAAGCCCTGCTTTGGGCTCTGGGATTCCCCTTCCTTCTCCCTCTGCCCCTTCCCCCACTCATGCATGCCTTCTCTCTCAAATAAATAAGTAAAATCTTTCTTTAAAAAAAGCCAAAATTACAAAGAAAACTATTAGATGCAGGGGACTTGTCAATGGCAATGCCTTTATTACACAGAGATTAATTTAGACCTTTCTAATCAGTTTTGCTCTATTGTTCTGTCACTTGATTCTATGTGTCGGAACATCCATAACTCTCGAAGTGGGACACAGCTTTATGTTGGGGTTTTAGGACACTTAACAACTGGAACACAGTTATGAGCCCTCAAATTAAAAATACCTGGGCAGCCAAATACTGTCATAAAACTCATGTGGGCTACTCTATGCTCTGCCCTGTCCTCGGTGCCTATTTCGTAACCTTTTAATACACGTTTCCAAAGCACACAGCAAACCAGATGATGAGAGCAGCTGACAAGTAGAGACAGCCGTCATCTTATGTTGGCAGTTACATTAAGTGGCAGATGACTGACAGGAAAATGAAAAAAAAAAAAAAAAAAAAAACTTCGAGAAAAGCAGGCAGTGATATAAGACACCAAACCTCAGAGACCCAGAGTAATTTCGCTTCAGGATGAGCAACCCTAAGTGGCTCTGTACTCATCACCCTATTTCAGCACAGTGTGATAACTGACTTAATGACCCGCAAATGCTGGTGCTAGGAAGATAACCCTAGGGATCAAGTCCAACGCTCCCAATTTACAGATGAGCAAGTGGAGGCCTAGAGAAGACTTCAGGGCCAAGTTCAGGATCATAGCTGTTTAGTGGTGGAACTCCCACTGGAACCAGGATCCCCTGACCCCAGTGCATTTTTTTTCTCATGAAAAAGTGGTTGAAGCTTCATTGGTTAAACAGGACGATCGAATGAGATAATGTACAGAAGGCTAACACTCAGACACAGAAGAGAGTAAAGTCTCCTTGGCTAGGATATTGTGAATAACAAATCTGATACACAAAATGGTGGAGCACTTTTAATATTCATCTTTGAAATAACTTTGCTCTTTCAGAAAACTAATTTCTATGAAGCAGTCCCTTCTCAGATATTAAAATGTCCCCTCTTCAAAAAGGTTTCCCCTGACTACCTTGTTAAAAATAAGACCAATTTCACTATCTCCTTACCTTGACTTAATATACTCTATAACCTATCACTTATACTTTTTCTCTAAAGCTTCTTTTCAAGGTAACAGCTTTAAGTCTTGTCATTTTCTTCTAGTTTTTAAATAGAATAGTTTTCTTTCCTTGGAAGGGATTTAGCCCTGATTCTGAAGCTCAGAATCACTAAACAGTCAGTGCGTATGGGCTGAGCCCCCAGAGGAACAGCAGTCCTTGCAACTGATTCTGCCTGAATCCAACCTGAATAAGAAATGATGGAATCCCTTTATGATGATGGTGTTTAGACACAAGAACCAATCAATATTTCAGTTTTAAGCTGTCTTCTATCAAGATTCTCTCTATATAGTTCTGTTTTAAAAGAAAATACTTGACTTACATCTGAATCCAAGTAACACAGGCCTTTTTACAACATGGTTTCAGTATCATTCTTATTTTATGTGGCACCGAGAACTTAAAACACATTCCTGCTTTTCCCCACTCCCTTCCCACATTTTTTGAAAGGGCAGGAACAATTATCTCTCTGATAATCGAGAGCAAAAACGTCAGCATAAAGAAAGCTAATTAGATACACACTTCTTTTGAGATGGGAGGAGGACAGCATCTGACATCTCAGTATCAGTTTGAACTAATGTCTTTAAATAATTATTTTAATTCCATAGTGTTACAGCATTGTTTCTAAGTGAGAGGTAGAGAGGTAGATTAGATGGAAAGAGAGCTGAGTAGCTGAAGAAAATTTAGAGACAAGAGTATTTCTTTAGCACCAAATAAATACCATCACTCCTGAAGTACGGAAGAAAAAAATACAAATTAAAAATAATCCTTTCAAATAAAATGTTATAGGATTGACTTTTTCTTTAACATCTGTGCCTACTTGTTCTTCCAACTATCTTGACATTCATTAGTGGACTCCTAGGTGTTAATCCCTTGCCAACCAGAGATCAAAAGGGAATTAGAATTTAAGATGACTAATCATGTTCAATGTACTACCATCGGTTCCGTCTTAGGATTATATTTATATTATGTGTGAATTATAAACCTCCACTGCCTGGCCTCTTAAGTGTTGGGATGTCTCAGGGCTGAGTCCTTGACCCTCTCGTCTCTTCCCCAGGAGACGCCATCCACTTCCACAGCCTTAAATGCCATGAATGTGATGCCTCAGTGGGTATTTCCAGCCCCACCCTCTTCCTGAGCTCCAGGCATCCCTGTCCACCTGCTTGCTGGACATTGCCCCACTTGGATGTCTCCTACGCATCTCGAACTTGCCATGAATGAATCTCGCTTCTCAATTTCTTCTCGCCAGATCTTACCCCAAACACATTCTCATTTTAGAGGCATTGCCGTCGTACGGACCGAAATCCTAGACAGCCTCGACTTCTCTATCTTACGTCCTCTAGAGAAGGATTCACCATGGAGCTCGTAAAGCTTGAGCTTCCAGATCATTTGCTCTCACGGAGCCCCTCCAGGGGAGCTCATTTTCTGTTCAGTGTTTCACTTTTCTTATGGAGGGCCCTCGAATTGCGTTAAGTTTCAGGTCCCACAAAACTTGGACTTGCCTTTGCACCCTACACCCTGCTCTCTTTCAGAACGCACACTATCTCAATCAGACCACTCGGGACACTGCCAACTGCTGTGTCCGAGCCACTTTATTCTCTGGCCTGGAGTACCCCAGTGACCTGAGGCTCCCCCAGCCTCCTCACTCCCTCCTACTGATTTCAATATTGCATCCAAATTACCTTTTATAACTGTTTAAATGTGAAATGATCTGTTAAAACCAGTCCTATCCCTTACTTAAACCATTCCACTTAGCATGGTCATACTACTGAAGGATCACAATGCCCCCCCCACCAGTGGTCTGGCCCCTGTTTGCCTCTCAGCCCTCCCCTCATGGCTTACTCCTCTCTGGCTGTACCCTTCTTTCCTCCCTGGAATACACCAGACTCCATTTTGTCTGGGGGCTTTTGCACTTGCTGTGTCCTCTGCTGGAAATAGGAATTTCTCCCATTTCTTCAACTTGTCTCATCTTTCAAGTCTCTGCTCAAATATCTCCCCCAACATAGCAGCCAACTCTACCCCGTCATTCTTGACCCATTCTCTTCTTTTCGCTAGTTACCTTATGAGTTATCTAATCTACTCAGTTGACTTTTTTATTGTCTGGCTTCTTCTAAAAGATAAGCTCCATGAAGTTGGGAACCCAGTCCTGCTCACCACTGAACCCCCACAAGGAGTGCCCACTGCAGAGAAAGTGCCCAATAAATATTTGCTAAATAAGTGAATAAGTAAAATGTTAAAAAAAATGCTGACACTGTTAAGTGTGGCATAAAGCAGTACAACACATTATGTGGGTGGAATTGAAGAATATGAACTATATTACGAGGTTCCTTTTGTTTCTACCTCATTAAGTACAGACAGCTAAAAATCTCTCTTGCCGGTACATGAAAATATGCATTGTAGATTGATGTCACAATTGATATTCCACTGTGAATGTCATCATAATGCATGAGGTAAAATGTGCACATCATAGTATCCAAACTGAGATGCTTGCTATAAATAGCAAATGCACGGAGAGGAAAATATATAGACAAAGTCATATCAGTAGCTCCCTCGTCCCTTTCCTCCAAAATAATGGCTTAGGAATGCTCAGGTTTGAAGGTTAAGAATGCTGTCATCCATGTATTCTGAATTGAATTAAAAACAGTGTGAAACTAGAAAAAAATAGTAATTAAGGTCTAGATGAATTTCCTTCAGATCAATAAGGAAAAACATTTTTTAAAATAACACCCTTATTGAGATATAATTCACATACCATAAAGTTCACGCTTTTTTAAAAATTACAGTCGTTTCGTATTTTCACAGAGTTTTGCATCCATCACCACTATCACATTCCAGAACCTTTTCATCGCCCCAAAAAGAAACTCCATACCCATCAACAATCACTCTACCTTCCCTCCTCTCCCCTCCAGGCCCCTGGCAACCACGAAGCTACTTTCTACGTCTATGGATTGGCTGCTTCTGGACATTTCACAGAAATGGAACCAAAAACTATGTGACTTTTTGTGTCTGGCTTCTTTCACTTAGCATAATATTTTTAAGTTTCATCCATGTCACAATATGTATCTGTACTTTGTTTCTTTTTATTGCCAAATAGATATACTACATTTTGTCTATCTATTCATCATTTTATGGGTATTTTGGATTGTTTTCACGTTTTGGCTATTACGAATAATGTTGCTAGGAACATTCATGTACAAGTTTTTGTGGTAGACATATGTTTCCATTTCTTTTGCACACATATTTAAGATTGGAATTGCCGGGTCATACGGTAACTTTATGTGTAACTTTTGAAGAATTGCCAAACTGTTGACTTGACTGCATCAATTTACAGTCCCAACAGCAATGTACCAGGTCCAGTATGAGGGGTCCAATTTCTCCGCATCCTCATCAATACTTGCTATTGTTTTATTATAGTTATCCTAGTGGTATACCCTTTTCTTGGTTCTGATTTGTATTTCCCTGATGACTAATGATATTGGACATCTTTTAGCTACTCACTAGCCATTTGCATTCATGTATCTTCAGTGTGGAAAGGTCTATTCAAATGTCTATTTTGCCTACTTTTTAATTGGGTGTCTTTTTTGTTATTGAGTGTAACCATTCTTTACATATTCTGGATGCAAGTCCCTTATCAGATATACGTTGTGCAAATATTCTCTCCCATTCTGTGGGTTGTCTTTTCACTCTCTTGATGGTTTCCTTTGAAGCACAGAAGTTTTTAATTTTGATGAAGTCCAATTTATCTTTTCCCTTTTTTTGTCTTTTGTAATTTTGGTGCCATCTCTAAGAAACCACTGCCTAATCAAAGGCCTTACACTTTCTTCTAAGAATTTTACAGTTTTATCTCCTATATTTAGGTCTATGCCCCATTTTGAGACTTGCATATGGCACAAGGTAGCAGTGCAGTTTCATTCTTTTGCTCACGGATATCCAACTGTACCAGAAACATTTGTTGAAAAGACTGCTCTTTCACATGAATGGCCTTGGCACCTGCATTTGTCAGGGTTCTCCAGAGAAAAAGAACCAATGGGATATATATAAAGAGATCTATTTTAAGGAACTAGCTCATGTGATTATGGGAGCTGGCATGTCTGAAATCCTTAGGGCAGGACAGCATGTGGAAATTCAGGCAAGAGTCAATTTTGCACTATGGAGTCTGAAATTTACAGAGGAAGCCAAAAGGTGTTTCTATGTCCTGAAGCAGAACTGCTTCTTCCTCTGGAAACCTGCCTCTGCTATGAAGGCCTTCCACTGGTTAGATGAGACCCACCCATTATGGAGGGTAATCTACTTAGAGTCAGCTGACCGTAAATGTTAATCTTACCTACAAACACTTTCACAGAAACATCTAGTGCTTGACCAAACAACTGGGCACCATAGCCTAGCCGAGCTGGAAACTAAAATCAACCATCATAGCACCGTTCTCAAAAATCAACTGACCACAAATATAACATTTATTTCCGAAGTCCTCATTCAAGTTCCTTGATCTTTATGTCTATCATTGTGCCAGTATCAGTGTAGCTTTATAATAAGCTTTAAAATCAAGGTGTGAGTCTTTCAACTTTTGTTTGGTTTGAGATTATTTTGGCTATGTGTAGTCTCTTGCAATTCATATGAATTTTAGGATCGACTTCTTCTGAAGAAAAAAAGCAGTTGAAATTTTGATAGGTGTTGCTTAAATCTGTAGAATAATTTGGGGAGTACTGCCATCTTAATATTAAGTCTTCCAATTCATGCACATGGAATGTCTCTCCATTTATTCAAATCTTTCTAAGTTTCTTTACCCATGTTTTATAATTTTTGGTGTATAAGTCATATGTTTGTTAAACTTGTTCTGAGTATTTTATTATTTTTTGATGCTATCATAGAGATTTTTTATTTCATTTTTTGATTATTCATTGCTAGTACATGATACATGATTTCTGTGTATTGATCTTGTATCCTGCAATCTTGCTGAATTCATTTATTTGTTTTAATAACATTTTTGTGGATTCATCAGGATTTTCTCTATACAAGATCATACCATCTGTGACTCTCTAGTATAATGTTGAATAGAAATGGTGAGAATGGACATTCTTGTCTTGTTTTTGACCTCAGGAAGAAAACATTCATTTTTTTACCCCGATAAGTATGATATTAGCTGTGGGTTTTTCATAGATGGCAATTTGAAGAAGTTTCCTTCTGTTCCTAGCTTGTTGAGTGTTTTTTATCATGAAAGGGTGTTGGATCTGTTGAAGGCTTTTTCTGCATTAATTTCAATAATCATGTCTTTGTATTTTATTCCATTAATATGGTGTATTACATTGATTGATTTTCTTATGTTATACCAACTTTGCATTCCTAGAATAAATCTCACCTAGCTATGGTATATGACTCTTTTTATATATTGTTGAATTCAGTTTGCTAGGATTTTGTTGCTAATTTTTGCATCAATATTTACGTTGGTATGCAGTTTCCTTATGATGTCTTTGGTTTTGGTATCAATATAAAACTGGCCCCATAGAATAAATATTCACTCTGCTTCTAGTTTTTGGAAGAGCTTAGGAAGGATTGGTGTTAATTCTTCTTTAAATGTTTGGTAGAATTCCCCAATAAGGCCATCTAGCCCTGGAATTTTGTGTGAAATTTTATTACTAATTCAGTCTCTCTACTTGTTATAAGTCTATTCAGATTTTATTTTTTTTTTTTAAGATTCTATTTATTTATTTAAGAGAGAAAGAGACCACGAGCAAGCAAGCAGGGGGAGGAGCAGAAGAGGGACAAGTAGACTCCACGCTGAGCGCAGAGCTTGACATGGGACTCCATCTCAGAACCCTAACATCATGACCTGAGCCCAAACCAAGAGTTGGACACTAGCCAACTGAGCCACCCAGGCGCACCACTATTCAGATTTTCTATTTCTTCTCGAATTCATTTTGGTAGTTGTGACTTTTTAGGGATTTCTATTTCATCCATGTCATCTAGTTTGTTAGCATACAATTGTTCATAGCATTTCGTTGTAAATTTTTTTATTTCTGAAAGTTTGGTATTAATAGCCCCTTTTATTTTTAATTTTAGTAATTTGAGTCTTTTTTTCTTGGTCTAGTTAGAGGTTTGTCGATTTTGTTGATCTTTTCAAAGGAACAACTTTTTTCCTCTTGGTTTTTAAATTCTCATTTCACTTATTTCCTTTCTTGGTTTTATTATCGCTCCCACTTGCTTGGGTTTAGTTTGCCCTTTCTCCAGTTTCGTAGAAACTAGGTGACATTATTGATTTGAGCTCTCTTTTCTTTTTTACCAAAGATGTTTGCAACTCTTAAGTTTTCCCAAGAGCACTGCTTCCGCTGCATCCCATAAGTTTTGGTCTCCTGGGGTTTTGTTTTCATTCATCTTAAAGTATTTCCTAATTTCTTTTGTGATTTCTTCTTCAACCCATTTGTTATTTAGAAGGATGCTGGTTAATTCCCACTTATTTGTAAATTCCTCAGATTTCCTTTTGTGATTGATTTCCAATTTCATTTTAGTGAGGACGGAGAACATACTTTGTATGATTTGAGTCTCTTTGAACCTACCAAGACTTATTTTATGGCCCAATATGTGATCTCTTCTGGAGAATGTTTTCTGTGCACTTCAGAAGGATATATATCCCACTGTTGTTGGAGTGTCCTACAGATGTCTGTTAGATCTAGATGGTGTGTAGTGTTCTTCATGTCTTCTGTCTGTTCATCTTCTGCTTAGAGGTCCTATCCATTATTAAGAGTGGATTGTAGTCTCCAACTATTTTGTTGAACTTCCCCCTTCAATTCTGTCAAGTTTCGCTTCATGTATTTTGGGACTTTGTTGGTAGGTACATGTGTTTATAACTGTTGTGTCTTCCTGGTTAATTGACCCTTTGTTCATAATAATATATCCTACTTTGTCTCAGATAATTTTATCTTAAAATCTATGTTGTCTGATACAAGATAGCCATTTCGGCTCTCTTTTGGATTCTATTCGCATGGCATGTCTTTTTCCGTCCTTTTAATATCAACCTACGTGTGTTCTGCAGAAAACAGCTTAAAACTAAATTCTTCTACTATGTGTATTTTTATTTCAGGTGTTAAAATACAGTGAATGATGGTTTTAAACCGTTCCCCACACTTAAATGAAAATAATCAACATAAAAAAAAAAAAAAAGTGTTCTTCTTTCCCCCAGCTCTTAACTAGTTCTTGACTCGACTTATAAGGGTTTATTCTAGAAGATCAAATTTGGAGTCTTACTTTCTAGAGGTTCACAAATCTCTTTAATGTCCAACAGCAGAGAAAGGAAATTCCTAAGCAAGGAACACTACTCAGGAAGTACTGTGCCATGTCTCCAAATCCCTGAGAATCAAGTCGGAAAACTGGAAGCAACAGAAAGCCCTATAAGGTAACTGATTTTCACTTTGTTGACAAGTCACTTCCTAAATCTAAATTAACAAAGTACGTAGGACACTTGTGCAGAGCCAGTTGGTTATTTTACTCTCTAGCGAAGTACTGTTGAATAGAAATATCATATAAACCACAAACGCAAGTCACATATGTAATTTTAAAGTTTCTAAGAGTCATATTTTAACAAGTAAAAACAGGAAAAATTGTTAGTGTAGTTAATAATTATCACTTATTAAGAAGTATAATTAACATGTTATTTAACCCTATGTTATCATTTCTGCATGTGATCAACATAAAATTATCATTCTTTTTTTAAAGAATTATTTATTTAGGGCACCTGGATCACTCTGTCGGTGAAGCGTCTGCGTTCAGCTCAGGTCATGATCTCAGGGTCCTGGGATCAAGCCTCATGTTGAGTTCCCTACTCAGAGGGGAATCTGCTTCTCCCTCACCCTCTGTCCCTCCCCACATTCATGCGCAGGTGGCTCTCTCTCTCTCTCTGAGAGCCGGAGCAGGAATGGCAGTGGGAGAGGGAGAGAGAGAATCTTAAGCAGACTCCCCTCTGAGTACAGAGCTGGACTTGGGGCTCAACCTCACAACACTGAGATCATGACCTGAGCTGAAATCAAGAGTCAGACACTTAACCGACTGATCCAGCCGGGAGCCCCAAAATTGTTATTCTTAATTTTCTACTAAGTCTCTGAAATCTAGTCTGTACTTTACACTTACAGCACACCTAATTTCAAACTAGCTACATTTCAAGTGATCAATAACCACAATGGCTAGTGGCTACCACTCTGGACAAAGAACTATAGAATTTTAAACTGAAAATGGCCTTAAAATGCTCTACAATGATCACATCAAACTTAAAATTTTTCTTCTTAACTACAATTTATTATACGTTGCTATAACATGACTGCTTATATGAGTGTATAAAAACATAATAGCCTAATAAGTAGATGTGCAATCAGAATTAAATTTACAAATCTTGGAGGTTTCAGTCTGCATCAGTAATGACAACTAACATTTAGTAAGCATCTACTCTGTGCTAGGTACTATGCCAAGTATTTTAACACATATAAGAAAGAGTTAGAAATCTTAATTATCAGCCCAATGCCTATTAACTATCCCTAATCCATCAATTTTATTCTGCATAATTGGGAGAGAGACTAATAGAAAATATACAAATATACTTTCTACATACAGAAGTGTGATGTATACATCTATATCACATGTAGCTTTAAGAGTAATTACTTGTCTAAGATCTATTTTTTATTTAACCCTAAACTCCATCTAATTACTAATAGCTGATAATTATTGAGTACTATGCAGACACCATGCCATAAGCATTTCAAATATTACCCTTTTATAATACCCCTATGAGGAAGTGTTATTCCCCTTTTACAAATGAGAAAACAAAGCCAACTTTTTTTCATTGTACCATGTTAACTATTAATACAAACACCTGTAAAGAATACCATCACCTCAGATCTGTATACAGTTATAGATTATAATACTTCCATTTACATTATTTAAACCGACCCTAATAAGTTGTGATAGGGAGAACACATGTGCTTACAACTACCAGGACAAGTAGGAGAGGTTCTTTTGGAGTCCTGGGGCAACTTTTAAAAATTTACAGATTGCTCATTTGGGAGAATCTTATTTTATTTACACTCAGCATCCAATAAACCAGAAATGACAGACAAGACCAAATTCTACTCCAGCTGAGAGAAGCTTTCACAGGGTTTTTAAAAGCCTAACTTCTCCAGCCTCTCCCATCAACAGGAAAACCCACAAAATCAAGACCAGTACCTGAAGAAGATTCTGATGCTCTCTCCTTAAGGAGTCTTGCCTCCTGTATTATGATAACTAGGTCATGACCAGGCTGTGCAGCACCTTCTGACGAACATCAAAAATCCCAAATTACCGGAGCACCTGGGTGGCTCAGTAGTTAAGCACAGACTCTTGATTTTGGCTCAGGTCATGACCTCAGGGTTTCTGAGATCTAGCCCCAAGCCCCATGTGGGGCTCTGTGCTCAAGTGGGGAGTCTGCTTGAAGATTCTCTCCTTCTGCCCTTCTTCTCCTTCCCAATCTCTAAAATAAATAAACCTTAAAAAAAACCAAAAACACCTAAATTACCTGGATTTCATGTCCCAGCTGAGAGAAACTCCAAGTCTTCCGTTTTCCCAACCTTACCCTTTTTCACAAGCGGTTGTAAATGTTCTGAGCAAATAGGTCTCCAGAATTTAGTAGAGGTAGGGTCAGGTCTAATAAGCTGAAGTGAAAGGCGCCAGGAGCTGGTTGTTCAGAGTTAACTGGCCCAAAACACTGACAGCTAATCAGAGTGAGCAAATCTTACGGTTTTCCACCCCTCCATTTCATTTCCAATTATAATTTACTGTCAGAACTGTTGTGATTAATATAAGACCTTAACAGCCATTATTATTCCATTTTATAGATGAGAAATCCAGGCCTAGAGACATTAAGTGCTCACTCAAGTTCCCATAAGTAGTAAGAGACCAAATACCCAAATTCGCTCTACTCAAGTTCAAGATTCTTTACCTTCCACCGTCTACTCTTCTTGGGAAGTAAACCTACGTTCTTCTGGGCTGCCATTATACAGTATCTGAGCTATTTTCTTATGGGGAGATAATGCTCATAAAACAAACACGACTCTCTCCATGGGAAATGAGTTTCTAAGTGCAATAAATTCCCAGAAGACTAAGCATTAGGAACTCTCCAAACTGGCAGGCCTGATGTTGAAAATGCAGTTCCTACTTTGGAGGCTTCCTGAACACCAGAACTGGTCTCAATTATCAGGACGGCTGATTTCCACCTCAAGTTTACAGGAATGTCTCCCACTTGGGGATCTCTTTATTCATTACCCTCAAAAATCTCCTTCCCTTTTGACTGGATATTTACAATACTAAAATAAGGCTAGGCTGACATTTCATATTCTAGCAGTTGATGTCACCATTAATTTGTTTTATTTGTAAACTGAAATAATAAGATTATGCTTTGCCTTACCAAAAAACAAACTTCCTATCTTGACATGTCTGTAGACTTACGTTGGAATTTCTATTATTTAATAATTATTAAACAAATATATGTAATCTACAGGGTCATTGCCAATAAAACACATACCACAGATGTTAAAAGTAACGGGAGATCAGGCCATACCCTAAGCAAACCTCTAGATAGTTCATCTTATTTCACTGGTAACCTAGTCATAAAATGGTTTTGGCAAGTAATTTCCAAAATCTTAATAATCTTGGGTGAGGAAAAAGCCTCCTTACAATCCAGACATGACCACCGCTGACCTAAATAAATAAATAAATAAATATCAAGCAAAAACCACCACCAACAACAAAAACAACAAAACTACCCCAAATTAATTTACATAATAGTCTATCTTTAAAGAAATAATGTGTCATAAGAACAACAAATTGTCACATCTAAGAAACAGCAATTCTACAAAGATAGGTCTGCAGACTTTTTGTAGAGAACTCATCACTGATACAGCTAAAACTTTCTAAGGGAGTTTTCTCCACCAATCGGTTAGAATCCTTTAAAAGATCTTGGCTGGCAATCACAATTGCATAGCGATCCCTGGGCCTTAGCCCAGAGATTCTGGACCCACAGGCCTGGATTCTAATACACTAAGCCTTAAAATCATTCACTTAAAAGCAAAACTTTTTAAGTAGACTTACAGAGGGCAGAACTTCAGGATAGTCGATAGGAAATTAAATTCCCTACGGTCTGCCAGAAGTGTAGTACTCTCCATCTCACCCAATGTGGAACCTCCTCCCTAACAGTGTCCTTTTGAGGCAAAGATAAATTATTATTTTCTCCACTATCACCCTTAGCTCAAAACATTGGACTCAGTAGGGGCTCAAGAGAAGTGCTCTTTGATTTGAACACTGCTTTCTCTGATTTGGACAGCTCCAGTAGTAAAGGAAGATGGGGTGTATTGTCTATGCCATTGACATCAGGTCTCGGGGGCCCCTCAGTACCGGTAGGAATCAATAAACATTTAGATCAACCCTGCAAGCCAGTATTGCTTTAGGGAGGGGTTATCTCTCTCAACTTCTCCCAGTCATTGAAAGAAAGGAACCCCGAAACAAGGAATTCAAGGGAATAGTCTCGGATCCTGGTGGGGAGGGGGTGGAGGCATGTGTGCTACGTGGACAACTCAGGACGACCCTGGGCTGGGGAGGAGAAGGGAGGCCTGGCGGGAGAGCCCAGGGCTGAGTAACACCTCTCCCGGACAAGCCGAAGGTGTGAGTCACTGGTGAGCACTGCGGGAGGAAGGGGCGGCCTGAGTCACAGTCCTGGGGGAGGTCGGAGGGTCTGACAGATGGAGGAGTCTGTGAACCCGGGAGTGGAATGTAAGTGGGAAGTGGGTTTCTAAGGAGCTCCTCCCTGGGGAGTGGGGATTTAGGGTCCAAGAGACCTAGGGGGCTGGAGCTGTGGGGGGCACTCCTCGGGCTGCGGGGAGGGGCTAGCGGGCGACAGAGGCGGAGGCCAGCCAGCCCGCGGCGCCGAAATCTCCCGCGCTCTGGAGCTAGCCCCACCTCCCCAGCCGGACCTCACGCCCCTCGGCGCGGCGCGGCCCGCCGGCCAGCCCCTCCCGCCACCATCCCGACGTCACCCTAGGCCCCAGCTGGCCGGCAAAGTGTCCGCCCCACCTCGCCCGCGACAAGCCCGGCTGCCCGCTGCGAGTCGCCAGTGACGGCACTGCGGGGTGCGTGGCCAATCGGCGCGGCCCCGGAGGAGGAGGCCTCGGGCCCGCCCCCCGCCCCGGAGCCAATGAGAGGCCGGCGCTGGGGGCCGCGGCGGGGTGAGGGGTCGCGAGGCCCCGCCCCATCCTCCCCTTTCCCCTTTGCCCGGCCCTTTCCCGCCCGGCCCCCCCAGCCCCGCGCCGCCTCTGGTGCAGGTCCCCGCGCTGGGCCCGCCCCCACCCCTCCCGCCGGCCCGCCAGCGCGCCTCACGGCTCCTGTCTCCCCTCCCTCCTTCTCTCACACGCCTAGCGCAATGGCGGCGGCCGCGGCGGAGCAGCAACAGTTCTACCTGCTCCTGGGAAACCTGCTCAGTCCCGACAATGTGGTCCGGAAACAGGCAGAGGTAACCGAGCTCGCCGCCCCTGACTCCGCGCCCCGGCGGGCGCGCCGCCCTTTCCCCGACGCCGCCCCGCCGGGCCTCGGCCGCTCAGCCTTGGCCGCGCAGGCCGGGCCGGGCGGCGGCCGCGCAGCCCACGTGTGAGGCGGCCCGCGGCTCCCGGCCGTGCCCCCGGGCCCTTCCGGCTCTTGTTGCCGCGGCGCCGGCCGCCAGTTACCACCCCGCCACCCCTCGCACACACGTGCGGCTACTCCTGACACGCTGCCCCCGCCGAGATGGGGAAGCCAGGCGGCGGGGAGGGATGTGGGGTGTGGGGCGGGCCCCCGGGGTTCCCCTCGCCCCTTTCCCGCTTTCTCCCGGTGGGAGGCTCCGCCGCCCTTCCGTCCTCGGTCTCCACCCAGCCTAGCCCTCCTGGTGCCCTAAACCCCGGCTGCTCTCTGACCCATCACTCCTATTTCTCTCCGGTCCTCTCATTCTTCGGTACCGTCTTTCCCTCCCTCCCCCATCCCCTCCTTTTGAAATGTGTGTCTTCTCTTGCCTTTTCACTTACTTCCATTTAGTCCTCTTTCTCTTGTCTAGTTCCAAACATCGGAAGCTGGATTTCCCTCCTCCCCCCCCGCCCCCCCAGTTTTGCGAAGTTGCCTTTAGGGCTTCTTTCTAAGCACCTTCCACCTTTATTCTTCCTTCGGACAAATTTTCTTTGATCTCTAGAGATTTGTGGTCTCATAACTGCGTTGTCCTGGGACTTCCGTTGTTTAAGTGGGCCAGTGCCACCATATGTTTAAGTCTTTAATTTCATTAAATCTAACCTGAATATCTCTCTCTCTCTCTCTCTTTTTTTTTCTTTTAAAACCACCTCTGGCTCCTGGCCTCCAAATTGGGGAGCTGTGGATATATTTTCAAGAGACAGTATTTCGGATGTATCTGCAAGTTCCTTTACCAAGTAGCAGCAAGACACTCTTAGTTCAGTATTAGACTGATGTTAATGCTGTCAGTGTCGAGACCACGATGTATACGTGAGACACTAAAAGAGAAGGGCAGAAACTTTCTAGATTCTTTTAAGTGCATTATAAGAACCTCTCTTCAAACTCGAGTATATGTAGAATTCTCTGCCTCCACGAGATTAAAGATTTTTGTAAGATTCAGTGAAGGATGTTCAGCTACATATTTTTACAGAGCAGAAATTAATTTTACATGAAGATAATGAAATTGGGGACAAGTCCTCTTGTCCTCATGAATTTTATAGATATCTTTAGAATCACGATGTTGTTAATACTTACTTTGAATAGATTGGAATATGCTGGCTGTGCTTAGTAGTTTTATAATAAAGTGAAGTAAATACACAGGAAGTTCAGTTTTGTATGAAAAAGCACTTTAAACAGTTACTAACTTTAATGATTTTCGATTCATGTATTATACATGTAATATGTGTTCAGGGTAAAAATTTAAACAGCGCATATTGGTTTTTTTATCCCATTCCCCAAAGATAACTACTTTTAAGTGTCTTGTGAGTAGTCCTTGAAAATATCTTTACTAGTGCAAATGTATACATTCATTTTTACGTGAATGGGCCTATCATACACATACTGTTGTGCAACTTGGATTTTTCACTCAACATATTTCACATTGCCACATAAGAGATTTTGTTAAAGCAGCTATGTAGTTTTCCATCATATGGATGTGTTATTTATTCAGCCAACCCTCCTATGAATGGACATTAAGTTTCCAGTGTCCGCTTAAAAATACGAATACATGCATACCTATCTTTTCCGACTTTGCCGGGTTTACTTGTGGAATACTTAAAAGTAGCATTTGTCCTTGGAAGTGATGTGCATTGATTAATTGCATCACTTTGCACTTCTATCAGAGGGATGCGACGATCCTATAAAAACATTTTAATGCATTCTGCTAACTCTGGAGGTAATTTTTCACCAAAATAAGTTCTTAATCCCAACCCATAATGGAAATTGCCATGTGTTACAAAGCAGAACAGCATTGTAATTAGTAAGCGAGTTTAATTCTCCCCCTTCCCTCCAGTTGCTTAAGTCTCTATTGTCAAGCCTAGTGGGGAATCTCTCTTCTATTGAACTAAATACCAGTGTCTGGTTCAGCTTGAATTCCAATTGGTGCCTGTTGTAAATCTTTTATCACTTCCATCACTTCGGGGATAGTTAGCAGCATTCAGCACATTTTCTCATAAAGAACAATTGAAAAGTACAGTTGACCCTTGAACAACTCAGAGGTTAGGGACACTGGCCCCCACACCCCCGACTCCCTAGAAACTTAACCAATAGCCTCCTGTTGACTGGAACCCTTGCCAATAACATAGACAGCCAATTAACACATATTTTGTATGTTATACATATTATATACTATATTTTTACAACAAACTAAGCTAAAGAAAAGAAAATGTTATTAAAATCATAAGCGGAGAAGAAACATTTCAGTAATGTACTGTATTCATTTAAAAAAAAAAATCCATATGTAAGCGGACCCGCGAAATTCAAACCCAGGTTGTTCAAGGGTCAGCTGTACTGTTCGTCTCTCTATTCCTGTCAATCAGGTAATACATTTTTACTTTCTTTGTATATCCCGGAAACATTAATATGTAAATTAGATATTATAAAATAAAATATTATTAATTTGACACCAAAAAAAGGTAAATGTTAGAGGGGAAGTTTCCCGGTCTCACATAACACAAAGCTGGACTGTAAGTAGAGCTTCTTAAGAAAGGAAAATATTGTTTGAAAAATAAATAGCTGCATATAATATTTTCATACTCCTTTTTTGCCTTATGAAATGAGCTGTTTATAAGTAATCAAATTAAATTGAGTATTACAGTCTGATATAGCAAATACAGAAAATTTTTTTAACTAAAGAATTGGCAAAAAGTCAATAGATATCTTTGTAATTTACTCTGTCAAAATAAAAATACTTAGTTGATACAAATACCAAACTGTTGAGTAAGATGACTTGTTTTATATTCAAATGTGAAATCAAGTACAGTAGAAGACTTTTATTGTAATATATTGAAAACATTAAAGGTCTTCAAAACTTCTTAAAGTTTTTAAAACTTCCATTGTCTAAACCATTTGGTGGGCTTTATGTTTTCTGTTAAATATTCAAGGATTTTTTTGTCTTTAACTTTACAAAAAATGTTCCTGGTGCTTGAAGAAAATAATTTCAATGCCCCTATGTCTCAACACACAATAACATGAATAAACAATTGAATAAGTAGTTGACAGATAATACAAAGTTGAATGTCCATTGGATTCATGACTAGACATTTTTATATGACAAACTTAAGTATTTTATTAATCATATGCATGGATTTTACATTTTTCTCTTTTCCATTGACTGTTTTTCATTGATTCTAATATAGAACTTCATTAATGAGATTTTAATTGGATGAAGGAAACATTGAAAAATGTACTTGATTTTTGAGGAACCGGGGTGTTTACTAGGTAAAAGTTGTTGTACTAGGTAAAACTTGTCTCCTCTTCATATGCAAGGTAGGCTCACAATAAATATTTATGGAATGAGTGAAATAAGTACTTATTAACATTTCTTCTTCGTGGGCAGGAAAGGGGGAGGTGAAATCTACTTTACATTGTGTGATTGCACATGGTGAAATCAAATGGAATTGAAATTCTGTTTGCCATGACGCTGGCAACATTTACTGAACCTGCCTGGCCTAGTGCTAGGAATATTCTTAGAAAGAGTACTTATATTTTTATATAGTCTTTATATGTATTCTTTGTATCTGCTGCACTCCAATGTGATAGGTTCTGGGAATACAAGGAGAAAGACACCATCCTTGGTGGAACTCAGTCTATTTAGGCTAAAAACTGGATTTTAAGGCTGTGTTCTTTTTGCCAAACTATTATCCTTGACCAGTGTTAGGGTGTAAATGTAATACTATATCTGGATTGCCACAGTGGAACATAACAAATGGGGAGAACCCTCTCTCGGGAGTCAGATGTCACTCATACTAAACTCTTTCTCCATTGACTTCTGATTACTTATGGAATAGAGTTTAGTATTTGACTGAATGTTTATAAGTGTCTACTAGAATTAGTGTAGTATAACTGTCAAACCAATAGACCCAGCTGGGCAAGGTTTTCTGAGAGTGATATCCTAGTAAAGCATTTTTATTCTGAAACTTGATTTAGACCACTGGAAATTAAAGTACTAAATTATAACATCTATAGTGCATCGGGGCTAGGCTAGGTAGAAAGAATAAAAAGGCATTTTTATTGTACTGTGAGAGACTGTGTTTAAATGAAAAGGCTCTAACCGGTCTTTCATTTGCATTCATAAAGATTAAGTGAGAAACCTCAAGGTACATCGCCATTTTTGCAATCATCTTATGAATATCTCTACATAAATTACCTCATTTGTGTATACATAAATTCAGACTATCTTCTCTCCTCAGCTGTAAATACTTGTCACAGTTTTCAGCATTGTTGTGTGCCTGTGTGCCTGTGTACTTGAGAAGAACTTGAGGTTAACAGAAGATTTTGAAATCTCTTTTCCCCCACATGTATTCTTCGGATTGAGATACGTTTGAGAAGTTTGAAAACTTTGTGGCCCTGCATAAATAGAACTGGTTGGTTGGTGGAGTCAGACAGACCCCAGGAGTGAAACCCAGAAAGAGCATCAGTGCAAGGGAGATTTTGAGTACAGCTGGCCACAGAAAACCAGAATTCTTTCTACTGCTTATTGTATGTGACCTTCGGCAGGTCATTTCACTTCTGAGCCTTTATTTCCTTATCTGTCACTATCTCCGGGATGCCACAGAGCACTTAATAAAGGTTATAATGCTTAATAATAATAATAAAGTGCTTAATAAAAGTTAAGGTAGATGTGGATTCAGGGAGACCTTGTGTTCCCTCTCTTGTCCTTGTCACTTCTGTCCAGAGAAACCAAGTAGCTTATGAGGTGGTGGCTTTTAGAGAGCAGACGAGGTAAGTGTCTTCTTGGGGAGAACAATTCCAAGTATATTTCAAAGAATGATGTGTTTTCCACAGAAAAAGACTTCTATTATTAGAATTCTTATATGTGCACGTGAATCTATACTTCTCTTCAACTTTTATAGAAAATGTATATTTAGATCTTATATTTTGATCCACTCTGACAATCATCTTTTGATTGGTGTCAACTTTTTATTGTTAACCAATTTGCTCTCATTTTACATTATTCATGGAGAAGGAAGGAAGTGCCCTAACTCTCAAAACCTAGACTTCTAGATTATTATTAAAACGGTATTAAAGAAATTATAATAAAGTCTCCTGGCCAAATTTCTCCTGGCCATACTCATTTATTTATGTATAGAAGTTTTAGTATAATCTTTGCTTGAAAGAAAAAGTAGCATAAAGAATTTGAATACTTTCTTTCCCTTTTTTGGATTTACTTCATCTGAGATATGTCTCTGGTGGTTGTTAAGTAGTGGTAACTTGAACCATTCTACCTCATCTGATCTAGAAAATGTTGACAAGATAAGTAGTTTTCTGTGATGTAAAGGGGTATTAGGTGAGCACTTACTTAACAGCATGGTAGCCAGGTCACATTTAAGAATTTTTTGGCTCTCTTTCGCTTTGAGTTTTGTTCATCAGAGAAGCAAAAGTTGGGAAAATGTGCACACGCATTAGAAAAGTTTAAGAGCTAAAGGTGGAAGGGAGCTTGAAAGTCACTCTCTGGACATCCTTTCTTTCCTAACCAGCTGATGTGTATTTTGTGTCACACGGGGGAATTTTACCAGCAGACCTAGATTACATGATTTCTTGTGCATGGACCTTGCCGGTCTTCATTGCACTTCTTTTCACTCATGTGCTCATGACATTTTTTTAACATATTCTAACCTTAAACTTTTTCCTGTAGGAAACCTATGAGAATATCCCAGGCCAGTCAAAGATCACATTCCTTTTACAAGCCATCAGAAATACAACAGCTGCTGAGGAGGTACTACTTTAGTATTTGAGATTATGACGTTGTAACAGAACTGGTTGGGTATTAGATGGTGGTCCATGTGGTTAATGAGAACTGTTGTTTACTGCATAGACGTTACCAGAACTTTGAACTTAGTATTTGCTAAAAGCTATTTTGCAGTTAGATTTTTTTTGAGTACCCTGTATTAAGAATGAAATTTATTTTTTCTGTGTCAGATGATGTGTCCAGGATATTTTAAGTTAATGGTTTTCAAATAATTACATAAAAATTTATTAAATTTAAGTGATTTCTGTAGCTATAAAAAATTTTCTTCTGTGAAACAATTCATTCTAAAGGAGGAAATTAATTCATTCAGTTTTAATGTGTTGCCAGATGTTTCTGAGAAAGTATGTATTGTCTGTCTTTAAAATTTTTATGCTTATAGTCATCTCTAGGTAGTGAAGAATATGTGCTAAAGATGTTTAGGAACAAAGAGACGCTTTGTTGAATCCTTTATAAATCATGGTTAACAGATGACCTTGTTACTCTACCAAATTCAAATTTATTGTTTCTTACTGCTTTTCTATGCATTTAGCAATGGATTTTTTTTTTCTTCCCAGAAGTAATATCCTTATATATATTAAATGTTAAATGCATATTTTCTTTATTTTGGAAAAGGTATCGAAATATCCCAAGTCTAGAAAACCAATCCCACCTATGAAACATGGAATTGAGAATTGTAAAGTAAGGGAAGCCTGGCTGGCTCAGTTGATAGAGCCTATAACTCTTGATCTTGGGATCATGAGTTTGAGCCCCATATTGGGCATAGAGATTTTTTTTTAAGTGAATTTGTATGAGACTTACTTACTAATATTAAAACATGATGGAAATGAAGTCATACTAAACTTCCACATAGCGTTACACCTGACTTCTTGTGGTCCGTTAGTTTAAATTGGCAATTTGATATTCGTTGGTAATGCTTAGAAAACAGTATAAAAGTGCTCGGTTTTTTGTTTTTTGTTTTTTTTTTTTAAGATTTTATTTATTTATTTGACAGAGAGAGAGAGAGAGATCACAAGTAGACAGAGAGGCGGGGCGGGGGGGGGAGCAGGCTCCCTGCTGAGCAGAGAGCCCGATGCGGGCTCGATCCCAGGACCCTGAGATCATGACCTGAGCCGAAGGCAGAGGCTTTAACCAACTGAGCCACCCAGGCACCCCAAAAGTGCTCTAGTTTTTAAAAATAGATGACAGAAGGCACTTCTTCACCTTTATAATATATTCTTTAATTCAAAATGAATGCCAAATATGAAGAACAAACATAGAGTAACTTATATCTCTAAAAGTAGTTGGCTATTTTAATTGTTGAAGATTGAATCAAGTTAGTTGTGAAACAGATTTTTTTTTAAAGATTTTATTTATTTGAGAGAGAGAGAGAGCTCACGAGAGAGAGAGGGCATGGGCGGGGAGAGGGGCAAGGGGAGAGGGAGAAGCAGACTCCCCACTGAGCCCAATGTGGGGCTAGGTCCCAGGACCCTGGGATCACACCTGAGCTGGAGGCAGACACTTAACCAACTGAGCCACCCAGGCGTCCACTATGAAACAGATTTTAAAGCCAAGAATAAATACTACTAAAAACTATCGAATTTTATTTTTAAAAACCTATATTGAACCCTTTTTAAATCTTGATTTGATTTAGGAATTAGATGATTGTGAACTAGCCTCAGGATCTTGATTGTGGCTTCATAGTTGTCAATGTAAGTGTGAGAATTGCATAAACTTGAACTACTTTTACAAGGATTTTAACCATTTTGAATCCTTTCTAGAACATTAAAGATTTCTTGAAAAGTTTGCTCTTTGCCAAAAGTAATTCAAATAAAAAGATTCGGTGAAAAGTTACTTGAGAAAAAATTGGCACATTTGATTTGTGTAGTTGGTCACCGTCCCAAACTGATTATGGTGATAATGAGTAGCTGCAGCCCAGAAATGAAAGAAAACATGAAAAATTGGGTTTTATAGTTTCAATGGCCTGTTGATTTAATATGATAAAATTTTAGAATGGTGTTTGTCTTCGGATAATCTAAAGGAATATTATACAGAAAATGCCAAACTTAAATATATTTTACAGATTTTTAAATGGGATAAGAATATTTTACAGATTTTTAAATGGGATAAAAGAAACACATTGAGATTGATTATCACTTTTAGGCATTAGAAACTTGTAATGTTTGTTTACTCAAATGAAGCATAAAGATAAATGGATTTGATAGCATGTTATCTAAGAGGCTAATGAAAGGGCTGTGATACAGCGAGATAGGTCAGGCTGGGAGTCAGATTAGGTACACTAGAATGAGAGCCAGATGGAGAAGTAGGAAGGGAGCATTCTAAAGTTTGCAGGTTATGTTAATTTCTTTTTCTTAAAAGAATGTATTTAAAGTAGAAATTAAAGACAGGTTTATCATTGCTAAGAATTTTCCAATTTGTAATCTGATGTGTTCAGGGGTTTTTCCTTAACTATGAACAAAAAATAGATTTTGGGTAGCATTTTGTATACAGTAGGCTAATGTGACTAGAGTTTTGTGTATTTTACCTATTTAAAAAAAAATCTAAGTGCTTTTGAAATGAATTGTAAAAATAGAATAGTAAAATACAGCAGTGGCGGAGTGAATGTAGTTTGTTGGAAATTTTTTTCCTCCTAAGACACCAAGTTATTAACCACGTTATCCATTTATAGGCTAGACAAATGGCTGCCGTTCTCCTAAGACGTCTTTTGTCCTCTGCATTTGATGAAGTCTATCCAACTCTTCCTTCTGATGTTCAGACTGCCATCAAGAGTGAACTACTGATGATTATTCAAATGGAAACCCAGTCTAGCATGAGGAAAAAAATTTGTGATATTGCTGCAGAGCTGGCCAGGAATTTAATAGGTGTGTATGCAGATACATTCATTATTATGTTCTAGAAGAAAATGAGTATATCCTTCCTCTTTTTTTTTTTTAAGTGGAATCTTCTTAAAGGAAGATTAATAAGTACCTGAGTACCATTTATTCTGTTCGAAATGAGAGTGATTATCGATTCTGCATTTTGAGCCAAAAATTACAGATGTTTGTGAAGTATAGTCATAAAACCTACCTGTTGGTCTTCAGAACATCTGTGTGGAGAAATAATTTTGTAGTTTGCTTAAAAATTGTGTTTTATTTCCTCCTTAATCTGTTAAGTTTTGAAAGCACAGTGTAACTTACAACCTACTTTGTAGATTAAACTTGCCAACGGAAGTAAAAATCAGTTGACTCTAGGAGCTTTTGCTATTATATTTGTGTATTAGTAAATTATGCACATAGGCTATTATACCACTATGCTGTATACTTTATGAAATACCCCCAAAATATTTTTAAACAATGAAATAAAAGGAAAATCTCTAAAAATGCATTTTACCAATAATCAAAACCCTTTTTGGTCACACTAAAAATATTAATGTAATTGAATATGCTTTTTTTTTTTTTGACAGATTCAGAGATACGGTTTTTTTTAAAAGATTATTTATTTTAGAGACAGAGAGAGTAGGGGGAGGAGGGGCAAAGGGAGAGGGGACTGAGCATGGAGCCCAACACAAAACTCGATTTTATGACCTTGAGATCATGACCTGAGCTGAAACCAAGAGATGCTTAGCCGACTGCACCACCCAGGCACCCCATTCATAGATATGATTTTAAACTCAGTTCATTTAGGTTGAAAAGGATGCCTCATGAAGATAAGGGCTAAATGGGAGAATATTAGTTGTGCTTATTAGTAAATCATGACTCTAATTTTTTTTTTAATTTAATACTTAGTTAACATATAGTGTAGTATTGGTTTCAGGAGTAGAATTTAGTGATTCGTCACTTAAATGCAACAGCCAGTGCTTGTCACAAGTGGCCTCCTTTAATACCCATCACCCATCTAGCCTATACCCAGCCCACCTCCCCTCCAGCAACCCTCAGTTTATTCTCTATAGTTAAGTCTCTGTGATTTGCCTCCCTCTCTGGTTTTATTTTTCTTTCTTTCTCCTGTATTCATCTGTTTTGTTTCTTAAATTCCACATATAAGTGAAATCATATGGTATTTGTCTCTCTCTAACTGACTTGTTTCACTTAGCATAATGCACTGTAGGTCCATACATATTGTTGCAAGTGGCAAGATTTCCTTTTTGATGGCTGAGTAATACTCCAGTGTGTGTGTGTGTGTGTGTGTGTGTGTGTGTCTCTCTCTCTCTCTCTCTCTCTACACGCCACCTCTTTATCCATTCACCAGTCGATGACATTTGGGATCTTTCTATAATTTGTCTGTCTGTCTGTCTACACACCACTTCTTTATCCATTCATCAGTCGATGACATTTAGGCTCTTTCCATAATTTGGCTGTTGTTGATAATGCTGCTATAAACATTGGGGTGCACATGCCCCTTTGAATCCACTTTTTTGTATCCTTTGGATAAACACCTAGTAGTGCAGTTGCTGGGTATTAGGGTATGACACTAATTTTTTAATCTCCACTACCAATAATACTAAAATTCTTGTTCAAGTCAGCTGACTGATACCAACCAATTCTTAAAAATAGGAAATATGTTAAATTTTTTATTTTAAATAAGTTCAAAAGCCACTGAAAACTTTAAATTTGAATTTTTTAAGTAGCCTAGAAAATCTGTTTTCAAGTTTAAGTGTGCAGATAAGAATTTTTATAGGTGACATATCATTTCTAATTCAAAATCACTTAATAATGGAAAGGTTTCCAAAATGTTTCAAAGTGCGCTCTCCATAGATTTTTTTTTAATAGCGATTTCATTGCCCCAATCCCCAAGCATGATCTTTATGTTAAAGGGACTGATGAAGGGTATTTTTTTTTAATGTCAGCTGAGTAGCATATTTGTCATTTCAAAAAAATTCAGACAATATGGAGGGAAATTTTTTAAAAAGGAAAAGTGCATACATAACTCATCTGTAATTTCTACAACTCTTAAAATTCTTTGTGACAGTATAATTTGTGAGTCTTTTAACTGGTACAGATTTTTGTGGCACTCATTTTTATTATAAAGTACCACAAAAATTCTTTATTTTAAAATTTGGTTTAAAAATAAACACCTTGTTAGCATGAGTACTGCTCTGGGTCCTGGGATTTCCACTCCTGGATCTTCTCCAGATTGAATGTAATATTTACAGTGTTTTGGCTTCAAGACCTTGACACCAAATAGCAACTTTGCCTACTTTTTGAACTCTTTAATAGCAATAGTACATAAAAAAAACAAAAAACCTCACAAGGGTGCCTGGGTGGCTTAGTTGGTTAAGCATCTGCCTGTGGCTCAGGTCATGATCCCAGGGTCCTGGAATGGAGTCCCACATCGGGCTCCGTGCTCAGGGAATCTACTTCTCCCTCTCCCCGCTCCTCCGCCCCTCCCCCCACCCTGGCCCCGACTCACACACTCACCCTATCTCTCACTCTCTCTCTCGTAAAAATAAATTCTTTTAAAAAAATAAACTCTTTAATAGCAATAGTATAAATAAAAGATTTAACCAATGAAATAGTCATAGTGCTGCCTTTTCTCCAAAGGCTACTCCTTAGAAATAACTACTGCCGATATCTGTTCTTACGTTTGCTTTTTACAAGATTAGAATGCCATGTTTATGGTTAAAGAACCTAATTGTATTAGGACTTTTTAAAAATGTAGAGCTTGTGACATTTTCTACTGCAACATACTTTGAGGCTTCTGAAATGAAAAGATTCACCCTTTATTTTTCGAAGTTTTGACTTACACACTTTGTGCCTGGATTTCTTTACTTTTAGATGAGGATGGCAACAACCAGTGGCCTGAAGGTTTGAAGTTCCTTTTTGATTCAGTGAGCTCTCAAAATATGGGACTGCGGGAAGCTGCCCTTCACATTTTCTGGTACATACGTTGATCTTAATGTCCTGAAAAATTGAATGTCATGAGTGTGCAAAACACGTTTTAATTGATTGTTTCAGTCTGACTTTTTAGACTTAAATAGTGCCTTTAAATGAACTTTGCATTAGTGTTGGAAGTAAAATTGAAAAAACACAAAGCTTTTAATTTCATTTTATAATCCTTTTTTGTACACAAGGGTTCTTTGCATTTTTTTTCTTTCCTTTGTCTTTTATGATTCCATGAAAGACATTTTCTTCTTTATTTGGAGATTGACACAGTACTAAATATAAATATATCTTTTAAAAAGCCACTTGAATGATGAAATCTTGAAGACGAAAGAAAAGGCTGGTGACTCCCCATTGTTTTCTGGATCTTCTATGACCAAACTTTATACAGCATTTTAATAAACTCCTGTATATTTATAAGCAAATGGTCTAAGTTTAGAATTATCTGCACTAAGAAAAATTTTGTCCGTGTTACACAGTTCTAAAAGTATAATTGGATTTATAACTTTCCAAGATTGTATATTTTTAAAAATGAGATCTACCTTGAGCATCGGAAAAGGATAAGGTTAGATACTCCACCATTTTCTACTTCAGTTTTCAGATGTATTTCGCCTATACTGGTAACCCAGAATAGAGAATTAATTGAAAGTATTCAGTGTAATTGTTAACCACATTTACATTAGAACAGAATTTGAACTACCTGGATTACCGACCAAGTCTAGGAGCAGATTGTCAGGCAGCAAAGTTACTGCAGCTACCATCTGAAACCTTGTACTTGGTTTTGTCCTGTCCTGTACTCCAGGTCACCTTCCTACGGGATAGAGTGATAAAGATAAAGCATAGGACTGGGATTGGCTGCTGAGTAGCACCTGGATTGCCCCTGCTCCTAGCCTAATCCTCTCTGCTCTGTTGCCATTCAGCCAACCCCAGAAGAGGATTGCTTGGGGGATGGGCAGATGATGTTCAGCCTTCAAGGTTAATGCACACTTGGGTCAGGCTGATGTTTAAGGTTAGATTAGAGCTTTAGATGCTCTAGCTGACACTTTACTAAAATAAAATGCTATTTGGATCTTTTTTAGGAATTTTCCTGGAATTTTTGGGAACCAACAGCAGCACTATTTAGATGTTATCAAACGGATGTTAGTTCAGTGTATGCAAGATCAGGAACATCCATCGGTAAATAATTTCAATTCCATTAATACTAACACCTAATTTAATATAACGTTTAACTTGGGGAGGAAACGTATATATTTGGCAATATCTTTAGTTTTAATACTTCAAAATATAAATACTAGTTTTACTGATGAAGAAAAATTTCATCTTGAGTAAGAAATCTTGAACCTGCATCCATCAAAAGTTTCTCATGTTTGACATGTTTTACTATCTTCATTTTAGATCAGGACATTATCTGCTAGAGCGACAGCTGCATTTATACTTGCAAATGAGCATAACGTTGCTCTATTCAAACATTTTGCAGACTTGTTACCTGGATTCTTACAGGTAAGAAAACAGTATAAAACAAGTGATAATTATATCCTTACTGGTTTTCTGTAGTTTAAAGTACCATCAGAGTTCTCTACTGTATTCATTTATTCAGTATATTTGTTGTCTACTGTGTGCTTGCACTAGACGCTAGGGATTCAGCAGTGAACAAAACATGCAAGTCTCTGTCCCCATTGAACTTTGATCTCTTGCCCTTCATAGACTCTTAGTCTTTTAAAATATTTAGGGTTTCAAAATTTTTCTAGAACATAAATGATAAAAGCAATTTATGGCTATTAAATATATAATCACATAAGTTATTACCATAGAATCAACCAAATAACCTATGAAATGTAATGCCCATTTTACATAAGGAGAAACTAAAGAGGAGAGGATAAGAAACTTGCCCAAAATCACAGTGTTGGTAAGTGATGGTAAACATGATTCAAACCCAAAGTGGACAGCAGCCCTTACTCTTAAGCCCAGGGCTTGAAACAGTTTGTACTATAAAGTGAATAGTTAATGGTTAATTGTCACTATTGGATCCTAAGTGTGTTATTATTTTAAGGATACTTTCTGCCTTTTTTTTTTTACTTTCTGCCTTAATCAGAAAGTAAAATAAGATTGTGTAAGTTAGAGCAACTTGTTAGACCCATATTTTGTAGTACGCACTGCCTATTCTATTTTGAAATGCATAGGTAACATGCTTAGGTACTTTAAAAATACAAATATATTGCTCTAAGTTAACACAAAGAAGAAATAAAAAGAAAGGAATAAACTGTAAAGTGGTATGCTTTTCAGTCTATAAATGGTAGGGCATGACTACAACGAAAGACATAGACTTGGTGATTTTTAAGTGACCTGTACAAACATGGTAGCTAAACATATGGACTGATAGATATCATTGACAAGGCAAACACCACGAATGCTGTTAGTATTGATGATTTGATTTCCAGAAACGGTAAAGATCTGCACAAAACAAAGTATGTATTCATTCTTGATTTATACAGTATTTACATTTGGGGGTGGGGGAGCCATGGTACATTAAAAGCAGACAAAAATAATTTGTGAGTTAGGTTTTAGGTTCAGATCGTTATAAATGAGTTTTTCATTTTTAGAAGTATCTTGACTTTTACGGTCATGTGAGTTCCTCAGAAGCATTTGTGTCACAGATGTGGGATACCTAGGAACCCTGGCCTTTGCCTTCCTCAGTTGTCGTGACAATCAAGAAAACTCCTGGGAGAAATAGTGTCACCGTTGAGAACCACTGAGTTAGAGAGGATTTGGAAGAGTTAAAACTGAAAAATCCTGTATGAATTCTGCATATTTCAGAGTAATTTTGTAGGGTTTCGTAGAAACTTTTCTCCCTGTGCTGTCAAACTGAAAAGATAGTTTGGGTCAATGACAAACATGAACTTTTCCATTCTATCATTTTAGTGGTTTATTACCTAAAAATTTTGGGACTTACTCACTGCTTACGTCTAATCTCAGATTTTTCTTCTCCTGAATTTAGAGTAAATTAAAATGTTAGCCAAAACTTCTCAGAGTTGTCACTCTGAAAGAAGCAATGGAATATACAAATGTACTCTTAAATACCACAGTGAGCTAGCTTGATGTCAAAGAGAAATAGAGTAATATTGGACACTTTATTTTTTTTTTCAATTTTATTTATTTATTTGTCAGAGAGAGAGAGAGAGAGTGCACAAGCAAGGGGAACAGCAGGCAGAGGGAGAGGGACAAGCAGGCTCCCTGCTGAGCAAGAAGCCCGACTCAGTCTCAGGACTCTGGGATCATGACCTGAACCGAAGGCAAACGCTTAACCGACTGAGCCACCCAGGTGTCCCTGGAGACTTTAAATGTATCATAGGGTTTTACTGCGTATCTGAAAAAGACGAGGATATGGATATTGGAGGGACAGAGGAAAGGGATTCCTTCTGGTTATGAAAAGAATTCCTTGACAGCCTTAAGTTTATTGTGCTAGTTACTATAATTCTGACTTAGATTTAAATATTTGTATGTTTCTAGTTAATTTTAGTCAAAAGGAAGGTATACATGTGGCCGTGAGATTTGCTTCTGTAGATTGCTAAGTTGTTATTTAGTGAAAATACTCTTCAATATTATTATTCTGTTGTCTGCCTCTTAATGTTCTGACAGTGAGGCATCACATCTATAAAGTGACTCTTGAACATAGACCTTTTTTCTTTTCTCTTTCATTTTTTCCAGGCTGTGAATGACTCGTGCTACCAGAATGACGATTCAGTCCTAAAATCCCTTGTTGAGATTGCAGATACCGTTCCAAAATATTTGCGTCCTCATTTAGAAGCTACTTTACAGCTAAGTTTAAAGGTAAATTCGATATTGCGGTAAATGTTCTGTTTATTCTTTTTAGTGAATAAACTATTAAATATATACAAATACATCTTCTCTGTAGTTGTGTGGAGACACCAGCCTCAATAATATGCAACGCCAGCTTGCCCTTGAAGTAATTGTGACCCTTTCTGAGACTGCAGCTGCTATGTTAAGAAAACATACCAACATTGTTGCACAGACTAGTAAGTCAGAGGTCTTTAATTTGTGTTAAAAGTAGAAAAATTGTTGGATGAACTTGCTGAGAGTTGTGTAAGCTCACAGATTTGCTGAGAATATAATGAATGTCCTTTTACTATTAGATGAATGTGGAGAAATGTATTTTTGTACATATTTATGTGCATGGACCCAACACGGTGGCTATGCCACAGATATTCTGAAATCTCACAGTTGTAGACATGACTTGTGAAACCTGGAAATAAATCAAAAGATGTAGAAGACTTTTATGGGGGAAATCAGGTAACATGTTGAAAGACTGATAGAACTAAATATCAGTTCTCCTCAAACTAATGTATAAACTATTACAGTTGCGGTCAAAATTTCAATAAAGTTGGTCATAAGGTTGATTCTAAAATTCATGTAAAATAATATGGGTCCTGAAGTAGCCAAGACAATTTAGAAGAGCAAAGTGGAGATGTTGCCTTCTCAGCTATGATTATTTAGAAATTGTTGGTGGTAAAGGTAGACAAATGAATTACAGGAAACAAATGGATTTATGAGTGGATCCACTCACGTGGAAACAAAGCTGACTTTAAAAGATAGATAATTGATCAAAGGTCATTTCTGTGGCGAAAATCTATCCCAACCTCAGATGCCCTATAAAAACCAATTTGGGGTTGATTAAACACCTAAATGATAGATACTTTTTAAAAGTAATGCTTGAGAGTAGAGCAATGTTTGGTTTTTGTTTTATTTTTTTTAAGAGTGACTCACAAACCATAGATGCAAAACACTGCTAAATTTGCAAATACTAAAACATTTTTTCGACCAAATACACCATAAGTGAAAAGAAAGGATAAGCTGCAGGCTAGGAGAAAACAGCTGCAGTGCACACAGTCAGCAAGTTCAGGTCTGTAGGAAACAGGCAACGGCTAGGAACTGGAAATACATAAGGGAGGAATAGGAATGAGCTAATGAGGGCTGCTCAGCGTCAGTAAACACCAGTGCAGTTGTGGAGTCCAAGTTGCCATAAAATTCAGCAGTTATCAAGTGTTGATGAAAGGTGTGGAGCAGAGGACTCTTATAGCTTCAGGGCATTTCACACATGGTAATGAAATAAGACAGGTCTCCTACCGGAGCAGTGCATGTTTATGCAACCACTAGACAGAACAACTAGTCTTTCTTATTAATTTTGAAGATACCTGTAACAATTTCATGCCCTGAACTCAAACTTGTCAAGGATATGTGGATAGTAATCTCATCAAAGCAAATTTTGTAATAGGGAGAAAATTAGAAACAACTAGAATGTCCATCAGTAGAATAGTGTGTTTATGTAATAGAATACAGTGAAGGAATTAAGTTGAAATCCACGTGTGTCGAGAAGAAAGCAAATTGCCCAAGGATACATATAGTATGTTACTATTTATTGTGTAAAAATTAAAAGCTTGAGCTAGTGCTGTATTTTGTATACAGAGAAATCTGTAGTTCAAGTGTAAAAACACTTTGAGAATGAGAGGCATCAATTTTAGGCAGTGCTACCCTCTGGTTAGTAAAGGAAAGAATATATTAGGATCTGGGAAGTTTGACTTTTATCTTTAGTGTCACTTCTTAAACAGAACAAGATCTAAAGCAAATGTGGCAAAAAGGTTAAAATTGAACAAACCAGATGTTGGGGACACAGGCAAATAATTTTTGTCTTAGAGGCAAAGTAAATCCTTTGTTTTTTAATTCTTAAAATTCTTGTTCATAAGCAGTGATATTGATAAAATAAAAAAGCCACAGTATCCGGGTATGAAGTGATGATTTGCTTTAGTTCCTCAGATGTTAGCAATGATGGTTGACCTTGAAGAGGATGAGGACTGGGCAAACGCAGATGAGCTGGAAGATGATGACTTTGATAGGTAATCACGCATGTCGGACACTTTGTTGGAGGCTCCCTTGGCAGAATGGAGTGAGCACAGGTCGCAGCGAGAGTTTGGGGTTCTAGGGCCTCTTTCTGCTGCATTACGTAATCTAAAGTTAACCTTCTAAGTTTGGAAACCGGGACATTTAGGCTTTTTTTTTTTTTTTTAATTACGATTTTATTTGTTTGAGAGAAAGCATGAGAAGTGGGGAGGGTCAGAGGGAGAAGCAGACTCCCCACTGAGTGGGGAGCCCAATGTAGGACTCTCTCCTGGGACTCCAGAATCATGACCTGAGCCGAAAGATCGTGACGCTTAACTGATTGAGCCACCCAGACGCCTGACACTTCGGCTTTCTGTGTCAAATTCTGTAAATATTTTTAATAAAGTAGATATCTTTCCCTCCCCACTTTAAATTTTCAAGATTTTTTCAGTGTAAGAGTATCTTAAAATATGTATAAAGAAGCTTTATTGTGGAAAATGCCTTTATATGCATAGACCTCACTTAAAATAGTTGTTTCCACACAGTTCCCTGCAAAATGCCCTGTTTTCCCAATTTTGCACAAGTTAACCTTAGGCTAGAGAGGAGACAGTGGTGGCGAGATTTGTACTCTAGGGTACAGTGACTCTAGAGCTACTTTTTAACTTACTCAGACTTAGGAGGCCCTCATGGAGAGAGATACCTATGGCAGAGACCACCAGAATCTAATTCACTGTCCAGTGGTGTTGATGGTCTCTTCTTAAATGCCTGTGAGACGCAGCTCTTCAGAGCTCGTTGTCTTCGTGGATTCTTTCAGTGGCCCTAAAGTTATATTCTCAGGTAGATTCAGAAATGGAGAGGGGGGTTTGAGTGATTTGTCCAGGTTTTGTTTAGCCAGTCCGTAGACTGAGGTTTAATGCCGTTTCTTTTACTCTTCCAGTGCATCACGCTACCTCCCTCTCTTAAAGAGAACCGAAAGTATTTCCCTGAAAGGCTGGTAGATGGTATAAGCTACTGTAAAAGGTATTAGGTAAAATTAAAGACATTCGACTTACAGAATATACAGTGTGTTTTGCAGCTTAGTCCCATTATTAAAATGACTACTCTGGCTTAAATGCTGTTTTGAAGTATATGAAAGTAATCCTTCACTGGAAATTACTTCATAGGGCTGAAGGGAAGACCAGGCTCAAATTGGGTTTCCTTTCTCTGGTTCAGTTACTATAAGGTGCTGCTTCCTAATTTTCCCTGTACAAGGCAATTAATTTATATGACTTAATGAAGCTATTTTTTCTGGGCTAGATGAATAAGATTTTCTTACCTATGAGTAAATAGGTCTTAAATATATTTTCTTTTTTTTTTTTTAAAGATTTTATTTATTTGACAGAGAGAGAGATCACAAGTAAGCAGAGAGGCAGGCAGAGAGGGAGGGAAGCAGGCTCCCCGCTGAGCAGAGAGCCTGATGCGGGGCTCGATCCCAGGACTCTGAGATCATGACCTGAGCTGAAGGCAGAGGCTTTAACCCACTGAGCCACCCAGGCACCCCTTAAATATATTTTCAGGATGAGTTTGCACATATCCTAAAGATCATTTACAGCTTCCTGTATTGTCTTCTCCACCTGACAGTTTGAGATGATGCACAGGACAGACTCACTACTTCAGAGCAGTGCGAAGGGCCCTTACGGCCAGGTTTCTTCCGTTTCCAGTGAAAACACTGGAATTGAGTTTCATCTCTGCCTAATTTGTGCCACTGTGGTTTGCACCCCTTTAAAAGTAAATAAGCTCACAGCAAGGAAGACATCCTTCAGAGCCTCAGCACGGCTTTCAGTTTTCTATGTTCTGTCCATTGAGGAGTTTGAAGGGTATATGTCCAGGAAATGAGATAACAAGGCTCTCCTAAACACTCTGCTCATACCTCCGAGTCTTGAAAGCATCAAAGCTTGAGTGCTGGCCAGTGAAGGGTGTGTGCAGGAAGAGGGAGAGAAGGAGCAAGGTCTTGAAAATTAAGATCGAGACAGAAGACTTTTTACACCATGGGGAATGAATCATGAAGATGCTGTGTGCCCTCCCCCTTTCTTTAAGTCTGGATTTTTAGCTCACAACTTCATACATTTGGAAGACCGCTTGAATTGGTGTTTTTCAGCCTCAGTTGAATGTGATAACGTGTTTAGATGTACGTGTATACAGTGCACTGTTCTCGTGTCTGTTGAGCGAGGTGAATCCCTTCTCTGGTCTGTGTGCAGCAACGCGGTTGCTGGGGAGAGCGCCCTGGACCGGATGGCGTGTGGACTTGGTGGGAAGCTGGTGCTGCCGATGATCAAGGAACACATCATGCAGATGCTCCAGAATCGTAAGCCAGGTCTCCCTCAAATGCTAGAGGGGTGCGGTGTGGCTTTCTAAATCCTAAACTCTGACAAGCGCTGAGACTTACTCTTTTTCCACCTTTTTTATCCTGTGCTTAGCCCAATTTTTATATTGTACTGATAAAATCCTATTTAGTCCTGTTTGGAACCACTCAGTCGTATGCTAAGGAATGTTTTTCCTCACTACTGCAAATGTTCAGTTCCCTCCCTAGAATTGGCTTCAGTGCATAGGAAAAAATTGTAATTCCAAGGAAAAACTATTAGATTTTCTCCCTAGCCAGAAATATCTAGGTTTTAATTTTTAAATAAGACATCATTACTTATTGTTTATAAAATATTAGCATATTTGATTCATATCATCTTCCTTTATCCACTACCTTTTGTTTTTAAAAATGTGTAATCGGAAAAGAAGCCACTTCTGTATTTCTGCTGTTGTTTTCATAGCAAATATTTGGTCATTTGTCAGCCTCTGTACCTGTAATTTATATCAGTATCAAAATTGTTGTATAGGTGTTCTATTTTTGTCTTTTTTTTTTAAATGTTATTTTTAGGTAATCTCTACCTGGTGTGCTCCACCAAGCCAGCCAGGCGCCCCTTATTTTTGTCTTTTTAATTACAGAGTTAAGGTGCTTAACTTTTTTTAAAAATTCAAATACAGAAATGCATAAACTAAAAGTCCCTTAACTTAGATTTAGAGATGGCCACTGTTAATAGGTTTCTGAGACTTTTGTCTGACCTTTGTGCATACATGCAGTTTTTAAAAAAATGTGAATCTACCATATGGACACACCGTACTTACCTTAAGCTTTTAACCCAGGGTGTGTCGTATCACCACGTAACATCTCCCCCTCATTTTTTTAACAACCACACAGCCTTCTACGATACCCCACTAAACGTTAATAGTTTTTGTTGATTACAAATAATGCTAATGCATACACTCTTCTACAGAAACCCTGGCTTACCGGTATGAGTATTTATAGGGTACATTACATACAAGATACACACTTGAGGGTCAGACCATTGGTTCAGCATCTTAAAGTAGTAAGACGGAGTTGGAACAAAATACTAGCTTCAAATGAAAGTGAATTGTTGAGAACTGAAGGCCTTATGCAGTTTACTTAATTCTTTCTTATCCTATGCAAGACTCTTCTGAAAAGGCATGGCCCAAAACCATTATCCCTTTTTAATGATGTGATTGTGTATCGGGGTCTTGAATAATTGTCTTCCCCTTTTTTTCCCTCCTGAATTTCTTGACGGTTTTTTTTTTCCCCCTCAAAGGGATGGAGATAGCATCAAAGATTGCTTAAGTTATAAAAGCTGCTAGAAAGTATTTAGCTTTTCCATTTTTAAAATGAAGAAGGTAGCCCAGAGACATTAAAAGATTGTACAAGGGCACCCCAGGTGCCACTGTTTCACCATTGGTTCACACTATTCTTCAAATCAGTGTGGATGTGATTGTGATTTGTAGTTCAAGAATTTGGCTTTTAAATTTCTGCTACAGCTTACTAGCTGGATGCCGAAGGCTTTATATACATGGCAATGAACTCTTAATAAGATTTGTTACTGTTAACTGTATGGCTTTGAACAAGTCTTCTGCACCTTAATTTCCTCATCTGTAAAAAAGGAAAAAATGATGCAGAGATGTACCTCATGTGTGCAAAAAGTGCTTCAGCAACAGCAAACAGTATGTATCTCCTAGTAACTTAACATGCATCCTACTTTATTTTTAAACATTGTACTGGTTTTGCTTTAAATAATAAAAAGGAAAATTTAAAGGAGAAAAACCCATTTCCAAGTCCGCATACCATAGCATCACATTCTGCTGAATGTACTTTCAGGGACTCAGCCTGTTGGAGATATGTAGGCATATCTCTTTTTAATTCTCTGAACCAAATATGGACACCTTTAGTAATTATTACATCTCTTCTTTAAATTGGTAAATTCAGTGTGCAAAGATTGGCATCTTATTTACTGGTTTCCTAGGATGATTATTCCTCAACTGAAAAATTTTGGCTTACTGGTCTATTGAGTAATTGAAACACATTAAAAATAAATATTTAATGATGTTGTAAATAATAAGGTTTTAATACTTAACAGCAAAATTAGGAATTTTTCAGAAATTCTAGTAGAATTAGTCACAACAGAGTTTATCTTTATGTGGGCTCCCCAACATGAACATTTAGGTCTGATATAATATCAGACTTTCCTACAACTTTAGTTACTAACCCTTATGCTAGCACTTCTCAAACTTTCTGTCCTCAAGATCCCTTTATGCTCTTAAAAATTACTGAAGATCCCAGAGTGCTTTTTCTTATGTGGTATATCAATGTTTATACCATTAGAAATGAAAAACAAACATTTAAAATATGCGCTTAAAGATAACAATAATACACTCATTACACGTTAACAGAAATAACGTTTTTCATGAAGAATGACTCTTTCAAAACAAAAACATGTTAGTGAGAAGAATGTCTTATGCATTTTTGTAAATATCTTCTAAATATCTTAGCTGAGTTCCTATTTCTGCTTCTTCCTTCAGTCTCATGGGATCTTACACGTGTTGTAATTCTTGGAGTACTCCACTGGACCCTCAGAATGAAAGTGAAAGAATATTATCAGGAAAATAGTTTTGATTCAGAGAATCCCAGGGTTCTTGGGCCCCACTTTGAAAACCATTGCTTTACACATACTAGCTTTCCATATTTATGTATCTCTTGCTCTTTGCCACAAGTTATGTGATATCCCTCAAAGGGAACAATAATGTAAATATAAGTATTTAGAAATGAGAGTAAGGGAAATTATATGTTAGAATATGACAGGAAGGTTCAATAAAATAAATATTGCTTAGCTAATATTCTCTTAGTCTAAAATCATATAGCCATTAGTAATAGAATACAAATAAAGTTCATCTATGTTCATTTACCATATTATTAAATAAAAATTCTTTAAAAGCAGCATCTTTCCTCTGTGGCTTTTTTTTTCTTTTTAAAGAAATGTGACTGAGGCACCTGGCTGGCTCAGTCTCGGTAGAGCACGACTCTTGATCTTGGGGTCATAAATTCAAGCCCCATGTTGGATGTGGAGATTGCTTTTAAACAAATAAAATGATAAACTTTAAAGAAAAAAAAAGAAATGTGCCCGGGGCTGGAGATCAGTGATTCTTTATTCAGTAAATAATAGTGTGTGACCCAAAATCCAGGTATTTGTTTCTTACGGTAAATCTTAGGGGTAAAGCCTTATTTTCAGTAGTTGGTATAAATACTAACAAGCTCTTTGCTTCCGTATTGCCTTTTAACTACTTTTGGAATAGGAATGCTCGTGTGATATAACTGTCATTCCAGTGGAATAGTCCCAGTCAGGCGCTTTTTAATGATCATTTTTCTAATTAATGTATAAAAATATTTTGATAGTCGTTTCCAAATAAGGAGAACTTTGGTTTAGACTTCTGACTACCAGAGTGACATGTTTGTACTGGTTAATTGCTCTTTCATGTGCAATTATTTTTTGTAGCTGACTGGAAGTACCGGCATGCAGGATTAATGGCCTTATCTGCCATTGGTGAAGGATGCCACCAGCAAATGGAAGGAATTTTAAATGAGATAGTAAATTTTGTTTTGCTTTTTCTTCAAGATCCTGTAAGTACCAGTAAATATCTGACTCATAATTATTACTGTACATGCGCATGGGAACCTGTTGCCCTTACTTACACAAAGTAATCCATTCCAGCATCCAAGAGTAAGGTATGCAGCCTGTAATGCCGTGGGACAGATGGCTACAGATTTTGCACCTGGTTTCCAAAAGAAATTTCATGAGAAGGTAAGTAACAATGCCCTGGACACTCAAATCAGACTTTTAAGAAGAGGGGTGGCATTTTATGTGTATGCTTTGAAATGTGGCATTTCAAAATGTGTGCTTACCTGCTTGCATTTCACAGGTGATCGCAGCCCTGCTGCAGACCATGGAAGACCAAGGCAACCAGCGAGTGCAGGCCCACGCCGCTGCCGCTCTTATTAACTTCACTGAGGACTGTCCCAAGTCACTACTTATCCCATATTTAGACAATCTAGTGAAACATCTGCATTCCATCATGGTACTTAAACTTCAAGAGGTAAGTTTCTAGGTCTTTTCAGCTCCTTATCTAGAGATTAATATAGGTTAATTTGATGGGTAAGACCTGGAGAAAGAGAAGCTTTTCATCGTGGCCATAGAGAAGAGAAAGTTAAGTTCGGCTATTTAAAGTAAAATAATTCAGTCTTGAGAGAATAGGCCAATATTAGAATTGGGGAAGCAGATAGAGCCTAAAGGTCAGGTAAAATCAGTATTTGAATTGCCTTGAGAACAAGGCAGTTATTTTGAATTCTGATTTATGTAAATTTGGAAGAACCATTTTGTTCTTAACTGCTGCAAGAAATCATGATAATGTGATTGTAGGAAATTAGCACAGTTGCATTGTGAGGCATAAACAAAAAGGGAAAAGATTTATCTCGAGACTGTCAGAAGATTATTACTCAGAGAGCTTGGGTGGAAATTGGGGAAGATGATTGTAAAAGTCACTTCTCAGGAAGCAGTAACAGTTTCTGCTGGTTTGACTTTAAAAAGATGAAGAAGTAGTAAAAAATGTCGACCATTCTTCTCACCTGGATGACAGAAGTAGAGAGATGAGAAAAAATTTCCTTTTTGCTTTAAATATGTTGGATTTCAAACAAGGCCTGGCTGTCCAAATAGAAGGTTTATAGTTACAGCTTAAAAAAGAGATGCAACCTAAAAACAATAGACTGACTGATGTTTAATACAGCAGTGTGTGAGAAAGAGGATGCAAGAGAGAAAGGTGAAGATTGAGGCTCAGTTTGTTGTCAAATACAATGAAAATAAATTGCTGTAAAATTGACAGGAATAAAAAAGACAAAAGGCTTTTTTTAGTTATATTCAACAGTCATAAAGTTACTGTCAAGTTGCTGTAAAAGTAAAGTCTAACATTAGAAACTCAGTTCTTTTTTTTTTTCAAGATTTATTTATTTATTTGAGAATGGGGGAGGGACAGAATGAGAGAGAGAATCTCAAGCAGATTCCCTGCTGAGCGCAGAGCCCAATACTGGGCTCGATCCCAGGACCCTGAGATTGTGACCTGAGCCAAAACCAGCAGTCAGATGCTCAATCAACTGAGCCACCCAGACGCCCCTAGAATCTTAATTCATCGTGAACCAGTGGCAGACAGTTTGCCTAGCCCTGTTCTAAAGGAGAACAGGGTGGAAGACAAGATACAGTGTCTCAGAAGGCAAAGAAAGGGGGTTGAGACAGGGCGGGTATTCAGAGTCAGATGACAACAGACTAAGAACATGGTAAAGGAACATGAGTTAATCTGAAGACAAAGAAATAGACCCAAGTTGAAGGCAGATGAGTTGGTTAGTCAGGCATAGATGGATCAAACGTGACTTTACAAGTAGGTTGGGTAGAGGGTTGAAGTGTAAAGAGAGTTTCTGTTGCATCCCCTTCCCCCAGATGGGCAACATGTCAAGATTTTTAAAGACTAAAAGAAGGAATTGCTAAGATGGGATGGGGTAGAGGATAAAGTATGTGGGCAAGAGTTGTATGAAGAGAGGGTAGCCGAGAAAGAACAGCATTTCTCTGAGATCAGAGGTGGGGTCAGGACCTGAAATGTGGAGCAGATGCAGAAGAAGGGAGTAGGTTACGCTCTTATGGGGGCGAGATGAAGACCTCTGCGGAGAGTGGCCGGAGTTGCTAAGAGGATTGAAAAAATCTGGAGTACTCACTGGGTCTGGTATTCATATGAATCCACAGGGATGATAAAATAGTATTACTAGGTAACAGCATGAGCCCAGCTGCAAGTACCCACTGCTTGTTACCGGCCAGGTCAGAGAACGCCATGGGTCTTCTGTGCAGAAGAAAGGGGAGCGCCTCAGTCTCAGCAGACAGTGAGACCGTTTGTGAGAGAGCCCTGGCACCAATGGTGCTGTTAAGTGGGACCTTCCAGGGAGAGTTAGGTTAGAAGAAAAAGGGAATTCTCTCCACACACAGTAGGACAGCACCAAGTATACAGTAAGTAGTGGGAGTAAATGAGGAAAAAGGACTAAGAAAGACAGGCACTGAGCTGGGGATACAAAAATTGGAAGAGAATCAGATTTGTGCTCGAGCATGAGCTGCTCTGAGATAAAGCAGACATGAGAAGGGAGCACTTTGTTAAATGTTGTTAGCTACTCCTCTCTCAGTAGTTCCACGGGGGTCCTTCCGTTTGCTCCGGACCCTACCGTCTCCACTCTGGCTGCTGGAGGGTGGTCTCAGCTTGCAGTTGCAGAGAAGCGTTTGAGAGCTCGCAGAGGGTGTTTCTTCCAGTTTCTCATTTCCATGACTTGTTTTGTGTGTCCTCCTTCTAGTTGATTCAGAAAGGCACCAAGTTAGTGTTGGAACAAGTTGTGACATCTATCGCATCAGTTGCAGATACTGCAGAGGAAAAATTTGTCCCCTACTATGATTTATTTATGCCATCGCTAAAGCATATTGTCGAGAATGCAGTTCAGAAGGAACTCAGACTTCTCAGAGGAAAAACTATTGAGTGCATCAGCCTCATTGGTCTGGCCGTTGGGAAGGAAAAAGTAAGTGATTTTTTGAAGGTCGACTTTACTGTATGTAATTTGGCTATGGAAGCATTGAGGGTTCTAGAGGGCTTTTCCTTCTGATAAACGGTTTTCTGATTGCTTGATTTTTTTCCCCATCGTCTTACTCTCCTATCACTCCTACTTTGTATATAAATTCATTTTATCAGCATTAGTATTAAGGTTTTTTTTTTCTTAATTCAGTTATGCTCTTGAAACCTCCTCCTTTTCTTACCCCATGTACAGTCTTTATCCTGGCAAGCATGTGGAGTTCAAGATCCATATGTTTAGTTTCACCAATTTCAGCATGTACTTGGAAATACTCCACTTGCTTTCTTGTTAATCCAAAAGCATCAGGTGTCCTAAGAGAAATCCTGTATGCATATAGCTCTTCAGAAAATAAGTACCAAGGACCATTTGCCAGTGTATTTTTCTTCCCCCCAGCATCTCAGAGTTGTCAAAGCTGATCCAAAGGAAGTTTGACCCCTCAGGTTCCAATTCAGAACTATCAACATTAGAACCTCTCTGGTGGGTTTTTCCAAAACCAGCATCAGCTTTAACTTACCTTATAAACTGTTTTCTGTGGGATACTGAGAACCTAACCAATAATTTATGTTCCATACTCTCTCTATCTGGCTTTCAAACTGTCTTTGAAATACTGCCTGTTTACACAATGGAGATTGCCAGAACTACATACAGTTAAATGAAAATCATATGGTTCTAGAGAGCAATCCAAATTTTCTTTCTGGATTTGGATTACCTTTTTACTGCTGGAAATACATAAACCATAGACCAAAACTTGATGTCATTAGAAATACCTCTGTACTGCAGTTCATCCTGACCTTCACTGGAGAATATATTATTATAGAAAGAGCACTAAGTCTGTGCAATATATAGATGAGAATTTTTCAGTGTAACTTTCATCTGAGGGGTTATGACCCATGTGGGAAATGTAACAGATTTTCTTTTGGAAAATTTTGTTATTACACAAGAAACAAAATTGGGTAGCAATAAGCACCTCTCTGATCTGGGAGCCACAAGTAACACTCCTGTTGATTTTCCCAAATATTTTCTTCTAGTTCATGCAAGATGCATCAGATGTGATGCAGCTCTTACTGAAGACCCAGACAGACTTCAGTGACATGGAAGATGATGATCCTCAGGTAAAGTAACTTGCACACATTGGCCTTGATCCATGTAGGAGTTGTGGCTCGTGCAGGGTTAATGTACTCAAAAAAGAAGTTGAGTAATAGGCTTCTTGAGATAACCCCTGGTTTCAGAGACATTCTTCACTGGCTTTCCTTTACTTCTCCTGCCACCTTTTTCTCAGTCTGCTGTAGCTGCCCCCTCTCCTCTGACTCAGTTGATTTTTGGTGCTCTTTGGGTTCTGTCCTAGGCCCTCTTCTCTTCTGAGCAGTGTCATCTATACCATGGCTTCAGTTTTCCTCTGTATGCTGTGACTTCCAGGTCTTTCTCTGAATTCAGGGTTCATTTATCCAGCAACTTATTAGACATCTCCATTTGGTTTTCTCCCAGCCCTCTGAGTGCCGCCTGACTTCCTTCCCCAGTTAAAAAAGAAACACAGAAACCTAACAATCTTAGAACAAGCTCTGCTTTTCTCTTTCTGGTTGTAAACAAACATTCGTTTCACTTAGGACCCACCCCCCCCACCCCCACTCAGCCTAATCCCTGTTCATATTTCACGTCTGGTGTAAGTCATGATAGTGGGTCCTTACGACACTGTGTTGTAAATTACAAGTGTGTGTCATAATCCTGGTAGTATCCACAATACCTAACAGTCACTACATAAATAATTGCTGAATTACATTTTGACTTTATACAGCCACGCTATAATTGTTTCCCATAAACTTAAAATTTGTTTTGTTTCATTTTAGAGTAGGAGTGGGGAGTATTTGTGTGAACACACGTGAGGTAGATATATTGGGGAATAAAAAAATCACTTTCTGGGTTACCAGAATGATGAATTAAAAACTGGATTCTCTGTAGGTAATTTGCAGGTGCTTAGGACTATGTAATACAGTAGAAGAGGTGTCTTCAACATGCCCAGCCACTTAGAAAATTAAAACAGCTATGAGAAAGGGATGCTTTGTTTCTTGGGTGTTAATGTTTAACGAATGGAATGCTAGGCAGTAGGGATGCAGTCAGATAAAATAGGTTCCTACCTTCAAAAAATTAGTGCCTAGGAGGTGGTATAGTTAAGTGGGTTTTATATTTATGTGGTCAGATGCTATTAGAGAAAAACTATATATTGCTTCTTGAAAGTAACAATAAGACATGGTCCTGGTCTTTCTTGCCTCACCTGCTGTCTATATCCGAGGGTAAAGGTTCACAATGATTTTGTTGTTTCTGAATGTTTTAAGTATATGACCTTAGAAAATGTACTTACCTCTTAAAGAGTTCTGAATGTAAAATAAAACATTGTTTCTATGAAATAGGGAAATGGCTTTCTTTGTGATGTCTTTTTACCCATTGTTTTAAAATCAATTTTAATTTTTCCCCCCAGATCTCTTACATGATCTCAGCATGGGCCAGAATGTGCAAAATTCTTGGAAAAGAATTTCAGCAGTACCTTCCAGTGGTTATGGGGCCTTTAATGAAGACCGCTTCAATTAAGCCTGAAGTAGCCCTTTTAGATAGTAGGTGTCTTCATGAAGACATAGCAATTATAAAATTCTTCTCTGTAATTATTTTTAATATAAATTTTTTTTCTTCCCTGTTCATAGCACAAGACATGGAGAATATGAGTGATGACGATGGTTGGGAGTTTGTGAACCTTGGGGATCAGCAAAGTTTTGGTATTAAAACTGCAGGACTGGAAGAAAAGTCTACTGCTTGTCAGATGCTGGTGAGTATGTACACTATTTACCAACTTCACTTGACAACCTCCCATAACACATACGTACACATTTCAGAGTTCTTTTCATAGATGCTAAAGAAATTATTTTAAAGAGCAGGAATATATTCTTTAAAATGTAGAAACCTTCTGACCCATTTACTTCTGCATAAAGAAATCATGTAGGTGGGGCACCTGGGTGGCTCAGTCAGCTAAGCCACCTACTCTTGATTGGGCTCAGGTCATGATCTCAAGGCCCTGGGATCAAGCCCCACATAGGGCTCCATGCTCAGCGGGCAGTCTGCTTAAGTATTCTCTTCCTCTGCCCCTCCTCTTACTTGTCCTCTCTCTCTTTCTAAAATAAGTAAATCTTAAAAAAAAAGAAAGAAAGAAATGTAGGTAAACTTCATTATCAGTGCTGTCTCTAACAACAAAACACAAGCAGCTTGAATGCTTGTTAACTAGGAAGATAATAATAATGTACCCTAGACCATTACACAGCTCATACAAAGCTATGTGGGGGCAAGGACTTTTGTCTGTTTTGTGCTTAGTGTATAGTAGATAAGATGGCCAAGGAACATGTTTTTGAATGAATAAACAGAAATGTGCTCACGATACTGAAAATTGTATGGTTTCACTTGTAAAAAAAAAAATACATAAACATGGTAGCGATATCAAAAAGTTTGCAATGATTATCTCTTATAGTATTATGGGGTCTTGTGTGTAAGTTCTCTTTGAGTTGTTTTTTTTTCCCCTTCTATGAGTATGCGTAATAGACAGGGACAATATATTTTTTAAAAGAATTTAAAAATTATGGTTTTGGATTATAAATTTAGCAATTAAGTAAGCCTAAATAAAAGTTGCTTACATTTTATCTTGTATTAATAAAGGACTGTTGTGTTCTCTAATTCATTAAACTTATATTTCTTAAACTTATATTTATCATCAGTACTTACTGTATTTTATAAATATTTAAGTCCATAATTTATGAACATTTTGGATTTTTGTGGTATCTCTTAACTAGAGAGCAATTATAAATGTCACATCTCTAAACAAAATTATCAAATCTTTTAATGTAGTGGAAGAAAGTGAAGAAACCATTATTTTTAAAACAGCACTGTTTGGGGCACCTGGGTGGCTTAGTCATTTGGGCATCCAACTCTTGGTTTCAGCTCAGGTCATGGTCTGGGGGTCATGAGACAGAGCTGCATCAGACTCTGCACTGGGCTGGGAGCCTGCTTGGGATTCTCTTTCTCCCTCCCCCACCCCCCATCCTGCAATCCCCTATAACAGGTGCTCTCTCTCAAAAGAAATAAGTAAGCAAACAGCACTGTTTTTCTGTTTCAATGCCGAAATTATTTCTTCTTAAAGATTTATTTATTTGAGAGAGAATATTTATTTGAGAGAGACTACTCAAGCAGACTCCCCACTGAGCTCGGATCCCGAAGTGGGGCTATAGATCCCAAATCCTGAGATCATGACCTGAGCTGAAACCAAGAGACGGAAGCACAACTGAATGAGCCACCCCAGTACCCCTGAAATGATTATTTAAAAAAATACAAGAGGGGCGCCTGGGTGGCTCAGTTGGTTAAGCAACTGCCTTCGGCTCAGGTCATGATCCTGGAGTCCCCGGATCGAGTCCCGCATCGGGCTCCCTGCTCAGCAGGGAGTCTGCTTCTCCCTCTGACTTCTCCCTTCTCACGCTCTCTCTCTCTCTCATTCTCTCTCTCTCTCTCAAATAAATAAATAAAATCTTTTTAAAAAGAATAAAAAAATACAAGATAACATAAGCCTATTAGCAGATTTACAAAGTAAATGATATACTACATTTACATTTTTAGAATTTTTTGTTTTTGTTTTGAGAGCGAGAGGATGAGCGTGGAGGGAGGGGCAAAGGAAGAGGGAGAGAGGAACTTAAGCAAGCTCAATAGTCAGAGCATAGCCCGACCCTGAGATCAAGAGTCGGACTCTCAGCCAACTGAGCCACCCAGTCACCCCTATATCTTTTGTTTTTGTTTTTTTTTTTTAAGATTTTATTTGTCTATTTATTTGAGAGAGAGAGAGAGAGCACTCACACCTGCACAGGCAGGGGGAGGGGCAGCGGAAGAGGGAAAAACAGACTCCCTGCCGAGTGGGGAGCCCAACGTGGGGCTCGATCCCAGGACCCTGAGATCATGACCTGAGCTGAAAGCGGCAGCTTAACCAGCTGAGCCACCCAGGGGCCCCTTATCTTTTTAAATTATTTTTCCTTAACTGATATATTTTGTTTGAAGTTTCTCACAGTTCTGAAACTTTTGCAAAATTCTCCCACGCACAAGAATTAAAACATGTGGTGTTTGAGCCTTTGAAGGACAGCGTATACTACAGTCACACCATGGTCCTTTCCCATTTTACAGTTCTTTTTTATGTTTATATTTGTGTTTTCCAAACACCCTTCACAGTCCTGCTTGCAGCTTTTTTTCTTCTTAAGATATTATTCATTTATTTGAGAGAGAGAGTATGAGCAGGGCAAGGGGCAGAGGGCCTCTCAGTGAGACTCCATGCTGAACACAGAGCCTGACACAGGGCCTGATCTCGGGACCCTGAGATCATGACCTGAGCCAAAATCGGGAGTGGGACGCTTAACGAACTGAGCCACCCAGGCACCTGCTGCATGCAGCTTTAAATACATTTCTAGTCAGGATACAGCATTCTGTGGTCCTTATGATTTTGCTATTTGTTTATAAGTATTAATACCTAAAAGGTAACATGGATCTTGATTTCTTTTCCAATATTTTGTTTTCAGGTTTGCTATGCTAAAGAGTTGAAGGAAGGCTTTGTGGAATATACTGAACAGGTTGTCAAACTGATGGTCCCTCTACTGAAATTTTATTTCCACGATGATATCCTACAGTTTTTGAATGGGAAACATTTCTAGAATTAGTTAAGTTGTAGCTTGTTCAAGTATTAGACTTTGTGTTAACTGAAGCCTACATCACTGTTACTGATTGCACTAACTATAGATAAACTTCATTTTCTGCGTGTGCTTTAGTTTCATGGTTTTTGCTTGGGCCAAAAACATGAAAAAGAAAATGTCACATCTAACTTCTAGTTGACAGCTTTTTCTATGAACTTCTGAAGGATTTTAAGGATTGATATTTTATAAGCAAATGTTTGCGGTTTTGTATAATTGCTACTTTTCTCAAATATCTTTTGGTGGTCTTAAGAAACTAAGACCTTTCTCAATAGGTTAGAGACCCACTGGTAATTTTCTGTGGTTCTACATTGGGGAGAAACATTTCTTAATAAACCTGCATGTTAAATGTTTACTTCCCAATGTGATAGTAGTAATTCATACATATAGAAACATTTTTATGGCCTTTACACATTGCACATGCACACAATTTTATAGATGGATTTTAAAAAAAGGACAGCCCAACAGTGTTTGAGTCCAGACCCAGAGCCTGACTCCAGAGCCCCTTTGTTGTAGTTCTTCATGCAGTACCCAGTAGTGGAATCCTTTACAGACGACAGCTTTTGCCCAACAGAAACTTACCATGACGCCAGAGGGCAAAGAAGTCTTTTTAAGAGGAAGTCTCTGAACCTTATTTTACAAATGATGTTAGATAGGGAGGGGCAACTTGATCTTCAGTGAAAACCGAAAAGGCTCTGACAGGAGGAGATTCTCATTAGTTTTCCCAGAAGAATCATAGCTTTGGTTGCATTTGTTAGAAACCTATATTGCCTAAAGTTTCGGAATAGGAACATCTCGAGATAAGCTCTAAGGATCCCAGATCCTTTTACATTTGAGACTCATTGCTGCTGTATTGTAGATGACAGAAAAGACGGGAGACAAGTCATATGGGTAGGGAGATGTCTGGTTTTATACACATGTTCTACTTACCACAAGCTCCTGGGTAGCAATCTGGGATAAACAGATTGCCTGGTGCTCAGTGAGCACTTTAACGTTTACATAAGCAAAGTGATAGAACCATCTTTTGAGGATAGCAATTACACTAAGTGTATCTAAGAATACTGATTATGTTTCCTTAACAATAAAAACGTGTTCGAGTGGCAGCAGCAGAATCCATGCCTCTTCTCCTGGAATGTGCGAGAGTTCGTGGTCCTGAGTATCTCACACAGATGTGGCATTTTATGTGTGATGCTCTTATCAAGGCCATTGGCACAGAACCAGATTCAGATGTCCTCTCAGAAATAATGCATTCTTTTGCAAAGGTAAGTATTTTTCTTTTAAAAACACGTAAGATGTGTGTTCATTTTTTAGTCTAGCTAAATAAATAGAATTGAATCTTTTTGTGCTATAACAGATTATTTACTGGAAATGTTTAACTCTTTTTTTAGTTTAACATTTTGGTGTTGTCATTCTTTTTGTTTTGTTTATGTGTGTTCTTTTTTTTAAGAGTAGCTGATCTTATAGTCCAGTCTTGGTTAGTTTCCACCATCATTTACCTAATAATCCAGCTGCAGAATCTTGGCTCATTTCCATCCCACACCTAGTTGGTTCTATTCTCTCCTATATCCCTCTGCTGTTCACATTGCCTACCTCTTCTTTGTGCTGAGATAGCCTTACTTGGTCTGTTCCAGAAGTCTCTGTCCTTTCTCTCCCTCTCAGTTCATTCTCCTTTTCTCAAGCATGAAATTGCTTGTTGTCACTTCTCTTCTGTATTCATTGGTCAGCTCCATGGCCTGCTCCACACTTCATTTTGAAAGTTCTTCATCATCTTTATTTGTCCCCATTTACACTCCTGCAGTTTGAATTTTTTTCTGTTTTTCCAAAGAATGCATGCTGCTGGGCCTTTGCACAAATCATCTCCCCCACTACACCACACTTGCCCTTTTTCTGGAGCTGGGTCTGTGCAGAGTCTGTGAGTGCTGATTGAGTTCCCTAGAAGCTGGGTGCTCTGCTCCATCTTCGAGACCTCAGCACCTAGCAGTAATGCCTGGCTTTTAAGACATGCTCAGGATCTGGTTCATGTAAAAATATTGTTTAAGTTCTTCTCTTTGAAGTACTGTCATTGACACACACACACACCCCCGCACCCCCCCCCCACACACACACACCAAGCATTATCTACACACACACCCCCAAGCATTATCTACTCAGTCAGACATTAGTCTGCCGGGGTACTGGCTTAGTGAATTTTTCTCATGCTTCCATGTGATTTTTTTTTTTTTAAGATTTTATTTGACAGACAATGGGAGAGGGAGTACAAGCAGGGGGAATGGGAGAGGAAGAAGCAGGCTCCCCACCGAGCAGGGAGCCCGATGTGGGGTTCGATCCTAGCACCCTGGGATCATGACTTGAGCCGAAGGCAGATGCCTAACGACTGAGCCACCCAGGCGCCCCTTTCCATGTGATTCTTAATGGAATTTAACTTATGACTCTGAAACCCTTAAATCCCATGGCTTGCTTGCTTTCCTCAATTTCATTGTAGTGCATTGAAGTCATGGGAGATGGATGCCTTAATAATGAACATTTTGAAGAATTGGGAGGAATATTGAAAGCTAAACTCGAAGAACATTTTAAAAATCAAGAATTGCGGCAAGGTAAGTTTTCCACACTTTTGTTTCTGAAAGTAATCCTTGACCATTTTGGCAACATTTAAAAAGACATTTATTTGGGTGTGTTTTAGTTAAAAGACAAGATGAAGACTATGATGAGCAGGTGGAAGAGTCACTACAAGATGAGGTAAATTATTCCCTTAAGAACTTAATTTATATGATCATTTGCATCTGGAAGATTTTTACATGCTTAAGTTTCTAATTCATCTGACTTGTCATTCTGATGATAATTATCAGTAATTTTTAGCAGAAGAATCTGACATGTGTTGCAGTTACTAATTTAGAGAATAAGTAATTGAAGTTAGCTGATTCGCGGTTTGGATGCCGTGTGAGAGTTCTTATTGCAATACCTCACACATAACAGCGCTTGTCAGTTCACCTAGTATTTCTTTTACATACTCCCGAACAACTTTTTATTTGGTGCCTTCAGCATTTTAAAGAAGAGTGAGCTCAGATTCAGGTGTTGAATGACTGTCTAAATCCACACACTGTTGACTGGGGCTTAAGGCTAGATCTTTTTTAACATCAGCTGTTTTTCTCCCGGAGCACAGAATAATACAGATTTTATTAGAAATAATACATAGAGAGTGGTTGATTTAAGTCATCTTTACCTCGTTACTCAGTGTCTCTCCTCATCGAATCACTTGATGCCATGAAATCTGTCTGCGCTGTGTGTTCAGGGCCCAGAGTGGGGCTTGTAGCCGTCCTGTGGACCAGGTCAGCCCCTTTCTGTGCAGGTGCTCACATGCTAGCAGACGCGGATTGTGAGTACCTGAGCCTACGTCTCAGCCAGTCCACTCCAAGGTTAGAAACATTCTTGCAGAAAACAAAAAGTAGTGCTAAAGTAAAAACACTTCAGTCTCAGAACTTCGAAACTTAAGTACTTTTAAGAAAACTCTTTGGAATAAGTACAATACTTGCCCACACCTTTATCTTTCTAGGCAGGTAGGAGACCCCACCCCCAATCATCAACGTAACCGCAGTCTCCAGACTCTTGCTGTGTCGTTAAGAAAATGATGAGAAATTTAATTTTCTACATTTCTTAGATTTTTTTAAATAAATGTAAGCGTCATCGTGGAGATAACCTTTTAATCCATACGGATGTTGTGTGTGTTTTTGTTTTTGTTTTTGTTTTTAGGATGATAATGACGTTTATATTCTGACCAAAGTGTCAGACATTTTACACTCAATATTCAGTAGCTACAAGGAAAAGGTGTTACCATGGTTTGAACAGCTGCTTCCGTTAATTGTCAACCTAATTGTAAGTGTTGCCTCTCTTTGACAGTTATTTTAGAGAGTTGCCTGGGATGTTTTCAGTGCAGCATTTGGAGACACACTTTTAGGTTAAAATGGATCTTAGAAATCATAGAGAGCTTCCAGAGTACCTCTTTAATTTTATCAAGTTTATTGCATTGCCCTTGATATTTTCTCATTTCATATTTGCCTAAGGTTTGATAATTAGGTTTTCCATAGTTCAATTAAGTTACAGTGCATTCTAGAGACCTAAAAATGACTTTTCATTATTTGAGGTTGTGTGTGCCCTGCTAAATTAACAAAATGATAACTTTTTTTGGGAGACCCTAGAGGATTCAGTTAATCCTTGTTATGTACAACCAGCAATCATACATTGTGGATGATGGCCTTATGTATTCAGTTTTTAAAATACACATGAAAAGCAATCAGTAGAAGTTTGTCTTGCTTTGCCTTTTACTTTTGCATTATATTTAGTAGTGCAGCACATTTTTAAAAAAGTTTAGGCACATGTGACTTAGCCTGTTGAGTGGATATGTAGTTAAAACCTGTTCACAGCTTTTCTTGTTGTTCCTTAAAGACAGCATTATCGTTATCTTTTTTTTGAAGCTAATGTACATAAGTTGCTGCTGCTGCTGGTTCTTCCTGGTATGCGCTAATGTCAGATTGTGAGATTCTATAGAAAAATCACGCAAAGTCTTTTAAACTTGTAGTTCATTAAATCTCTGTTGTAAGTTGAAGATTGTTATTCACAAGAAGTGATTATTACTGTGTTGTTTTTCATTGCCTGTATCAGGAATATCCATGTAAGCCGATAGTCAATAGTGATTTTTTTTTTTTAACCATTCCTTATGTACTCCAGTATTCAAAGCTTTTAAAAGATTCTCTCTTTTATAGTGTCCACATAGACCATGGCCAGACAGACAATGGGGATTGTGCATCTTTGATGATGTCATAGAACACTGTAGTCCAGCCTCATTTAAATATGCAGAATATTTCTTAAGGCCAATGCTCCAATATGTATGTGACAACAGCCCGGAAGTCAGGCAAGCAGCTGCATATGGCTTGGGAGTCATGGCACAGTATGGTGGAGATAACTATCGTCCTTTTTGTACAGGTACTTTCATTTGTTTGGTTCCAGGCATTCCTTTTATCACTTCCTCGTTCTCTTTGCCACGCCCCCAAACATTATATCGCTATTTTTGCTGTATTCTCCTTCCCTTTCTCAAACATCTCACCTACGGTGCATATGAATTGACCTCTTTATTCTAGAAATGGAAATGCAGTCTGAGTGGAATCTGAGCGCCTCCACCGCATCCTCCAGAATACAGTTCATTTCGGGTTTGGGGGTTACACCCCAGCTATAGCAGAGGACCTTTTTTTTCTTTTTTTTTTTTTTTTTTTTTAAGATTCTATCTATTTGAGAGAGTGAGAGCACACACGAGCAGGAGGAGGGGCAGAGGGAGAGGGAGAAGCAGACTCCACACTGAGCACAGAGCCCGTTGAGGGGGCTCGATCCTGGGACCCTGAGATCATGATCTCAGCTGAAGTCAGACACTTAGAACTGACTGAGCCACCTAGGCGCCCCTAGCATAGGACTTTTCAAACATACTGGGGTCCCTGTAGGGGTAGCACAGGAATATAGCTGGAAGCTTTTAAAAGCTGAAATACCCTGAGGTGTTCGGGAGTGTAAATCTGGAGGCTCCCAACCTCAACCTTGTAGGGTCTCCTTCAGTAGAGTGAGTGCTGGTGCTCCTGGCCGTGTTGGGGCAGCCTGCCTTTGCTCACTAGGTCTGGTTCTGCAGCAAAACGACAAAACCTTACACCTTACTAATTCTTCACTGTAATCGATAACTGGGCCATACATAAAAAAGAGATATTGGCATGAAAATGTGAGGTTTTAACTGACCTTCTTGCAATTGTCTTATTTTAGAAGCACTTCCACTGCTGGTAAGAGTTATTCAGTCTGCCGATTCTAAGACCAAAGAAAATGTCAATGCTACAGAGAACTGCATCTCAGCAGTAGGGAAGATTATGAAGTTCAAGCCTGACTGTGTGAGTGTTGAAGAAGTCCTGCCACACTGGTTGTCTTGGCTTCCACTACATGAAGATAAAGAAGAAGCTGTTCAGACTTTCAATTATCTGTGTGACTTGATTGAAAGGTAAGAAAAAGGACAAATAGACCTTATTTTCTTTCTCTTTCTGTAAAACAGTGTTTCCTATGCACAGCTCTCCAGTGTATAGGTTTCCAATAATGTTGTCTTTATAAATCATGTTAAACCATATCACAGTTAATGCTGCCTTACAATTAGATCTAATTTGGACTTACTCTTTATGGAATTAAATTCAACAGTTGAGGCATTATCGAATATAATAAGGTTCCCTTTTAATATTGTCACCCACCCCATTTATCTGTTTTTTGTTTACTTGGCTTCAGATTTTTTTTTTTTTTAAGATATTTATTTATTTGACAGCGAGAGAGAAAGAAAGCACAAGCAGGGAAGAAGCAGGCTCCCTGCTGAGCAAGGAGCCCGATGCGGGACTCAGTCCCAGGACCCTGGGATTTAGATTTTTTTAAATTTCAGCTTTACTGAGGGGTAATTGACATATCACTTATTAATAGAATGAGATTGAAGAATTTTGGTAGTGCCATTATTTGACCCTCTAAAATTCTGGTATTTGGGGGGGATTCTAGAATCAGTGGTGTAAGGAAAGTATTCCAGACAAGTAATCAAGATCTGGCCCCAGGCTCTGGCATTATTAATGCTATTTTGTGTTCATGAGTATATCTAAGAATTGCAACAACCTGGAGGCTATGGAAGCTATCAAATCCAGGGCATGTGCTTTGGTGTCTGTTTTTCTAAGTCCAAGTTCTCCTAAATATTAATCAGATATAGGCTCTGTCGCTATTAGTTACTGCTTTTATTCATGAATAACTCTAAGGACTACAACCACTCCTTTCCTAGAATTTGTAGAAATAGGCCAGTGGGCATATTCCTTCAAGCCTTTTTAAGTTCAGGTTCACACAACTGTTGTGTTTGAGTGTTCCCACGGAGAACTATCATTAAGAGATGTGATAGCCATCCTGGAGACTATACACTCCTTATCTGCTCCTGCCTCTGAAGCCACCAGTTCTCCATCATGCTCTTGGATCATCTCCCTTGGAAATGACTATTCCGAAAGTCTTTTAATGAAAGGCTAGAATTCTAGTTAAATTCACTATCACCTTTCTTTCCATTAAACTTGCCTAAAGTTTATTTCCCAGTGTACTCTTGAAATGCCCCTAAATCCTTTTGAACTTCAAATTTATTTGGAAATCATTTTGCCATATATAAATAAAAATAGTGTTAAGAAACTGTTATTCTTAGTAATAGCTCTTTTTTTTTCTTTAAGTCACGAATTATTTATAAAACACTTCGAACATTCTGTTCCTTGCCCCTTAAACCAAATCTAAGAAATGAGCCAAGTATTTTTCCTAATTTACATGGGAAGACGCTGAAGAGCTAATAAATAAAATAAGCTGGTTTTCCTCCCACTGAATTTGATTTTAGTGAATGCATAATCATCTTATAACAAAATTCGGTAACAAAATTCTATGTTGGAGGAAGGATGTAGGAAAGTTTGAGTGCTTGAGTGGTTTCTCCTCATAATTTTCATTTATAATGGCTTTCTTCTCTTTGGGCAGTAATCACCCCATCGTTCTTGGCCCAAACAATACCAATCTGCCCAAAATATTCAGTATAATTGCAGAAGGAGAAATGCATGAGGCAATTAAACATGAAGATCCTTGTGCCAAACGTCTGGCTAATGTAGTTCGTCAAGTACAGGTAAGCTGTTTTGCTTATTAAATTGTGAAAGGGGAAATAGAATAGTTTTTTGAGAGGTGTTTGGTTTTGAGGGTTTTTTTTTCCCTTTTTTTCTATATTAGAAGAAAGAAGTAGGTACCCAATTTCGTTTTTATATTCTCTTGTCTCCGAGGCTCAAATTACTTAATATATAATCTGTATGTTCTCATTTTTTTTATTAGCGCTAAAACATTTGTCCTAAACTTGAGACATTTTGAACCTTCCAGTTGGTGCTTAGCACATACTCATGTAGTTTTTTCGCTTTGTCTGAAGAAAAAAAAGATGAGATTTGAATAGTAGATAGGCTGTCATCTACCAAGTCTTTTAAATGACTTTGCTCTCTGAATTCTTATGTGTTGTTTACTTGACTGTGTCCTCTACCAAGTATAGCTTTCTCAAGTCAGACTAAATGAAGAAACTTAGTGTAAATGAAATGAACTTTAAGGATATGAACAGATTTCTTGCTTTTATAAGGATACTCATGAAACTACCTCGAAAGAAAGTATTTGGCATTATTACAGTCTGCCTAATGATGGTTAGTACAGTACTTCTAAATGACCGTCTCACTGAATCTAAATCTCTGAAACTGTTTTTTCCTAGACTTCTGGAGGACTGTGGACCGAGTGCATAGCACAGCTCAGTCCCGAGCAGCAGGCAGCCATACAGGAGCTCCTGAACTCTGCTTGAAGGGCCTTAAATATCACCACCAGAAAACTAACTCCAAATAAACGTTTACCCTTTTGTTTAGGTTTCTTTGTTTTGTTTTTGAGCAAAGAGAACGGTAGAGTTGTGTTGTGTAGGCCATTCTTCTGCAAGGCCACAACAGCGGGAAGAGAAGCACTGGGTTTCAGAGCGGCGTTTGAAAGGGTTCTCTCGTACCACAGAAGAGGTTCCCCGTAAGCCCTACAGTAGCACTGAAGAGTATTTTTCTATTGGTATAAGCCACCCACGTGAAGGTGAAAGGGAAGTGAAATTAAGTTGTCTGATTAGACGTAAGGAAATTTAAGACAAAACAGCTCTAAGATCAGTTATTCAGCGTAGATGTGTGTTAAAACAATTTGCTATACACCTAGTGTTAATTTTATTAATTGGAGCGTGAGTCTCTTTGTAGGGTAGAAAGAAGCCTTCTACCCAACAAACTAGTAGATCTAAAAATTGAAAAAAAGAAAAAAAAAGCTGAAGACAAAAACAAGCATGAAGATGTCATATTTGATGTCACTTTCAGTTTTTTCCCAAAAGGCTTATGCAGTGACTCAATTTGGAAAGCTTTCAGCTTCCAGCCCTTGAATGTGAAGTGTCGTTGGCATGTCTGGCAGTAGTCTCTCATTCACTCCTCAATAAACAACATTGAAATACAAAAGAAGTTTGTGTAAAAATTCAGTACCGTCTGGCTTTGATTCATTTAATGTTTTTAATACAAGAATAAGCTAATATTTTTTTAGAGTAGTAACTATGTCTTTGAATGTTTTCTTTTTCCCCTAATATTTCCCTTGTGCAGCTTGAACATTAATTAAAGCATCTAGTTTTTACCATCTTCCACTTTAATTTAAGCTAAGTTATATGCCTATTTCTTCACAATCGGTATCCTTTTAAGGTTTGCAAATTTCAACCAATAGTTTTTTAAAATTAGGATTGTCCTGGTAGATAAAAAAGATTTGGCTTAGTATTTTCACTGCAAATTGTAATTGATACGGAGCCACACACAACTTTCAAACTTTTAATTTTATGATAAATATTATGCTTAAAATTATTTACTGGTAAGTTCAGTTAAATGTGTGAATTTTTTTTCTTTGTGTGTTAACCTCATACCAGTAAATGACTTGCTGTTGTTTCTTTACGTAATTTTTCTAAGGGATCTTAATAGATTTCTGTTGAAATTTCAGTGTTAACATTTTTATAGTTTGTACTAAATTTAACCGTGATTTAAAAATGAATTTTATGCATAGATCAGAATTTAAAATTAAAGATTTTTTCTTTAAGTGATTTGCATTACTTTATTAAAATTAAATCTGAAATGGAATAGAAAGAATGAATTATCTTAAGATGGTTCACTTGGTAGCAGCTACCCTTCAAATATATTTTCAGTTTTCAGCACAACATTGTTAGCCCAGCGGCTTCTGTCTCTGGCAAACAGCACTGAGTGACTTCACCAGCACAGGCATTGCTTTCAGCGGGCACCTCCACGACTGTTTTGTAATGTGTGGGGGCAATATCTGGAGCTCCTTTATACCCTGTGTTCCTGTTGGAGTAAAACATGTCAAGACAACTCCTTTGTGCTTTCACAGAATAGAATTTGAAAAGCCAGTTCATGTACTGATGCCAATCGCAGATTTGCTTTTGTTTTTAATTTAAATTACTACTACACTCGAAAGAAAACATGTTAAGAATGTGACACACTTGACTAAGTTTAGATGGACGTGTGGTCGCAGGATAGCTGCATGTTTTTAGAGACTCTTGTGTCTGCAGAGCTTTTTTCTAAGCACTTTTAGGTACGACTCTTCGTAGCTTCTGGTTAAACATTAATGGGAAAGTCAGAAGATGGACGAGTGAAGAGTTGGTAAGATCCCTGAAGGAAGTAAAGGGGTGCAAATCCATCCTTCTGGATAGACGTAGAGAAACGGACATGTCATTGAAATTCAATCGAATTCATTGGGGAAGTTTGGCATGAAAGGCTGTTCATGTGACGTGGTCTGCAATCCAGGGCTCATAGCTCATTGTAATATGTTCATGAACTAACAGTGCTTTGGAATTATCCGGGGAAACATTTTTAATACCTCATTTTGTCTACACAAGATGAAAGTTCGTGTTTTTTCCTTTTGTACCAAACTTAGTTGCCTAGTGGCCTTGTGTGTCCACCAGTAATGATATATTTATGAATCCAAGCTATTTCTGGGAGGAAATAATGTGTGTGGCTCTTACATTTTCTGGGTATTTTGTAACAAAGGATTAAGTTACGTGCACAAGTGTTAGAAATTTGTAGCAGAACTCATTTGGAGTATTTTTTTAATGCTGTAAATTTAAAGAAAAGTAAATTGTCTTAAAGCTAATTTGACACTTGTGTAATGGGAAGGCAACTTTATCATGACTCTGGAGTTGTAGTTTGACTAACAACCATCACTAAATGCATAAGCAAATAAACATTCTTGATGCACCTGGTCTCATAATAAATAAGGGGGGTGCATATTTATAGTGGTGGGAGCATTATAGTTTTATGATCTAGTCTTGGATGATTGCCTATTTGGAATTTTAAGCAGTTTGAAAGACTTAAGGGGCTAGCTAAATGTTTTACTTAGTATGGCTTCCTTCTATGAATGAAGTATCAAACAATTTTTTGGCTCTCGTCTTGTTCCATTACAAATCACTGCGCCTCGTATCGCTCTTTGCCTCAAAGGAGTGATGGCCAAAACCTGATGTTTCATTTCCTTCACTCCAAATGCTGTGAGTACCGCTGTTTGAGAAGAGAGTGAATTACCTGCAAGGAGTAGGATTGGCTTTTTTTTTTTTCCTGACACTTGAACTTCTGAAGCCCCGGGGCAGGGGTAACTCTAAGACCATCCTGGACTAGACTGCCCCCCCTCCCTTTTTTTTTACACAGCCCTGTAATCCTGACCATTATTTACTAGACAATATTTGACCTTGTTCTACATATTACTTGTATTTATTTGAATATAACAGTTAAGATAAATTATAGCTCAATTGTTACTTTATAGAAAATGAATCCAAAAGCAGTGCAATGTGTATGGTTTTTGTGCAAAACACCATAAAAAAAAGTTTTTTTAAAGATTAGTGCCAGTGAGAGAGCACAAGCAGGGGCAGCAGCAGGCGAGAAGGAGACTCCCTGCCCTCCTGGCCCTCCCCCCTGCTCGTGCTTTCATGCGTGCTCTCTCAAATTTTTTTAGAAATCTTAAAAATTTTTTTCAAGTTTATTATTAAAGAGTCACAAAAAATTTTAAAAACGCAACCTATCAATTTTCAGCGTTCTTGAATTGGGTCTCAGGAGAAAGGGTTACCACTACTGTAAATGATCAATAAGGCGTAAGATCAGAAGCTCACATTGTTGCTGGTGTTTTTTGGTTTTTGTTTTGTTTTGTTTTCAAGATTTTATTTATTTGACAGAGACAGCGAGAGAGGGAACACAAGCAGGGGGAGTGGGAGAGGGAGAAGGAGGCTCCCTGGGGATCGAGCCCTGCTTCAGGCTCCTTGCTCGGCAGGAAGCCTGCTGCTCCCTCTCCCTCTGTTGCTCCCCCTGTTTGTGCTCTATGTCAAAATCTTTTAAAAATGAGAGTAAGAATATAAAATAGTAACACTAATGTGGAGACATTACAATGGATTGAAATTACAACTTTTTTTGAAGAGCAATGATTCTCCTGAATGGCAGTAGGAAGGATTCGGAGGCTCAACGAAGACTGCATTTGGAGATACTAAGGGGGCTTTCTGATTCACAATGGAGATCACCCTTGCTCCCCTCCTGAGATGGAAGCCTCAAGGTCTGTCACCAGAGACAGTACAAAGCCCCGCATCGGCCTTTAAGGATCCCACTAACCCCAAAGCTGCTTGCTTTACCGGTGCAGACGCCAGCTCCCAGAAGGCATTCCCGGAGGCCTCCGAGGCTGGGGGCCGGCCAGTGAAGTCTGGTTCCACCTTGCCATCTGACTCCAGTCCTCAGCGCCCCCCCCCCCAGCCCTGCCTCCCCAAGTTCCCAGCAGCCCCAGCTCCCCTCCTGGAAGGGAGCCCTGCGCCCACAGGCTTCCTGGGCTGTTTCTCTTCATCCCCATTCCGCTTTGTTGTGCCAGACCATTTCTTGCCTGGGCCTGTTTTCTTTGCAAACCTCCCACCCTGGCCTTTATCTGAGCTAACTAGAATAGACGGCATTATTTCCAAGTAGTTTCTCTTGGATCCTCCAAAGGCTTCCTCTGATCTGTGTGTGGTGGGGAGTGCTGGTGACAGTTTGGTGGAATGATGTAACCCAAGTGCCCAGGGGGTTCAGGGTAGCGGCCTTAGGGACAGCTCCATCCAGGCCCTGGGGACCAGCCCCCGTCATTCCCAAACCCACCAAGACTGAAAATTTCCTGACAATCTGAGCTCTCTGCTCCAGAACTCCTCTGAACATTTCCCTGGAAATATTTTAATTATTTATGAAAAGATCCTTGACATATTTTCTGAAACAGATGGCAACAGATAAGGAATGCTCTCTTCCTCAGTTCATATATGGGTATTTTGAGAAGAGGCTCAAATTCTGCCGAGTCTTAATTTTTTTTTAACTATGTAACTTTTTACACAGCCACCTGTACCTGGTTCAAAATTCAAAATTTATAAAACATTATTCAGGGAAAAGTCTCCACTCTCATGCCTCGGTTAGCCCCTCTCAGCTTTCCTTGTGAAAGAAAAATTCATAGACTTGGTCCCAACAGAACATTTTTGCTCTGTGTAATTCATAACCTCCTTCTGGAAGGAAATTAACATTCCTGATGAAAAGCCTCTGTGTCTTTCTGATAGACAGGAGTCAGGTTAAAAACTGTTCTAAGAGGGGTGACGGGCTGTCTCAGTGAGTAGAGTGTGCAACTCTTCATCTCGGGGTTGAGTTTGAGTTCCACATTGGCTATCCAGAGTACTAAAAAAAAATTTTTTTTAATGTATTTCTAAAAAAATAACACTGTTCTGAGAAACTACCCACCTGCCTAGTTAACCTAGCTTGAACTCTAACCAGACATTCAGGTTTGTTTGTTTTTAATAAGCCAACAGTGATTAACTTAACCTAATTTTTTTGTCTCTAAACGCCTCTGCTATGGAAGAAATCTTTGAAATTGGGCTGCTCAAGGTCTGTGTTCCTGCAATAAATTTTACGTTCCAACATACTAAATTGTCTGAAAAATATTTTTTAAACATCTTCCACGGAAGGAAAATGATCTATTCGTATGTATCCTTCCAGGGTGATAAATATTCAAATGACTTTTTGGAATAAAAGTTACATCATTTTGGCCAGGAATTATCAATAACCAGCTCTATTAAAGATGGAGGTTAAATATCTTTTGCCTTTTAAATTGATATGCTCAGTACTGGTTATCATCAAATTGTTAAAACTAGATCATCATATTGATTTAGAACCTCATTTTGTTTTAAACTAAGTGGCATCAGGCTAAATAGCCTTTTATTACTAAATTGGCACAGAAAGTCTCCTTCCCATTAGGGAGCATATTTTCAAGTATGCATTTTCATAAAATAATGATCTTTACTAGCATTTCATTTCATTTTTAAAAATTTAATATCAGAGTTCTGTTTTTAATGTGTTTATTTTTGGGGTTGCCTGATATTTATAGCGAATGATACCAGTTTTTCATTTGGGGTAACGATTAAAAATTTTGAAGTGCTTTAAAAAAAAAGTTGATTTTTTTTAAGATTTTATTTATTTGAGAGAGGGAGAGTGATGAGAGCACAAGCTGGGGAAGAGGTAGAGGGAGAGAGAGAGAAGCAGGCTCCCTGCTGATAGAGGGCTCAATCCCAGGACCCCGGGATCATGACCTGAGCCGAGAGCAGACGCTTAACCGACTGAGCCACCCAGGCGCCCCGGTGAGCTGATTTTTTAAATTATAGTGTAAATAGAGGTACAGTTGCTGTGAGGGTACAGCAAAAATCATGCAGGTGGTACTCATGATTGAAGTCTATGAGATACTTTTTCTTAACCAAGGCTCGCAGTGCAGTCCTACAGGATCAACAAGTTTGGTTCGCAGTGATAAGTGCGACGTGCTGAGTATTCTGTCAGGGTAGACAGACAAACCTCGGCAACAGTATGGCTCGGCCAACAGACGCTCGGACGCATGAACCAAAAACTAAAGAACTGTACAGGTTTCGGGTTTTTAAATTTTTTATTTCAAGACAATTTCAAATTCGTAGGTAAGCGTGAGAAATAGCACAAGGAACTCTCATAGGCCCTTTCTCCAGATTCGCCACCCTGCACAGTTACCTCTGGAATCCCTTGAGAGAGACGAAGATTGCCTCCTTGAGCAAGCTTCCGATCAGGCACCTCTGAGCTCTTCGCGCGGGCCTCGGCTTTCGGACTCCGTGGTCCTCCCTGCCTTGTCCAATGTGGCGAGGATCGTGTTTTCAAGGGAACCCCCTTCACGTCCAGTTGGGTTCCTGGTACCCCACTCCATCCCCCTGGCGGGGCAGCAAGGGTCCCGCCAGGTCGGTTCAGCCAGAACCCCAGTACCCCGATGTCACCCCTTCCCAGTTTCCCATGCACTGAGCCCCACCCTGCTCCTGAGCTAGAAATCCCCACTTGTCCTTGTCGGCGTGACAGCTGAGCCTGGTCTCTGACCCTGCAGAGCCCCATTGCACTGGGCCCTGCACCTGTCGCAATGGTCTCCCTGAATACAGTCTGCCTTGTCTTCCTTAGCAAGTGTCACGAACAATCTTTTCTTCAGCAAGAGTTACAGAATCCTAACCCCTCATTCCTTAATATTTCAGCATGCCTTTCCTAAGAATAAGGGCATGTCCGTAAATACCACACTATCCCCACTGTTGGGAAACTTCCCATTACTGTCCTATTACCTAACGGAACATCCAGGCTGCAAATTCACCAGTTGTGCCGGTCACTGACGTCCGGTCTCTTGGCTCCGAGCTCACCTCGCTCTGCTCTCCACACTGGGGCTGGGACTTGGCCCCAGTGCCTTTGCAGGACCCTCTGGCCAGCTGGCCTCTGTTTGGATCCTACAGACGGGAGGCCCTAGTGGGAGATGGGGCTGGGAGAGAAGGGGCGTCCTCCCGCTCCCAGCTCCCGGCAGCGCCCCTGAGTAGCAGGAGGCTTCTGAAGGACCTCGGGCTTCCCGCCCCAGTCTCGGGGAGTCGAGCCCCAGCACCCCCTGAGCTCTGGTTCTGGTGGGCCCTGGGCGGCAACCTGCTTCCCAGAGCAGTAACATCTCTCTTACCCCCGCCCCAGGCACCATGGCTCATTTCTGAAGGTACCGACATTTCAGTATCCCCTTTCTTCCTCTTTCAGCCTTCCAACATCTCTACGTAACCGATTTTTTTGTTTGTTCTGTGTCTCATTTTTTCTAATAGAAAATTTTAATTGCAGTAAATAAAACACGTAACGTCAAAGTTACCATCTGAGCCATTTTTTCAAGGGTGCAGTTGAGAAGCGGGAAGTGCATTTACGCTGCTGTGCAGGATCTGCGTCCAGGGGGCGGGCGTTAGATCCGCCTTCCAAACCGGAGGGATTTCTACTCTTCTCCTCGCAGCCCACGAAGAGCAGGCGCTCCATGAACCGCCTGAACGGAGGCGTGGATGCAAAGCAGGAGCCTAAGTGAGAGACGGAACGAATGCCTGTTTTCTTGCAGGACTAGCGTGCCATGTGGGAGAGAGCGGGGACTTTGGAGGTATTTGAATTGCACACACACTATTTATTAAGTGGGGGGATTTGGAAAATGCACTTGGCTTGTGGATGCCAAGTCTGCTTACTGGGAAGTGGGGAAATAAAGACCTACGTGGTAGGGTTGCAGTGAGAGCTAAGTGAGGTCAGGAGCTCAGAGCGCTGGGAAGTCACAGGTGCACAGTGGGCCCTGCCCGCGCCCGTACCCCGCCCCCAGGCCCTTCATGCCTAGTACAATTCTGGAAAATTCTTTATCTCAGAACAAAAAAAAGGAAGTTGATAGGTTGATGGGAGACACAGTGAAACAATAATCAAGATGGAATTTGTGATTCATTTATACTGTGGGTATCCTAAAACCTAAAATATTAGATAACCAAAAAAAGGTTTTGCTCTTTAACCTTAAAATGTATGCAAAAATATCTTGTAATTATATATCTTAAAGGTTCATCATCCTGAAAGGTGCTAGTAGGAAGTAAATAGCCACCCCGCGAAATAAGCATGTGGAAGATAATATTACTGTTTTTTAATAATTGAGACTATCAGTTTGCCTTATGAGCAGCTTATGGGTGATTTTTATATCCTATTTTGGGTGGTATTTTTGGTCCTTTAAAAATTTGTCTTTCTAGAGAAAAATCTGAGAACCTTGAGGGGGCAGCAGAGGAACATCATGACTTCAAAAGTTAACCAACAATGAGTTGCATCATTTTGGGGGAGAAATACTAACGTATTTGAAGCTGTTTCAAAGAAACTACCAATTCCAAGGGCACCTGGTGGCTCAGTCGGTGAACTGTCTGCCTTTGCCTCAGGTCATGATCTCAGGGGCCTGGGATCAAGTACCCTGTTGGGCTCCTTGCTCAGCAGGAAGCCTGCTTCTCCCTCTCCCACTCCCCCTGCTTGTGTTCCCTCTCTCACTGTCTCTGTCAAATAAATAGATAAAATCTTAAAAAAAAAAAAAAAAGCGTCCTCCCTGGACTAATGTTAACACCGTGTTTCTCTGCAAACGGTAAGACATTCATGCATATATAGAGAGAGTTATACAAGGGTTTTAGTTGCCTTATAAAATGGGATCATACCATATGTTCCTTCTACATCTTGCTTTGTTGTCTCCAGAAATTCCTACTGAAGTATATCCAAGTACTGATATAACTCTAATTCTTGATTTTTAATGGACATATATTGTTCTAACTAAAGCTGAAAGAAAACCTACATTCAACCTACAATACTTGCTATGCGTTCTTATTTTATTCTCCCGCCAGCTCCTTAAGAGTCCTCCAAGTCTCTTCTTTGTCCGTAAGAAGGCACAGAAACCCCAAGATCAATGAGTTGTGTACCTTTACAGTGTTCTTCCAACCGTGTCACGAGCCTACTGTCTCGCTCGGGCCCTCTTAGCGACATGCATTTTTAAGAGGGCCAAAATCAAGATGCATTTTGTAATTGTGTTAGCAGCAAAGTGAACTCGTGCACTTGGGGCCCGAACCCAAGACCTCGGCCTCATTACTGCCAGACTCGAGCCACAGAGGCAGCCAGTGACTGAAGATAATTAGCTGTGCAGTCAGACTCTCTCGTCTCCTGGGCCCTTAATGACCCAAGCAATCTTCTGAAGCTAACAAAACCAGCTTAGATTGTTGTTCTGCCCTGAGATGCAATCATTTTTCCTCAGCTTCCTCCACACTGAGATTTAATAATGAGAGCTCTTGGTTTCAGAGGTTAGCCACACAGGTGGTTAAAAAGGCCGAAATAATCCCTTACTTTGTTTATTCGACTTGCTGGCAGCTGAGGCTGTTTCCAGTTGCTGTCTGCAGGCGAGGGAGAAGGCGGGGAACGCTCGCTTCTTCAGTGTAGGAAGCACGCGGCTTAGGCTGCCCGCGCCATGTTCCGCGCCCCGGGAAGCCGCCGGCCATCTTGACTGCCCCGGAGGACCGACGAGCGGCCGGCACTCCCGCAGATGGAGCTGCGCGAGGCTCTGCTCCTCAAGGGAAAGGTAAACCGAGCTCTGTCTATGCGGTGAGCAGTGGCGCCAAGTCACGGCAAGTCACGGCGGCCCCGGAGGCGTCCGCGGGCCCTTCCTGGTGGGTGGAGAACGAGCTTTCCGCTAGGGAGCAAGGGAAGGAAAGTAACTCCCATGTTTTCTCGCAGGAGCCCTTCCAGATTTTGTGGCACTTGAAAAAAGAATACACAAATTAATCACTTTTACAATTTTCATAAAAATTGATGACCGAGGGAACAAATCGTGAGGGGCCTTGAAAGGAGCTCATGCCACTGCAGAAACCTGAAGCTGAAGTTCCATTTGTTGTAAGAGAACTCCACCCCTGCCTTTTTTTTTTTTTTTAAGATTTATTTATTTGAGGGGAGAGAGAGAGAGAGAGACAGTGAGCAGGGGGAAGGGCAGTGGGAGAAGAAGAGAGAATCGCAAGCAGAGTCCCCACTGAGTGTGGAAGGAGAGGTGGGGCTCAGTCTCCCAACCCCAAGCTCATGACCTGAGCTGGAATCAGGAGTCCGAGGCTCAGCCAGCTGAGCTCTCCAGGTGCCCCTCCAACGCCGCTTTTTTTTTTTTTTTAAGGTTTTATTTATTTATTTGACATAGATCACAAGTAGGGAGAGAGAGAGGGGGGGAAGAAGGCTCCCTGCTGAGCAGAGAGCCGGATGTGGGGCTCGATCCCAGGACCCTGAGATCACGACCTGAGTGGAAGGCAGAGGCTTTAACCCACTGAGCCACCCAGGCGCCCCCACCCCTGCTTTTGAGGACCTACTATATGCTAGGCATTTTCTCGCGTGGCCTCTCATTGTGAGGTGGTGGTTCTTACCTCCATTTTTTCAGGATGCTAAGGAAAGTAACCACTTTTTTTCTTCTTTGTATTTTTTGAATTTTCTCTGTAATATGTTTTTTTTTTTATTATCGTAAACAACAGTGAAGTCATTTTCATTTTGGAAAAGTCCAAGAAAGAAAGAAACATGCCCACATCTTTTGTACACAGGGTTCAGTGCTCTTTTACCAGCATGGGGCTGGAAACCTGGCACACAGTAGGTCCTCAGCAATATTCGTTATCTATCCACAGAGGTGGATCCTGCCTGGAAGACTGCATTCTCCATACACCCAAGCTGTCTCTAAAGGGCTCAATGCCAAGCTAGGGGGCCAGGAAGACCACCTCATAGATAACGGGTCTGTATGAAAGACCGTGATTCCAGAAAAATTAGGAAGGCTCTTTGTACCCAAATGGTCAATCTCCTCTCCTTCTCCATCATCATCCCTACGAAAATAAGCCATATTCCTGTGCCTGTTGAAACTTGATATTTCCTTAATAAGAGGTAACATTTTGTCTCATAATTGGCATTAAGGCTTTGTATTTCCTCTGGGATTTTGACACGAATACCCCCACCGACCCCCACCCCTGCTGCAGCTGATTCTTAAGAGCAGTTTTAGGGGGCGCCTGGGTGGCTCAGTGGGTTAAGCCTCTGCCTTCGGCTCAAGTCATGATCTCAGGGTCCTGGGATCGAGCCCCGCATCGGACTCTCTGCTCAGCGGGGAGCCTGCTTCCTCTTCTCTCTCTGCCTGCCTCTCTGCCTACTTGTGATTTCTCTCTCTGTCAAATAAATAAAATCTTTAAAAAAAAAAAAAATCAGTTTTGGGAGAAGGTGGTGTTCTAAGGATGTAGTCAGCTCCTAAAGAACTGAGTTCTGGGGAAAAGAGAGCCCCACTTGCACCAGAATCATAAAATCTGGTTGTGCCGCACAGAGGAAAGCTATGGTAAGTTCAGATCCTGGGAGGGGATCCCCGTTGTCTACAATAGGGACTGCGTGTTGTGCCTGGTTCTCGATGGCAGGGCCTTGAGCATTTGGTGAAAGCTCTCAGTCCGTTTGGTGTCTAGAGAAGGAACAAGTTACCAGTAAATAGAAGGGATCCACAGAGGAATGGGTACCTTGTGAAGAACTAAATTGTCATCACTATTATTGTCCAACCCAAGGCTGAAGTGCTAGGATAGAAAGAATTCTGTAGGTCTGTAAGGGACTGAACTAGGCCATTCACATCTCAAGGGTTTTCGTTCTCAAGAATACACTTCTATTGAACTAAGAATTTCGGGGGCTAAAACTATCCCACACACTATATGCTTCATTCTGCAAAATCTTTGCTTCTGTTATAAAATCCATACGTTCTTTTCAACACAAAGATCATCACTTTTCTCTTAGGAAACTTTACATCAGTCATGGGGAAGGGTTTTATTTAATGTAGCCTGGAAAATAATAGACTTTTTAAAAAATGCTTTTGTGAATACAGGAGGGAATTAAGAAAAGCTACATGTTTGAGCACATTGTATATGTATAATCTTTTATTTTTAAGATATTATTTATCTGACAGAGAGAGAGCACAAGCAGGGGGAATGGCAGGCAGAGGGAGAGGGAGAAGCAGGCTCCCATCTGAGCAGGGAGCCTGACGCGGGGCTCGATCCCAGGACCCTGGGATCATGACCTGAGCCGAAGGCAGACGCTTAACCACTGAGCCACCCAGGCGCCCCTTGCTACAACTTTTATAAGAGAAAAAAGAATGCTGCATTGCACGTTCTTTTTTTTTTTAGGTTTCTTTTTTCTTCTCAGTTTTATTGAGATACAGTTGACACACAACATGGTGTAAGTTTTGTATGTACAACGTGACGGTTCAATAGAAGTATCAGTTGCAAACTGATTACCTCAGTAAGTTTACTTACCATATCCACATCCATCACCTCACATCTTTACAATTTTTGTGTATGTGTGGTGGGAACATTTAAGATTTACTGTCTTGGCAACTTTCAAGTATACTATAGATTACTATTAACTACAATCATCATGTGTATCTGAGATCCCCAGAACTTAAACCATTTTGTAACGGGAAGTTTGTCCTCCTTGATCAACATCTCCCCATTTCCCCACCCCCTGGCCCCTGGCAACCATGAGTTTTATGAGTTTGGATTTTTTAAAATTCCGTACATAAGTGAGATTGTACAGTATATGTCTTTCTCTGTCTGCCTTATTTTACTTAGCATAATGCCCTCGAGAGCCATTCATCCATGTTCCCATAAAGAGCAGGACTTCCTTCTTCTTTATGGCTGGGTAATATTCCATCATGGGTATATCTGCATACCACATTTGCGTCATCCATTTATCCATAGATGGTGCTCGCTTCGGCAGCACATATACTAAAATTGGAACGATATCCATAGATGGACCCTTGGGTTGTTTCCATGTCTTGGTGATTGTGAATAATGGTGCCGTGAACATGCGGGCCCAGGGCCGGGTGCAGATGTCCCTTCAAGGCCATTTCCTTTCCTTCAAACATATAACCAGAGTGGGATTGCTGGCTCACATGGTAGCTCTATCTTTAATTTTTGGAGGAATCTCCATACTGTTTTCCATGGCGGCTGTACCCATTCACGTTCCCCCCAACAGGGCACGAGGCTCCCTTTTCTCCACATGCTCGCTAACACTGTTGTCTCATTTTTTTGACACTCGCCATTCTGACTGGTGTGATACGTCGCCCATCCTTATCCATGGCTTCTAGTGGCCATACTCATTTTTTCCTGAAATTGCTGAATCAAGGGATTGGTATGTGTTTAACTTCAGTGGCTACTTGGGCCTGGTTTTAAGTTTTGAAGGACCAGTCACGTATTGTGAGGTGGTTGTCGTCATTTCTGCTGCTGTATAACAAATAAGCACAAACTTAGAGGCCGAAGACCATACCCATTTGTTATCCCACAGTTTCTTGGGGGCAGGAGTCTGGGCACGGCGTGGCTAGGTCCTCTGTTCGGGGTCTCACGAGGCTGCAGTCAGGGGGTCTCATCTGAGACTCAAGGGCCCCTTCCAAGCTCTGGGGGTTGGTGGCAGAGAGCGACTCCTTGCCGGGTGGGTCATTTCTGCCCCTGTGGTGACTCTGCATGCTGAGATTTCCATCTCTTTCTGCTGAAGCCTTGGGAGCTGGCATCGCAGCCCTCAACACCTCTGATGTGTTTTGAAATGTGCTCGTGTCTTCCTCTCAAGTCAGAATCGCCTTGTGTGGTTGAGTCCACATCCTGCCCCGGGTCTTTCTCACTGCAGGGGAGGTGAAGGGTGGAGAAGCACCCTGCTGGAGGACAGGACAGCCGGGATCAGAGGGACTGAATTTCCCCTTGGTCTCCGTGGGGGACAAGAGCCGATGGCTAAATGCTCGGCTTCCCCGCACTCAGGTGGGAACTTCTAAAAGATATTCTGTCCCTTCCTCAGAGGGCCCTGCGGACCTGACCCTTTGAGATTTCTCCATTGTGACTTCTGGGTTGTTGTGGTTTTTATAATGTTCTAAAGGTTCAGAGAAACTTCTCTAGTAGCCAACTATAGAAAAGATCCCTGAATGTATAGTTTTCCATTGTTACTGTTTAAAACCCCAAATGGTTCATCTATCTCTCTGTCTAGTTCCTAAATATATATTTAGCTTTTAATTTTGAGCTAATTTTATTTCATATCGTTTCTAGAACACTTATCTTAATAATGAATATTTGTAAAAAAATATAATCTCAGGGGTGCCTGGGTGGCTTAGTCATTGGGCATCTGCCTTCAGCTCAGGTCATGATCTCAGAGTCCTGGGATCGAGCCCTGCATCGGGCTCTCTGCTCGGTGGGAAGCCTGCTTTTCCCTCTCCCACTCCCCCTGCTTGTGTTCTCTCTCTCCCTGTGTCTCTCTCTGTCAAATAAATAAATAAAATCTTTAAAAAATAATAATAATCTCAGAAGGGTTAGCATCCCTTATTTGACAATGCTTCTGTGTTGTCAGATAAGTCTATGCTACATGAGTCTATTTACTATGTCTTTTCTATGAGGGGAACAAATATTTGACTTGTTTCACGGACCCTCTTTGAGGTCATAAGACTTTATTTTATTTTTTATTTATTTTTTTAAGATTTCATTTATTTGTTTCAGAGAGAGAGAGAGAGAGAGCGCTCAAGCATGAGCAGAGGGAGGGGCAGAGAGAGAAGGAGACTCCCCACTGAGCAGAGAGCCTGATGCGGGGCTGGATCCCAGGACCCTGGGATCATGACCTGAGCTCAAGGCAGACACTTAACCACTGAGCCACCCAGGCGCCCCAGACTCAGTCAGTTAACTAGTTAACTTTCTGTATTTGCCTGTGATGCCTTTAAATACCACTTTGGATAAATGGATAATTAAGTATTGTTTCATAATGATCAGTGATGCTGCTTAGTAAAAAGTCCAGATGTCCCAAAATCAAATTTAAATTCCAGTTAGTTAATATACAACATGAGTTTCATGTGGAGAATTTAGAGATTCGTCACTTACCTATGACGCAGTGCTGGTAACAAGAAGTACCCTCCTGAATCCCCATCATCTGTTTAACCCATCCCCCCGAACTAATTTTAGACTTGCAGAAAAGCTGGAAAAATAGTTCAGAGTTCCTGTAAACCCCTCGCCCAACTTTCCTACCAAGAGCCACACATAATCTTTACATAACCGTAGTGTAATAATCAAAACCACACAGTTTACCCTGGAACAATACTGTTAACTAAACAAGAACAAATGTCACTAGTTTTTCTGTGAACAACCTTTTTCCATTCCAGCATCCTATGAAGGACTCCACATGGCACATTGAGTGGATGTTTCTTTTCTTTTCTTTTTTTTTTACGGTTTATTTATTTAAGAGAGAAAGAGCGCTAGTGGGGGGAGGAGCAGAGGGAGAGAATCTGGAGCAGACTCCCCACCGAGCACAAAGCCCGACTCAGGGCTTGATCTCACCACCCTGAGATCACAACCTGAGTTGCATAGTGATTGTTTCTTCTTAGTCTCCTTCGGGCTGTGACACTTCCTCGTTCTTCCCTTGTCTTTCATGACCGTGACACGTTTGAAGAGTTCTGACCAATTAGTTTGTGGAATATCTCTCGTTTTTGGTTTATCTAATGTTTTCTCGTGACTAGAATGATGTTACCACCTTGTGTCCTCAGTGTAGCAAATGCAAAGATGTGTGATGTCAGAACACCTTCTTATGGGTGATGTTACCCTTGATCGTTTGGTTTGGGTGGTGTCCACCAGCTTTCTCTGCTGTAAAGTTACTATCTTTTTCCCAGGGAGAGATTTTCAGACTAAACCGATACCCTGTGCCCCCTCAGACTTTCTCCCACCAATTTCAGCATTGATTTGTTCAATGGATCTTGTCCGCCACAACTGTGTGTTAGCCAAGTGGTCATTTTCTGCTTCCGTCTTTTCTTCCGCATTTACCAGTTGGAATTCTTCTGTAAGGAAGTGCTGTCCCTTCTCTCCATGTATTTGTTTGATAATTTCTATCAATATGGAAGAGTGGATTTTATTTTATTCTATGGGCTAAAATCCAATTTTTTCTTACTTTCTTTTCTTCTCTCCTACCTTCCTTCCTTCTCTCCTTCCCTCCCTTTCTTTTTCTTTTCTTTTCTTTCCTTTCTTTTCTTCTCTTTCTTCCTTTCCTTCCTTCTTTCTTTTCTTTCCTTTCTTTTCTTCTTTCTTTCCTTCCTTCTTTTCTTTTCTTTCTTTCTTTCTTTCTTTCTTTCTTTCCTTCCTTCCTTCCTTCCTTCCTTCCTTCCTTCCTTCCTTCCTTCCTTCCTTCCTTCTTCCCTTCCCTTCCCTTCCCTTCCCTTCCCTTCCCTTCTTCTCTTCCCTTCCCTCTTCTCTTCCCTCTTCTCTTCTCTTCTCTTCTCTTCTCTTCTCTTCTCTTCTCTTCTTTCTGTCCTCCCCCATTAAATTGTTGCAGCTTTGGCTGTTAGGATCTCCTTCAGATTGAGTCTTGTGATCTTCCAACGAGCCCCCATTCTTTTGAATGGGGCTCAAAAGAGCACTCCCTTACTCCTGGCCCTACAAGATGTTCCAAGATCATCTTGTGTTTTCCCTGCCCGGCCCTGGAACTAACCATTTCTCCAAGGATCCCTGGTTCCTTTTATTGGAGGATGGTATTTAGAAACCAAGATTGGGGTGCTAGGTGTTCTCTGGAGGTGCCATTGCTTCTCAGCTCTCTAAATAGAGCCAGGATACATATGTTTGTGTATATACTAACCCACACATTCACACAGGCACACCCACATGTGTATTTCTATATCTACCTATCTGTGTATATATTTAAAACCATGAATTTATACTGATATCTCTGATTCGAATCCACGGCTCTGTGGTTCTTTCTAGCCTTTATTTGGAACTTCTTTCTCCAATGGGGAGAAACCTGGCTTTTGTTATCTACAGTATCCTCACTTATTTGTTCAATTCTTATATACCCATAGTAATATCAGAATTGCTAACCCATGTACCTGTGAGACACATTTACTAACAAGACGATAGCATTTATGTACCATTCTGTTGGTATCCAGTAAAGATACTGGTTACCAAAGCTACCCAAGTTAGTTCTTCTCTTGCCTACCCCCTTCAGTGCTGTTAGTGATTCATGTGTGATACAGTTAATGTTGATTTGTTGGTGTTTGTGTTTCATTTTAGGTATTCGAAGGGTACATAAAACACTACTGTCGTTCCGAGAGTCAGAGCTACACAAAAGATATACTCAGAGAAATGTCACTCTCTCCATGTCCCCGATACCCCGATTTCATTCACCCCTTTTTCTCCCTTCTTCCTATCCCTCTCCCCCATTGGTAATTGGTGTCTTTATTTCCTGATTTACCGCAGCTCTATTTCTTTTGGATAAATGAGCAAATACATGTTAATTTTTTTTTAAGATTTATTTATTTATTTGAGAGAGAGAAAGAGAACAGGGGGAGGGACAGATGGGAAGAATCTCAACCAGACTTCCCATTGAGCGTAGAGCCCAACACGGGGCTCAATCTCACCACCCTGAGATCACGACCTGAGCCAAAATCAAGAGTTGGACACTTCACCAACTGAGCCCGCCCCCATGTGTAATTTTTTATAATCCCTTCTTCCTTACCTGAAATTTCGCATACTACAGATAAACTCTTATTCTTTGCTTTTCTCACTTCCTAATACACCCTGGCAGTCACTCCATTTCAATTCATAGAGATCTTCCTCATCCTTTCTTACATCTATACAGTACTCCAGTATATAGACTTAGCATATCAGCCAATCTCCTAAATAAAGACACTTAAGTTGTAGCTGATGTTTCACAATTACGAACAATGCTACAGTGAATGATCTCGTGTATGTATATTTTCATATTGTTGGAGGCATATCTAGAGCAGAGTCCTGAAGTTGAATTGCTGGGTCAAAAAGTAAAAGTGAGGGGGCACCCGGGTGGCTCGGTCTGCTAAGTGTCTGACTCTTGATCTCAGCTCAGGTCTTGATCTCAGCATTGTGATTTCAAGCCTCACGTTGGGCTCCATGCTGGGCATGGAGCTTTTTTTTTTTTTAAGTAGAAGTACATACACAGTATTGTTAGATACTGCCCAGTTTTTCCCCAGGAGGCTTATGGCAGGATGCATGCCCACCGGCAGTTTCCCCACAATCTCAACAACAGAATACACTGTCATGTTTAAAATTTGTACCAGTCAGATAAGTGAGAAATGGTATCTTAGCATGATTTATTTTGAGTGAGCTTGGACATTATTTCATTCATTTGAGGGCCATTTTTATGTCTTTTTTTTGTGTATCGTTTGTACATACCCTTTTCCCATTTTTCTATTGTATTTTTAGTCCTTATCCCTCAATTTTTAAGAGATTCTCTATGCATTAGGGATGTTAGCCCCTTGCAGTATAATCTGTTGTGAATGTTTTCTCCTTGTTCGTCAGTCGTCTTTTGACTTTATTTTTTTATGCAGTCACATTTATTAATCTTATTGCCGCTGGACCTTGTCATAGTCGAGAAAGACCTTTCCTACCCCAAGTTTAAAGAGGAATTCACCACCATTTATTTGCTAGTCCTTGGATGGTATTATTATTAATATTATTTTTTTACCTTCAGAGTCCTGATCCATTTGGAATTTGCTTTGTGTATGGAGTGAAATATAAATTTAATTTTATCTTTTCCCAAATGGCTATGCAGTGCTCCCAACACCATTTATTAAAAAGTCCATTCTGATCCACTGATCTGAGATGCCACATTTGTCATCTACTAAAGTTCCCGTATGTTTGAGTTTAATCTGCTCTTTCCATTCTATTCCCATGGTCCATTTCTCCACTCACCTGCCACCCCCTCATTGTTAACTCTAGAGGCCTTATCCTGCATTTTAATGCCTGCCGGGGTTAGTCTGCCCTCATGGTATTTACTTTCTGCTATTTTCCATAAGAACTCTAGAGTCACACTAACTATAAAATAGCTTGTTGGTATTCTTTTTGGGTACGGTTGCAAGTTAGCTTAGGAGAACAGACATCTTTAAGATCCAAGAATAGGGGACATTTTCCTTTTTGCCGATTTCTATTTTTGTGCCTTTCGGGAGTATTTTTTTTTTTTTTTAAGATTTTTATTTATTTATTTATTTGACACAGAGAGAGAGATCACAAGTAGGCAGAGAGGCAGACAGAGAGAGAGTAGGAAGCAGGCTCCCTGCCGAGCAGAGAGCCCGATGTGGGGCTCGATCCCAGGACCCTGAGATCATGACCTGAGCCGAAGGCAGAGGCTTTAACCCACTGAGCCACTCAGGCGCCCCTTTTAGGAGTATTCTAAAACTTTTCTCATACCATCTCCTCATGTCGTCTGTTCTGATCATGTCCTATTCACCCCACTGGTGAAGGAAGGATTCTATGCCCTACGTAGTGTTGGATCGTGGACCACACAACACCAGCATGATGAGATGGACAGCGGTTCATTAGTCCCCTGCATTCACAGCCCAGGGGAGGAGGACACCTGCGCCATGCTAGGTCGCCCCGGGGCTGCACCTGGGAGCAGAGTGACCCAGCAGGTGCGGTGGGAGGCAGGCTTTGTAGTGACAGTAGGGTGATGATGGTTTCCGCAGGAGGATGTGACTGGCTGGTCTGAATAAGCCAGGGGAGCCTTTCCCACTGGGTAGGAGGCCTCTCCAGCAAGAGCAGAACTCACGCTAAGGCTTTGGGACCCTGTGAGGCTCAAAGCTATCGACGTAACTCATAGAATTTCAGGCTTTACGATGCAATATCTTCCTAAATTTATTCCTGAATAGTTTCTCTTATTTGTTGCTATTGTAAGTGAGGTCGTCTCTTCCATTACATTCTGTAACTAAACAATATATTTTTTTAAATTGCCACAAGCGGCGGAGTAAGGCAGCTGCTGTTCAGAGATACGAAGACAAGAAAGCCTCAATTTTACAAGTGAAAAATCAGGGAAGACATTTAGGGAGCAATTTAGCACCAAGCGTTACCATCCCAGGTCAGTTACCCTGTCAATTTGTTCTGCTTTGACAGTGGAAGAGTAACATTTGTAAATCCGCAAGAACAGAAAGGGCTACCATTAAAAAGCATTCATTTCAAGGATCATTAAAAATGGACAATTTAATTTGCATTTCAAAGGTAGACTCAGAAAAGATTAATTTGTCAGTCTGACTAATGGGGAAAGTTTGATGGTATAAATTTTTATCTTTTGTCTTAAGGAAAATACAGTATATAATAACACGGTATTTAAAAAGGAACTAAAAAGATTTCAAAGCAACAATATTAAGGCTTTAACAAAGATAAGGAAGAAGACAGTGACACCAACTAGCCCTCAAAAAAGAACTTCAAACCATTTTATTTTATTTTATTTTATTTTAAAGTAATCTCTGTGCTCAACATGGGGCTCGAACTCGTGACCCAGAGATCAAGCGTTGCATACTCTACCAACTGAGCCAGCCAGGTGCCCGCAAACCATTTTGAAATCCATAAATAGCAAGATTAATGTCTTGTTCATTTATTTATTCAACAACAGCTTATTGAGTGCCCACTGTGAGCCCGGAGGCATTCTGGGAGTTGGCATTATTCAGAGGTCGGGTTTACCAGCCTGGCCCTCAAGTCGCTCACAGGCTTGCCGGGAACATGGATCAGCAGAGTTGTACCAGGTGCAGCAGGCTCTGTTCAAACTATAAAGGGAGGCAAGGTAGGGGCATCTACCCAGACTAAGAAAAATAGAAGGCTTCTCGGGGGACGTCTAGCCCTAAATTTCAAGGATAAAGAAGAGTTAGCCAGGCAAAGAAAGAGGGGAAAGGAACTCAGGCAGAGGGAAGAAACTCTGCATTCGGGGATGTAGAAAGGGAGGCCCCATGTGGCTGGAGCTTAGGGCGTGTGTACGAGGCTGTGGGGCCTGTGCGAGAGGCAAGGTGAGTTCGGATTCGGATCCGGACGGCCAAACACAGAGCCAGCAACGAGGACAAAGTGGACAAGGAGTCGGCCGACATCCCAGTTACGCAAAGACCATCTCAACAAAGTAGAACACACACCAGGAGGAAATATAGTGCCACGTGACATTTACAATGTGGACCCGATCTCTGAAGAGAAAGAGTCACTGAGTGAATTTAAAAACCAAACCCAACCCAGGGTGCCCGGGTGGCTCAGTCAGTTGAGGGTTGGCCCCTTGATTTTGGCTCAGGTTGTGATCTCGGGGTCCTGAGATGGAGCCCCCCATCTGGCTCCCTGCTCAGCAGGGAATCTTTTTTTTTTTAATTTTATTTATTTATTTGACAGAGAGAGAGAGAGAGAGAGAGAGAGCGCGCACATGGCAGGGGGATGGGCAGAGGGAGAGGGGGAAGCAGGCTCCCTGCTGAGCAGAGAGCCCGATGCGGGGCTCGATCCCAGGACCCTGAGATCACGACCTGAGCCAAAGGCAGAGGCTTTAACCCCCTGAGCCACCCAGGCACCCCCACTCAGCAGGGAATCTGCTTTAGGATTCTTTCTCTCCCTCTGCCCCTCCCCCTCACTCTAATAAATAAATAAATCTTAAGAAAAAAAAAAATCCAACCTAAGGATTTGAAGGGTTTGGATCATGTCCAAAGGTGCATTTAAAGAAAAGAGAAAAGGTAAACTAAAATTAATGCCTGTGTAAATGGAAGAGAGGCCGGCGTTTTAATCATGATCTCTGACAAAACAGAATTTAAATGAAAGCCCAAGGAAATATCAACGTTGGCACACTAGAATGATAAAAGGCACAGTAAGTAATGAAAACACAGCAATATTCATTAGGTACCACACGGAACAACAAAATATATAAAGGAAAAGGTGACAGTGATCCAAGACGAAACGAATAAAACTAGGGATTCTTTAGTACCCTGCTTTCAGAATATGGCAGATCAAATAAATAAAAAGATGGTAAAAAGCATCACAGAGCTGAACAGCACCACCGGTCAGGCAGAATGAACAGAGTTTCAGAGAACTAGAGGCAAAATTAGAGAATCTATCTTTTAAAAATGTATATAGTGGCGCCTGGGTGGCTTAGGCGGTTGAGCGTCTGCCTTTGGCTCAGGTCATGATCTCAGGGTCCTGGGATTGAGTCCCACATCAGGCTCCCTGCTCAGCAGGGAATCTGCTTCCCCCTCTCCCTCTGCCCATCCCCCTGCCATGTGCGCGCGCGCTCTCTCTCTCTCTCATTCTTTCAAATAAATAAAATATTTTTAAAAAAGATTTTATTTATTTATTTGACAGAGAGAGATCACAAGTAGGCAGATAGGCAGGCAGAGAGAGAGAGGGGGAAGCAGGCTCCCTGCTGAGCAGAGAGCCCGATGCGGGGCTCGATCCCAGGACCCTGAGATCATGACCTGAGCCGAAGGCAGAGGCTTTAACCCACTGAGCCACCCAGGCGCCCCTCAGATAAATAAAATCTTTAAAAAAATAAATAAAAATGTAGATAAATCTCTCTCAGACTCCAAATAATCGTGTATGGGGTTAAGAAGTTTCAAGTAAATAAAATAGGCCATACTTGATAAAATTAGAATTCCAATAGCAAACACATAGATGGTGTCCATTATGTGACAGACACTATTGTGTGTGTGTTTACAAATATTAACTTACTTAATTTTCACCATAACCTGATGAAGTCAGTATTCTTAGGATCCTCAATTTTACAAATGAGAAAGCTGAACAGAGAGAAGTTACCGGCCAAATTCCTCGCTAGGAAGTGAGAGCTACTCCACTGGGTCCACGGGAGTAGATGTCCAGGTCCCACTTCCCCATCCTGGGAGCACCAGTGCCACTCGCATGTGGCTCCTCAGGGGTCACGTGTGTCTTTTATCTTCCCACTGGACCCGGAAGTGGACACGTAGCCTCAGGTCGACAGATTTTCTCTCCCGGAAACTGAAACCCGCCATAAAGAGATCCAGAGGCTTGACTTGGTTTCCTAGCTGCGTCCCCTTGAGGCAAGGGAACTCTGGAGGACTCAGCCCCGGCTGGGCTGCCAGGCATGGCCATCCCAGAACTGGCCGATCAGGAATTCCTTTACTATTTGTTTAAAGTTTATTTATTTATTTAATCTCCACACCCGATGTGGGGCTCGAACTCACAACCCTGAGATCAAGAGTCTCGTGATCCTCCGACTGAGCCAGCTAGGCGCCCATCTTTTCCTTTACTATTAAGAGCTTCCCGGATCCTTCCAATACTTTATACTTTTGCATAAGTTGCGCAAGACCCGGAAAAGCCTTAACTAATACCTCCACAGGGTTGAAAACACTCCCCACAGTAACAATCGAGTTACAGAAGTCCACAAAAATTACATTCTATTTTATTTTTTCAATTTAATTTTATTTTTTCATGTTCAAAGATACATTCTATTTTAAAAACAAAAACCACCCACCAAAATTCATCAATGCAAAATGTTATTTAGAAGAAAATCGATTTCTCTAAATAAATACATTAAGAAGAAGGCAAAAGGAAGGCACGTGGGTGGCTCAGTCAGTTTAAGTGTCCGACTCTTGATTTCAGCTCAAGTCATGATCTCAGGGTCGTGAGATCGAGCCCCACCTGGGGCTCTGCACCAGGCATGGAGCTTACGTAAGATTCTCTCTCCCTCTGTCCTCATCCCCCCTCCCCTCCTCTTTCTCTCTCAATCTCTAGAATAAAGAAATTTTTAAAAAGAAATAAAAGTAAAGAAGCAAAAGCAAGACATAAAGTAGATCTCAGCTGAAGGATTTAGAAAAGGAACAAAGCACGCAAGCATTGTTCAATGGAATAGCACTTAACAAACTGGGGGCTTAAAAAAATAGGAAAGTTAAACCAATGATTAATTTTTCAAAGGGTTAACCAAAATAAGAAACCATCGAGTTACACTTCAATAAAAAAAAGAAAAGAATTAAGAAAGTGAGAAAGCTGTTAATTCCACAGGAGGAGGGAATTGGCAGTAAAAGTAGGACCACACCTGTGTAATATAAATTCATGGATTAGCTTTGATTATAGGCTTAAATTACACATTTATTAAGTCTGTGTATGGTTAAGCCACACTGTATCTTTGCCTCTTACCAGCTAATTCCTCTGGGTTTTTTTTTCTTTGTTGTTGTTTTTTTTTAAGTGCCCTGTTAAAGAAACCTGCCAGGAATTATAAATCAGAATACTCAAATCTCAGAGGATGGAACCCACTCCACAAGGGTCAGATCCGGGTGCCGGAGGATCTTCCGAGGTGAGCTGGCGCTTAGGTTAGTGGCCCTTACCAAGACCCGCGCCACTGTCCCCAGCGCCGTCCCCAAGGACTCTCACCGCGGCTCCCACGCAGGGTGGGCTCCGCGCCCATTCTCCACTACGCGTGTGCCCCTCCCCCTTGCAAAGTGTTGGTGCTACTGGGCTGTCTGCCAGACACACACATCCCCAAACCACCACCCTGGCCTGTTTGGGGGGGAAGCTCAAAGACCCTCTCTCTTCCTTCTGCGCCTCTCAAACCTTTCTCAGTCCAGCTCATCGCCTCTTAAAGCCTAGGGCCCTCACCCCAAAAATGGCATGACGACTCTGCTGGATGCCTGGCATTTCTGCTTTGAGCTCCGTAGCCCCCCAAACCATTGGTGAACCCCTGAAGCAATGAAAGGCAGACTCTGGCTTCCTTGGAACAAAGAGGAGAGAAAGTATTCACGGCAGCAAGAGATAGACACAAATTATAATCTATGCTGACATGGTCCCCTGTGGGTTTCCAGGATTCCTCAGCTCCATGAGCGAGAACCGCCCGTGGCTTGAGCTGTTTCTCAGCGGAGCTCCTTTGGGTGTCCACCACGCTGGGGGATGTGGAGACAAGGGGGAAGAGCAGGCCACAGAAAGACGTGCTGGACCCTTTGACAGCATGGCTACTGTTCCCGTAAGTAGGAAAATGCAATTCTTTTTTTTTTTTTAAGATTTTATTTATTTATTTATTTGAGAGAGAGAGTACAAGCAGGGGGAAGGGGAAGAGGGAGAAGCAGACTCCCCAAGGAGCAGGGAGCCCATTGCGGCACTTGAACCCAGAACCCAGGAGCATGACCTGAGCCGAAGGCAGCCACTTAACTGACTGAGCCACCCAGGCACCCAGAAGATACAACTCTTAAGAGCTAGGAAATATCTCACCAGTAGAAAAAGAAATCTATTTTTTTTCTATTTTCTGGAAAAAATTAGTCTCTCCTAAAGAATAAGTCAATATAATGGGTAACTCTAACAATAAATAAAGATCCATAGTCTTATGGATTTTCCCTGACAACACTGATATTGTAAATTATTAGGAACAGCAGTGCCTGGTGGCTCAGTTGGTTAAGCATCCGACTCCTCATTTTAGCTCAGGTCGTGGTCTTAGGGTCGTGAGATGGAGCCCCGCCTCTGGCTCCGAGCTGGGTGTGGAGTCTGCTTGAGATTCTCTCTCTCCCTCTCCCTCCTCACCCTTCCCCTCCCCCCACACTCAAATGCACACTCTCTCTCTCAAAAAAAAAAACTGTTAGGAATAAATTATCGGAAATAGAAAGCAATTATGGAAGTACAGTCATTCGGAAGCCTTGTCACTGAAAACCTGCCCTATGTTTTAGGTATTTGTTATCAAACAACCGTGACTGTGATTCATCAGATTATAAGATCGATTTCATGTCTTTTGGAATTGGGAAATATAGATCTAAACCTAAAAATATATCACCAAAATGCACCATTACAAAGCATCAGGGGAATTGTGCTACCTTAGTTAGATTAAGAAATTATCCTAAAGGAATAACATGCTGGCTTGCTAATACATTAATATTTAGCAATTAATAATTATTATAATAATACAATTAGGATAGTAACAATTAATTTTTTTCTAATAGCCAGTAGACTAAGCGCTAACTGGTAGCCTATTGTTTTCTAAGCACCGTGTGGGTTTTAACATATTTAATCCTTGTGAAAAGGCAGTTACTTTTGGGGCACCTGGCTGGCTCAGTCTGTAGAGCATGGGATTCTTGATCTCAGGGTTGTACGTTGAGCCCCATGTTGGGTGTAGAGATTACTTAAACATAAAAAAAAATCTTAAAAATAAAAAAGGAGTTACTTTTACCACCCCCTTTTTGAGATGAAAATTGAAGCCCAGAGAAGTTAAGACACTCACCCAATGTCACACAGCTACTATGTGGTGAAGCTGGGACTTGAGCACAGGAACTGTAGCTCCCCTTATGTCCCTTTTCTATGTTTATCAAAGTAATGCAAGCTTATTGGTTAAAGGAAATCAAAACAGGATGGCCCCATAATGAAAAACAGTAGTGTCCTGACCCACTTTTCCCTTTCCCACTCTCATCAACCCTGCTCGTCAGAGGCAACAATTTTCTTGATAATATTTAAATGGGGACACAGGACATTTGACTTTTTTTAGTGTGTAGTTCCATGTGTTTAACACAGGCACATATCTGGGTAACTGCCACCACGATTAGAGCCCAGAACTGTTCCATCACCCCAGAAGTCCGTCGTGCTGCTCCTTTATAGTCACACTACCCGTGCAGAGCTAACCCTTGGCAACCACTGCTATGTTCTCCATCATTATGGTTTTATCTTCTCAAGAGCGACGTACAAATAGAATCATGCGGTACGTCACCTTTCGAGACTGGCTTCGTTCGTTCAGCATCATGCCTTTGCGATTCATTCAAGGAATTGTTTGTATTAGTAGCTTATTTTTTTTTATTGCTTAGTAGTATTCTGTTTTATGGATGTACCACAGTTCATTTAACCATTTCACTGTGGATGGACATTTGGACTGTTTCCTGTTTGGGGCCCTTACAAACAAAGCCACGAAGGATTTGGGTAAAATTTTTGTGTGAACATAGTTATCATTTCACTTTGGCTGGGTCGTAGAGTAAGACTATGTTTAACTTTAACGAAAGTGCCAAACTATTTTTCCAAACTGGCTGTACTGTCTTGGATTCCCACGGCAACTTATGAGAGTTTTATTGCCTCACATCCTTATCAGCACTTGGTTTTATATGTTTTGTTTTGTTTAATGTCAGTGGTGTAGTGACATCTCATTGTGATTTTGATTTGCATTTCTCTATTGCTTAATGATGTTGAGCATTTTTTTATCTGCATATTTTTCACCCGTATATCTTCTTTGGTAAATTGTCTGTTCACATCTTTTTGCCAATTTGTTATTGGGTTGCTCTTTTCTTATTATCGAGTTTTGAGGGTTCTTTCTCTGTGTGTGTGTGTGTTTCAGGGTTCTTTATATATTCTGAATACAGTAACTGGTGAAGCTGGTTAGGTGACTTGCAAGTACTTTCTCTCGGTCTGTGTCTTCTCTTTTCTTTTTTTTAAAAGATTTTATTTATTTATTTGACAGAGAGGGACACAGCGAGAGAGGGAGCACAAGTAGGGGGAGTGGGAGAGGGAGAAGCAGGCTTCCCACCAAGCAGGGAGCCTGATGCAGGGCTCGATCCCAGTACCCTGGGATCATGACCTGAGCCGAAGACAGACGCTGAATGACTGAGCCACCCAGGCGCCCCTGTCTTCTCTTTTCATTAGTTTAACAGTGTCTTTCTAAAAGGAGACATTCTTAATTTTAATGAAGTGCAACTTATTAATTTTTAAAAATGAATAGTTTTTGAGTTATAGAAAAGAAATCATTGCTTAACCCAAGGTCACAAAGATTCCTTCCTATCTTTTCTTCTGGAAGTTTTACAACTTTAGGTTTTATGTTTAGATCTATTCAGTTTTGGGTTAATTTTCATATATTGTACAAAGTATGAGTTGAAGTTTATTTTTTATGTAGAGATGTCCAATTTTTCCAGCACTATATTCTGCAAAGCCTGTCCTCTCTCCATTGGATTGCCTTTGCACATTTGCTGAAAATCCATCTGTTATGTTTCTGTGAGTCTGTTTCTGAACTCTCTATTCCATTGGTCTATGTATTTATGCTTTCCTCGATAGCACAATATTTTAATAATGGTAGCTATATAACAAGTCTGGAAATAAGGTAAAGGGAGTCTTCCAAATCTGTTCTTTTAAAAAATTGTTTATTCTTGTTCCTTTGCTTTTCCATATGAAGTTTCCATATAAAGTTTCCATATAAAGTTTAGTTTTATTTCCATATAAAGTTTAAACTTGTCAATTTCAAAAAACAAAAAAATCCTGCTGGGATTTTTTTTTTCATTGCATCGAATCTGTAGATCAATTTGAAAAGAAGTGCCATCTTAGCAATATTCATTGTTTTGCAGTTTTGGGCATGCAATCCTGCACGTTTATTGTTATATTTACATCTAAGTATTTCATGGTTCTTGGTGATCTTGAAAGTAGAACTGTTTTTTAGTTCGATTTACAGTTGTTTATTGCTAGTCTTTGGAGGCAGGATTCCAACCTGTGACGTCCACCCTCTGTGTGATCGCTTTGTGTCGAGTGCCAGCAGAACATTTCTATCAGTAGGCAAAGGCAAAGACATTTTGTGGATCTAATTAAGATTCGAATCACTTGACTTCGAGTTACTCAAAAGGGAGATTATCCTGGGTGAGCTTGATCTAATCAGGTGGCCACTTTCAAAGAGAGTCTACAGACCAGGCATGGGAGAAGTCAGAGAGATGCTTTCCTATAAACCCCCCAAGAGAAGAACAGTGAGGTTATCTGTCTTTGAAGGAGGTGGCCTCTAGGAGGAAGCGAATTCTGCCAACCTGAAGGAGCTTGAAAGAGGACCCTGAGCCTTAGAGGAGAGTGCAGCCCCAGCTAAAATTTCCATTGCAGCCCATTCAGAGCTTGGAGCAGAGTGTGGAGCATTTAACCTGTATTTAGACTCCAAACCCATGGAAACTGTGAGATAATAAATTTCTGTTATTTCAGCCCGCTGAATTTGTGGCCGTTTGTTATATAACAATAGAAAACCAATACACTAGTACATGAAAAATATGATTTATTTTTCTGTATTGACTATGTTCTGCAATCTGACATACTCACTTATTATGGTTCTAGTAGACCTTCAACATTTGTTGAGATTTTCTACATAGACCCTTATGTCACCAGTGAATAGAAAATGAATTATTCACTTCCAAATTGTTTTCTTTTTATTTCTTTTTCTTGCTTTATTGCACTGGCTAGTACCTCCAGCACAATGTTTAATAGGAGTAGTGAGAGCAGACATCCTTGCTGTCCCTAATCCTGAGAGAAAATTATCTGTGTTCCTTGTTAAGTATGATGTTAGGGGCAGGTGTTTGCCAATATTCTTTATGAGATTGCTAAAGCATCGCTTTCTATTTCTCTCAGTTTTTAAAATTGAGAATGGTGTCAAATTTTGTCAAAAGTTCTTTCTGCATCTATTGAGATGATCACATGGCTTTTTAAAAATTTGTCGATATGGTGAATGACATAGATTTATTTTTAAATGTTGAACAAGCATTACATTCTCAGGATAAACCCCACATAGTCACATGTCTGTGTTACTGGATTCTGGATACTGGATTCTGACTGATAGCATTTTGTTAAGGATTTTTGCCTTCCTATTCGTGAAGATGTTAATCCCTTCTTTCCTTCCCTTGGAAGGTTGCGTACCTGGTTGTGGTATCAGGGTAATACTGGCCTCATATAATCCAATTAAAATTTTCTTGGGAATGCTGTTTTTTTCTTTTTTTTCTTTTTTCTTTCGAGCAGGCAATCCACCCAGTTAGGTTCAGACAGAAGTTCTGTCTTGGTTTCTGTGGTTAGTGGTTCCAATCTCCTTCCAATTTTCCCAGCCTTCGCTCTGCTGCTTTGGGTCTGTCTCAGGCACGCACAGGTCAGAAGTGAGCCCCAAACCACTTTTTTTTTTTTTAATCTCTATACCCAACATGGGGCTCAAACTCACCACCCTGAGATCCAAAGTCCGGTGCTCTACTGACTAAGCCAGTCAGGCGCCCCTAGGGAACCACATTTGCCCCCTCTCTCCTCTCCGAGGCTTTTCCCACCCTCCTGGGCTCCCGCGGGTTTTCTCTCAGAGGTTGAGCTGCCTCTCCCGCCACAGCCCCAGGGCTCTGCAACGGACATCCGCCCTGGGGGCAAATCCATGAAAGGAAAGAGAAAAACAAAACAAGAAGGTCCCATCTTCCACCCTTACTCACTCTTCAGACTGAACCATCGAGGACCCTTTTCTTGAGTTCTCTGGCCAGAAATACAGGGTTTCCCTTTGAGTTTTACCTTTGCAGTTCTGAGATTGGAGCACGCCTTTGAGACAAAGCCGTAAGAGAAAAGAGGGAGAAAAAAATCTGAGCAGCGCCCTCCCTTGTGAGCTACGTCTCCAAGTTTTGCCACCCTGCCACCCCCACCGCGACCAATCTGCCTGCCTTTGTTCACTTGTCAGAATTCTCAGTAGCTGTTTTTTGCATTTTGTCCGGAGTCTTTCATTTTCATCCAGGCAGAGAGAGGCTATGGTGGGGCTCGTGCTGTCTTTTCTGGAAGCAGAAGCCCGGCCAGGATTTCCTGATATCTGCTGTAGCAACTTGATTTCATTTGGCTAACGTTCCGCTCATGCTGGGGACCTGAGTAGTCATAAATACTCTTTCACCTGAGTCAAGCAAGACAGATTTTTACTTTTATTTTATTTATTTATTTATTTATTTATTTATTTATTTATTTATTTATTAAGATCTTATTTATCTATTTGACAGAGAGAGACGCAGCAAGAGTAGGAACACAAGCAGGAGGAGTGGGAGAGGGAAAAGCAGGCTTCCCACCGAGCAGGGAGCTGGACGCGGGGCTCGATCCCAGGACCCCGTGATCGGGACCCAAGCCAAAGGCAGACCCTCAACGACTGAGCCACCCAAGCGCCCCAGATTTTTATATTGAAACACGTCACAGGGATGCCTGGCTGGCGCAGTTGGTAGAGCACGTGACTCTTGATCTCGGGTTGTGAGTTCAAGCCCCACGTTGGGTATAGAGATCACTTAAAAATAAAATCTTAAAAAAGAAAGAAAGGAAGGAAGAAAAGAAAGAAAAGAAAGAGAGGAGAGATGTAAACATTGAGAAGGAAAAACAGAATTAGCATTAGTTGCAAAAAACACTAGCTCGTGCTCCGAGCGTTGGCTGTATGCCAGGCACGCCTCGCAGACTTTACAGATGCCTTATCACGGAATCACCTCGGTGCTCTGGAGGGTAGACGTGACGGTTATCTCCGTTTGCAGCTGGGAGTAAACCCAAGTATAAAGTCGGTAACTGGCCTGAGGACAGACAGCCCCAGTGAGTGGAGGAGGCGGGATGGGAAGCCAGGCAGAGCGGCTGCAGAGCCCCGACCCGAATCACGGGGCCCGGGGCAGCACTGTTGACTGTGTCTTCGCTCTGCTTCCCAGGATCATGAGACCGTTCCTGCAGAGGCCGCTGGTGTCTAGCATGTTCCACTCAAAGACAGGAAGTTCCTTTAAAGTTAAGCTATTTTTGGAAGTATTACATATGTGATCTATTTTGCCTGATTAGAAACATGAAAACACTAGAAAAGGGTATTAAGCAAAATATTAATGTATCATTGAGAGCAGTTTCCTTTCTATCTATCCAGTAAGGTTTTAGGCACACATGCATATACGTAAATGCAACAATTTAAGCGTAAGGTTAATATTTTATTTTTGCAGAAATGACAATACGCCACTTGTACTATTCTAAAAGTTAAAAAAAAAAAAAAGTCTTAGCATGTTTGGGCCAACCTTCCAGACCAAAACATAGAGGTATAATTTTTTTCCTTTAAAGAGCCATATAGCGGGGCACCTGGCTGGCTCAGTCGGTCAGTAGGGCATCTTGATCTCAGGATTGTAAATTTGAGCCCCACACTGGGGGTAGAGATTACTTAAAAATAAAATCTTAAAAAAATAAAAAAAATTAAAAAAAGAGCCACATAGTATTCCATTGTCTATGTGTGTCCTTACAGTGGACCCTTGAACGACATGGGTTTGAACTCATCGCCTGGGTCCACTTACACATAGATTTTTTTTTTTTGACAAATATACTGGAAAACTTTTGGAGATTTGTGACAATTTGAAAAAGCTTATAGACAAACCACGTGGTCTACAGTTGTGCTGAGCAGCGTCACATTCCTTGGGGACATCAGGATCTTTAGGGTCCCATAGCTCAGCACAGGCTTCATTCTCTTACTGGAATGCCCTTCTCCTTGTGCTCGTTCTTCAAGCTCCAACTTAAATGTCTTAGTATTTATGAAACCTTCCTTGGTGCTCAGGGCAAAGCCTGTCCCATCTTCCTCCATGTCCCCAGAGCTCGGGGACAGTTCTCTTTTTTTTTTTAAAAAGATTTTTATTTATTTATTTGACAGAGAGAAAGAGATCACAAGTAGGCAGAGAGGCAGGCAGAGAGGGAGGGGGAAGCAGGCTCCCCGCTGAGCAGAGAGCCTGATGCGGAGCTCGATCCCAGGACCCTGGGATCATGACCTGAGCTGAAAGAAGAGGCTTCAACCCACTGAGCCACCCAGGCACCCCTCAGGGACAGCTCTTAACTACAGTGTATTGTACCATTGGCCTCACATATCTAGCCCTATCACTAAAATCTAAGCTCCCTGAGCCCCTGTGTTACCTATTTTTCAATTCACAATGTCTCGCCCTGCTGGGTGTGGGGGAGAAGCTCAGTAAGTGTTGGCAGCCCAAGTAAGCAGACCAACAGAGGAGGGAGAATAGATCTTGTAAACAAGGTACACTTGTTACAATTTTGCAGAGATGACTTAGGGCAAATGCAAATGAGCAGCCAAGGAGTAGCAAAAACTGGAGCTGGGACAACCTTGTCTTTGTGCTGAATTGGGCTTAGGAGGTTTGGCATGAATAAAAATAGCCGTGGATGGATTTATTTAGCGTACACCTTTTCTATTAATTTAATACCACAGCCACACTCTTCACAGTCTCTTGGTACATGAGCTACAAATAGCAAATCTGAAGTCCATAATTTGGTAAGATGTTGAATAATTAATCATATTAACCTATTAACACAAAGGTAGTTCAATAAATCACCTATTAATGCAACGAAGAACATTTTTTGGACAAATATTTCCTATAATCGATTTAGATACTTGTAAGCTTTACTAAGTACCTAATATGCTTGACTGATTAGCAGACCCTTTCCTGTCTATTGAATTATCACAGCAAACAGACGGTTAAGTCTCATCTCAATTTCATCGGCAAGGAAACAGGCTCAAATAGTCTGCCTACCTAGTCCAAGGCCACATACACATGTAAGCCAAAAGCTTAGGGCTCCAAGGCAAAGCTTCTGGTTCCAAACCTAGTGCGCTGCTCACCAGCCTGCAAAGGTCTGAATAGGACACTGCATTCACCTCTGAGCCATTTTCACCTGCTTTAGTGTGTGCATCACTGGTAGAAAGGACTCTTCCAAGAAACTCGGGGTTGCTCAGACACGCCCGCCTGCATACAGGTTTGGTACTAAATGTCAGTGTTTCCAAGACATGAAATCGGCAGAGGAGTGGTAAAAAACAAAACAAAACAAACAGCAGCCAGAAAAAATAATTTCTGTGTGAAATAACGCAGAGTAACAATTCTGTCTTCTAATCAATGGGATTTGTAAGAAAAATTACTTCTCAGGGTGCCTGGCTGGCTCAGTCGTTAGAGCCTATGATTCTTGATCTCAGGGTTGTAGGTTCGAGCCCCATGTTGGGTGTAGAGATTACTTAAAAATAAAACCTTTCTGAAAAAAGGAAGGGAGGGAAGAAGGAAGGAAGGATGAAAGGAAGGAAGGAAAGGAGGAAGGAAGGTAGGTAGGTAGGTTGGTTACTTCTATTTCGAATAATGAAAATGGATTCCAAAGTCTGCCAATTTCAGCTTGCTTATTTCATGGCTACTGGGAAGAGAAATTACATTTAAGAACCAGTACTGAACAAGAGTAATGTCAAAGATTTGGGGTTTTGTTTTTGTTTTTTGGGTTTTTTTTTCACTAAATCTTTTAAATGCTTTACTAGAGGCAGAAAAATAAGGGTTTTTTTTTTTAGGAATCATAAACAAACATTCAGAAAGTTGTTGGCAACAAAAATTGGTGGAATTTCGTAGGAATAAAATCTGACTTCTTACAACAGCTTTTTATCCCACTGAATATTTATAGTGGAGCCCCCCAAATAGCTTTTTCTTCTGAAGTTCAAGAATTACAATTGACATTGTAATTATAATTGTTTAAAAATATCTATATGAGTTCTGTTATGTCACATGGAATTAAAATGGGGGAAGCTCTGCCGACTTGACCCGACTCAGGTTTAGGTAAAAATGCAAGAGTTTTCCAGGAAGGAGGATCATATCTTCTTTTTCCCTTCATATCATTGTTCTTCACCATTGATTGACTATGACCCATGTTCTGGGAAGGTCTACCTTGTTGCTACGGTTATGCAGCACTCCATGTCATCCCCCTGAGGTTGCATTTCCAGTGCTTTCCATAATGCGGCAGTTTCCCACGGGCAGGTCTCCCTGGCACCCCAGTGGGCAGATTCTTACTGAGTTCCACCAGTGTGGAACCTTAGCAAACATCACCATCACCCAGCGGCATGGCCATACCCTCTTCAGTAAGGTCTGTATCCCAGCCTTGGCTGGGGGAAGGGAGCCCCCTTTCAGGTTTCTCCCTTTTGTAGATGCTCTAACTCAACCCTGGAAGGACTAAGTATCCCTCCACCTTCTTTTCCTGTATTCTTCAGGGTTCTCTCTACCTCTTTGTAGGTACTCCCATGTTAGAGTTAATAATTCTTTATATTAAACACACCCTGTTGAGATTACTCTGTGGTTTCTTTCTCCTGAATGGACCCCAACTGACACAGTGAGCTGGTCCTATACTAATTTATAATAAAGTCTACCATTTGTTGAGTGTCTCTGATGAGGGAGACAGGGTATGAATCCTACCAAGAATGCTGTGATGTCTGCATTTTCAGATGAGGAAATTCAGGCTCAGTGTTGTCCAGGGAAGAAAGGACAAGCCTGGTCTAGTGGACTCAAAGCCTACCCCCTTAACCATCATACTATACGGAAGTGCAATTAAGAAAGCAACATGGGGGCACCTGGGTGGTGCGGTCGGTTGAGTGTCTGACTCTTGATTTCGGCTCAGGTCATGATCTCAGGGTGGTGAGATCAAGCCCCACATCTAGCTCCATGCTGAGCATGGAACCTGCTTGGGATTTTCTCTCTCCCTCCCTACTCATGCACTCTCTCTCTCTCCGAAAAAGAAAAAAAGAAAGAAAACAATGCAACCTGATGTAAGTAAGGCATAGGTCCCTTCTGCATTCATCCATAGCTGAAATCACAAGGTTCCTTGGAAAACCCATAAACAACTAAAATTGTCTTCCCTTGTAAGTATATCCATCTGCTCCAGGGCAAACTGCTTTCCTTGATAGTTGTCAGCTAATCAGCACATCCAAAGACAAAAAAAAAACAACAAAAAACAAGTGCAATCTCTGGTCCACAGATGGTCTGCAATTTTTACTTTTATAAACCTTGTCCTGCCTTTCTTCAGAGACATTTCATTTACAGATAATTGATCTCCCTTGTATACAAGTTAGGGTCCAGCTGGGCTTTTAACTATACTCGTTTTTCTGAATTATTTTTGACAGTAATTGGTGGAGGTCCCCATGAGTTCCGCTCATTGGAGTGGCTCCTGGGAGGGTCTGGAAGCATGCCGCTTGCCTGTACGCCCCAGCTGGGTCCCATGAGTCCCGGCTGGCCTCCTCGTGGTCACTCTGGTGCGTGTCGTTATGTGCCAATCGAGTTCCTTCGCTCTTCAGTATTGGTTATCCTTCCGCTGTGCCCATGGCTATTGTGTGGGGGACAGAGGTATGTCACCAGACAGATCGCATGGTGACAGTTCTCTGGGAAGGTGGCGTGTTGGGAGCCCCAGGGCCATTCTTCTCCCGCTGGTGGCTGCTCGGCTGCTCGGTCCCCCACTGATGGATTCCAGGACTGTTGGGTTTCAAGGCTACCACAGTGTTAAAGGGGATGTGGAATAGGGCAAATTACAATACCACTGTTCTTAACAAGGTTCAGTCAGTTTCCTTGAAAAACAGGCTCTAGATTGTTGCAAGCCTTTGGTTAATCTCCAGACTTCTGAAAAAGTTGATTTTGACCATTTTTGCTGGTGCTTTGGTTGCCTTCATGGAAGATTGGGTTGTTGAAGATTCCTACTCCATCGCTGTAGAAGTGCTTTGATAACAAAGTTTAAATACATCATAAATTTGAGCCCTTAATTTGATGGACATTCTTTCTGAACAAGTACAACAGGAAATAGTACAAAGCAAAATAGGAGGAATCAGCTACAAATGCCTCCAGAGTTGCCTTATCTTGCCTGAGGAGATTTTGCCCTTGTGTGAAAGTGGAGAGATTTCTAAACAGACTTTTGTATCTTTGGCCGCTTTTGGAGGAAGTTAATAAATTGAACTATAAAATCTCTTAAATTAAAAGACTGCCCATTCTGATTGATTTGTAGAGCTGGATGAACACTTGTAATAAAAAAATTTTTCTCAATTGCAGTTTATTAAGTATTTAAACTTTTTTCAAAGGGCCAGCATTCTTAAAGCATGTGGAGTTATTTTTTCTCTAAGTACTCTTGAATTACGTTATCTTGATTTATACAAGCATTTATAATATCCATAAAGTAAATTATCAGCCTTGGTTGTTATTTAAATTATAAGATAAAAAGCAAGAAAAATTTGTGTTGTTACCAAAAAAAAGAGAGAAAATACTGAGAAAAAGTCAGAAATATTCAATAAAATGTAAAGGTTTTTAGAGTTTGGGTATATAAATATAGAAAAATTATATAAGGGCAAGTACCAGTAATATTACTAAACATGATTGATCCTTGGACAAATTATATTGCTGTGATACTTCTCGTTTTATTTTTTTAATTTATTTTTAAAGGTTTTATTTATTTATTTGAGAGAGAGAGAGAAAGCATGAGCAGGGGAAAGCGGAGAAGGAGAAGCAGACTCCCTGCTGAACACAGAGCCAGGCGCAGGGCTCGATCCCATGACCCTGAGATCATGACCTGAGCCGAAGTCAGACACTTAGCTGACTGGACCACCCAGGCGCCCCTTCTTGTTTTAAAAGACCTGGGTCTTCTCCCTGATGTTGTGACAGTATAGAAAAAAGCTCCCCTAGTATTCTAGCTGACATAAGGCCTGGGTTTATTTTCACACAGAAAGCTTAGTTAATCTGAACTTCTTAAATTTCCAAATCTGTTTTTTTTCTATTTTTTTATTTTTATTTTTTCCAAATCTGTTTTTAATGGTCAAATAATACTTTCACTAAATGCTTTACATTATAAATGATTAATTATAATAAGAGATATCTTCTAAAATAATTTACCCTTTAAAAAAAAGATTTTATTTATTTGAGAGAGAGAGAGTGAACGAGGAGAGGGCAAAGAAGGAGGGAGAGAAAGGGAGAGAATCCCAAGCAGAATCCACAACAGTCTGATCCCACAACTCAGATCAGGACCCGAGCGAAACCAAGAGTTGGACACTTAACTGACTGAGCCACCCAGGCGCCCCCAAAATAATTTACTCTTGTAAGTTTCACATAATGCTACAGATGATACAAATTTTATTTTTCCATTTGCATTGTATATATCAAATCTTAGATGCCATATTTCTCTTATGTACTTTTTCTCCCAGAAGTATATTCTCATCGTCTGTACCATATTCCATCACGTGGTTTTATCGTACTTAGCCATTGCCAAATAAATGGACATCACCGGTCGCATTTTTCCTATTTTCCTATCAAGGAATGCTAAAAACACCCTTGCACATATATCTTTGATTACATCTCTAACTATTTGCTAAAAGTGGGATTTTAGAAGCAATTCCTGGGCAAAAGTCATGCACTCTTAAGCTCATAAGCTGCATGGTCAATGGCTTCACGGAAGTGTTGCACCAATTCCCAGTCCCACCAGCACCATTCAAAAGGGCCTATTTTACCACATTGTTTTTTTTTCTTCTTCTCTCTCTCTTTTTTTTTTTTTTTTTAAGAGACGGAGGTGGGAGGGAGAAAGAGAGAATCTTTTTTCTTTTTTTAAGATTCATTTATTCATGAGAGAGAGAACACACCAGAGTGGGGAGAGGCAGAGAGAGAGGAGGAGAGGGTGCAGACTCCCCGCTGAGCATGGAACCCTCAGGGTGGGGCTCCATCCCAGGACCCTGAGATCATGACCCCAGCCCAGACTAAGAGTCTGACGCCCAACTGACTGAGCCACTGAGGCACCTCGGGAGAACAAATCCCAAGCAGGCTCCACATCCAGCACAGAGCCTGTTGCAGGGCTCAATCCCACGGCCCTGAGATCATGACTTGAACCAAAATCAAGAGTCAGATGCTTACCTGACTGAGCCATCCAGGCGCCCCTCCACATTGGTATTTGCAAACAGCTTTATTGAGGTGTAATTCATGTACATAAGATTCATCCTTTTAAAGTGGATGACTCAGGGACCATTAGAATATTCACAAAATGTATAACCATCATCAGTATTGATTTTTAGAGTATTTTCACCACCCACAAAAGAAATCCTACACCTGTTAGTAATCACTGCTTGTTCTCCCCTGTTTAACCCTAGAAAACCACTGACCTGCTTTTGGTCTCTACAAATTTGCCTATTCTGCACATTCCATAGAAATTGAGTCATACAGTATGTGGCCTTTTGTGTCCAGCTTCTTCACTGGACACAGTATTTTCAAGGTTCCTCTGTGTTCTAGTTTGTGTCAGTACTTTCCTCTCTACAGATGAATAATATTCCATTCCATGGTCATACCACGTTTTCATTCTTTACTTCATAGACACACTGATATTTTCCATCGGTTTTATATAATTTTTTCAGTTTTACCAAGGAATAACTTACATAGAGTAAATTTGCCATGTTTAGTTCAATGAGTTTTGACAAATGTGTATAGTTCTGGAACTACCAATCGTCCGCATAAATTCCCCACTGGCCCTCTGCAGGCAATACCCTCCCCATTCCTAGTCCCTAAAAACCACTGATCTGTTCTCTGTTCCTGTAGTTTACTTTTTCTAGAATGTCATATTAATGAATTCACACAGTATGTAGCCTCTTGAGACTGGCTATTTTCACTTAGCTTAATGCATTTGAAACACGCGATCAGTTGTTCTCATAAATATTCTCTGACCCCCTTCAGTAATGTTCTACCAACCCTGGCTCCGCCTCCTTGTCCCCCTGCTTGAGAGTCTCTGGCGGGATCCCCTCTGATACTAGTATGTTCAACTCATGACACGTGACTCACAAAGCCCACCACAGCTTGCACATCAGTGGCTGTCCAAATACTGATGTGAAAAGTGTTTACAAACTGAAGTCCAAGCAACTTGTGGGAAATAAAGCCTGAAGTGTGGGAATGGGGCACATCCATTTTGTTGATCTTCCTATTTAAGAACTCCTCAATGTTTTTTTTTTTTTAAATTTTTCATGGTTTTATTTGTACTTAGTTTTAATCTTAACTAAAACGATGCCGGAAGAGAATTTTCACAGTTGAATAATATACCAAGCTTATTAAAAACAATAGGGTGAGGGTGGCTCAGTTGGTTGGTTAGGCGTCCGACTCTTGATTTCAGGTCAGATCATGATCTCAGGGTCGTGGGATCAAGCCCTGTGTCAGGCTCCGCGTTCAGTGGGGAGTCTGCTTGAGATTCTTTCTCCTTCTGCCCCTCCCCCAACAGGTGTACACAGTCTCTCTCTCCCATTCTCTCTCTCTCTCAAATAAATAAATTAAAAAAAATCAAAACAGTAGGCCCCCAACCCCATCACCAACTTCCCTGTCTCCAGGGACCACTACTTTTATTTCTTTTAACTGATTTTTTTCTCCATCTCTATTATTTTTTCAAAGATTTTATTTACTGAGAGAAAGAGCATACGAGCAGGGGCACATGCAGGGGGAGAGGCAGAAAGAATCTCATGCAGACTGTGCTAAGGGCGGAGCCCAACTCGGGGCTCGATCTCACCCATGCTGAGATCATGACCTGAGCTGAGATCAAGAGTCAGATGCTTAACCGACTGAGCCACCCAGGTGCCCTCCATAGCTTTACATAGCACACTTACATTGATTATTTCTTGCTTTTTCAACATTAGGCAGTACCTATTGACTTCCTGCTGTGGAATATGACAATTGAGCTTTTTCTCACACCCCTGTGCCCCCATCCGCGTCATAGAGCAATATTATAATTTTGGTTAGAACCGTATCCAGTGGGCCATGCCCAGGGCCGTGCAAATGCCACGGACGGGTGAGCTGTGCAGTGTGCTCTGGTGATTGTTTTTTCTTATACAATTTTGTGTTTTCTCTGAAGACAATAATGATTGTTTTGTTTTGTTTTGTTTTGTTAATATCCTGGGTTTTCTATATTCCCACCAATGATTTATCCCCAAACTCTTCCCAGTTTGTACAAATCACCTCTCAACATTTTCCTACACATTAGGTTTCTTCCTTTCTTTCTCTCTGTCTCTCTTCCTCCCTCCTTTCCTTCTTTAAAAAATCTCATCAGGATCCTCCTAACATGCTCCCAACGAGGCTGGCTGATCGCTGGGCCGGGGGCACAGCTGCCAACCTTGGGCCTCTTATCACCATCATCCTGAGAATTCCCTTATTTTTCTCTTGGTTGGAATCCTCATGTTTTTAATGTTTTGGTTAACTATTGCTTTGGTAGAATGCATCTTTTCATAGCTTCCTGAATAAGGTACATGAAGGTAAATTATTCTGAGGCCTAAAACTTCTCGATTCTGTCCTCTGACTAGCTTGGTAGTTGGGCTAGAATGAGTTTCAAAGTGGGACATCATCATCCCTTAGGATTCTGATGGCATTTCTTTATTGTCTTGAGCTTCCAAAGTCATCATTGAGAAGGTCTGCTCTTCTGACCCTTCATCCCTTAGGGTAAACTTATTCTCCCCTCCAGTAAGTCTTTAGAATCTTCTCCTTATCCTCAGTGGCCTAAAATTCAGGGATAATGTGGTTAGTGTGGCTCTAGTTCTCTCTACTGTCCCAGGCCCTGGAGAGGACCTTCCAATCTGAAAACTTAGATTCTCCCATTCTGGGAAACGTTCTTGGGTTATTTCTTCTGTGATTTTTCTACCTCTTTTCTTCCCCATTCTCTCTTTCCAGAACTTCCATGACTTGGCTGTTGAGAATCCTACACTAGGCTTCTCTTTCCATATCTTCATTTTCTACATCTTTGTCCTCTTCCTTTGCTTTCTGGGAGATTCCCTCAAATTTGTCTTTCAGATTTTCTGTTGAGGTTGTTTTTTTTTTTTTTTTTATTTCTGCTCTTCTGCATCTAATTTTTAAGACCTCTTTTGTGTTCTATAATTTAAAAAAAAAAGCATCCTCTTTGTGTTATGGATTCAATATCGTTATATAAATGTCTAGGGATTGTAATGATAGCCTGCCCCTCCCCCTCCCCTTCCCCTGTTCTCCGTGGTCTCTGTTTTCCACCAAAGGATGCCTTGTTTTTTGTTTTTTCATTTTGCCCACTCTCTTCTACACTGAGGGCTTTCCTCCAGTAGCTATGGAGTTGGCTCTCTGGTCCCAGTGGACCCCATAAGACTAACTGAATGATGAACCTCCACTTCATCTCTGTGATCTCGAACCCCGTCTGCCGCTCTGCCTGGCCCTCCATAGCCCAGAGGCAAGCGGGAAGGGGAAGCGAACTGGGGGCTGCCCTGTTCTTAAGCAGCCTTCTGCCATCCTGTGCTTAGCTCCTCACTCGCCCTTCTAGAAACTCACCTTATACCCCAGGAGCCTCTGAGACTATTCTAGATCGCTTCTCCGTTTTCTCCACCCAGCCAAGTCCATTTACTTTATCCATTTTTTTTTTCCCCGCTTCCAAAATTTTGTTTGTTTTGTGTTTTTCCTCTTTCATTGTCTTGGTCCTAATGGCGTATGCTTTTGTTAAGAACAATTTATTTTTACTGAGGACTTAGAAGTTGGGGAGATGACTGGACATGTTTGACCTGCCATTTTGTTTGAAAGTCTGAAGTCATTTAGTTCCTTGCCCAAAACTATTAAATAAAAACAGAAAAAAGCAACCATTTCATGACCCTTCCCCTCACCTAACACTTCGCTCTCGTTGCACTGAAATGGGCAAAGATGTTTGGCGCTGCAGACAAATAAACCAGAAATACTGCACTGCATTCAGGCGAGAGCGGTGTGCCGTGTCCCCTTGTTTTAGGGGATGCCAGCAGTCAGGAATGGTATTCACTAAGATGCCTACACCTGGTGACAGATGTCCGATAGAATCAGAAATGAGCGTCGTGAATTCTGTGTCTTCCCTGCATGAGTGAGAGTCCTAACACCCCAGATCAGGAATTCTTCCGGAATAATAATATTTTTTACAGTTTCTGTTCTTACAATTCAGAGTTGCCTTGATTTTCACTAAGGCAACAATAAAATGCTCAAAGGGCAAGAGGCTACAGGATTCAACTGGATAAGCTAGAGAAGAGAAGCCCTTCAAAAGTGGGCTTGGAAATGTCTTACGAAAGCCCCTCCCAGTACAGATGAACCAACAGTAGCCGAGTCTTGATAAGTTAAACGGTGACTGGTACGTATTGAGCAGGTTTTCTCTACATGGCTTACATTTTTTTATAGTAAAATATTTTTAAAGGGAGGGAGTAAGAAAGCCTTATCTAAGTGTCCTGCCTCGCTGTCAGCTGCCTGGAATTATTCAGATAGTCACTCCCCAGTATCTCCTCCCATGGGCTAAAGTATTACCTCAGTCTAAGGGAAGTTTTCTGTGTGGCAAGACTTACTTTCTTGCTGCTTCATACTTGTGTGTGTGTATCCACACACGTCCACACACATGTGGGCAATACTTGCCAGTTGCACTACTTGACACAGGGGTATCGTTTTAGGCACGACGGGATGGCTGTGGCATGGCGGAAAGATGGCTGGGACGGCAGTCAGGAAGCATGCGTTCTAAGACTTGGACAAATGTCCATGTCTTAATTTCCGTGATTCCTAAGGTCTCTCCCCCAAGCAACCAACCACCATCCTATCTCTGGCCGAATGGCCTGCTGGGGATGTGAACCTGGTCTTGTTAGCATCTTGTTCTTCACAACTGGCCCCAGACTGGGCCACATTGTTCCACATCAGCCCGATGGAGGGGATGAGAGAATGTGCCAGATGCACGGATTGGAGCCAAGAGGACTTTCTTTACCAAGCGATGCCTCCCCTTCTGAGTTCGTGGCTGTCTGGGGTGGCAGTGCTTGTCTTCTGAAATTGCCACCACCAGGATTCTAGAAAGTTCCTAAAGTGTTCACATTCCCCCTTCTGCCACAGATCTCCTTGTCCCATCTACATGCCATCTTTTCGCTGATTTTACTTTTGTGGGAAGAAAGTAATGATCACAAATCTTGCAGTCATCTCCCCCCCGTCCAGAGAGCGGCTTGAAAAGCATATTTTGTACTCGCTTACTTACAGTCTTATGTGGAATTCGATGTTGATCTGAGCAGTGAGTGCCACATAGCCAGTCATGCTTCCTTGGGAATTTACCCCTGAACTTGGCATGTGTGGCGAAGGACCCACGTGCAGGAAGGTTTGGTGCAACATTGTTCCTAAGAGCAGAACCTCAGTTACGGAAGACATAGATGTCTGTCCTAGGGGGATGGTGAATAGCATGGGTCCCGTCCATGTCATGGGCCACTGCGCCACCGTGAAGAACGGAGGTCGGTCTGTTAGTGCTCACGTATTAAGTGGAGCGAGTGGAGATGTTTCCATTTTCTGTAAGCACAAGGACTCCGGATTAATAATAAACGTATCTAGTGCTTACAAATGCTTGTGATATGCCAGGTTTAGATCCAAGCACTTCATATGCTTTAGCTCATTTAATCCTCCAGTGATCCCGTGGGTGATATTTTTTTTAAAGATTTTATTCATTTATTGAGACAGAGAGAGAGTGTGTGTGTGCATGTGCACGAGCAGGGGAGGGACAGAGGGACAGGGAGAGAGAATATCCCAAACAGACTCCCTGCTGAGCACAGAGCACGACATGGGGCTCAATCTCAAGACCCTAAGGTCATGACCTGAGCCGAAATCAAGAGTCAGATGCTTAACTGACTGAGCCACCCAGGAACCCCTCATTTTTTTTTTTTTTATAGCTGAGAAAACTGAACTTGGTCAGTGTTGCACAGTTAGTGGCTGAGCTAGGGTTCAAACCCGGGCATTCTACTACCAGAGCCGTGCACTTCACCATGGAGGGGCACACACACACACACACACACACACACACACACACACTCTCACAGAGCACTCATGAATGCACTGAACATTTCTAGTATGTTACTAGTGGTTGCCTTTGGGGAGGGAAGTTCATAAGGGGTAGATATCTTAGGTGAAAATGAAATAATTATTATTGAACGCCTTTTGTGTCATTGACATTTATTACATGTTCTTTTTTTTTTCAAATAACAAAAATGTTAGCACATTTTAAAAAGTCGTGTGGCAGATTTTAACTTGACTTATTGTGGTGATCATTTTACAATATATACAAATATCGAATCATTATGTTGTATACCCAGAACTAATATAATGTTGTATGTCGGTTATACCTCAATAAGAATAATAATAAAATAAAAAGTCACATGGTATGAAAATTGATGAAGCAGGAGAAGTAGAATATTACATCCATGATTCTACTATGTGGAATATTTTTCTTTTCTTGTCCCTCACTTTTTATTTTATTTATTTATTTAATTTTATTTATTTTATTTTATTTTATTTATTTATTTATTTAATTTTATTTTTTTAAGTAAGCTCTACACCCAACATGGGGCTTGAACTCATGACCCTGAGATCAAGAGTCGCATGCTCTATGGACTGAGCCAGCCAGGCACCCCTGTCCCTCACTCTTTTTTTTTTTTTAAAGATTTTATTTATTTATTTGACAGAGAGATAGTGAGAGCAGGAACACAAGCAGGGGGAGTGAAAGAGGGAGAAGCAGGCTTCCCGAGGAGCAGGGAGCCCCAACAGAGGGCTCAATCCCGGGATCATGACCTGAGCCGAAAGCCAATGAATAATGACTGAGCCACCCAGGTGCCCTGTCCCTTGCTTTTTAACTGAGAGTTTAACTCAAAGTCCCAGTCAGCCTGCCATTGACCCTAAGTCCCTAGCAAAATCAAGAATTCTATGAAAATGCCTTATTATATATAGCTACATTTAGTGACACCTTTTTAAAACTACAGAATTGGAATACCTTTTGTATTCCAATAAAATTAAAATAAAAATATAAAAAATATAGATAATATAATAATATAATACATAATATATTTATATTATATATATTATTTTATATCTATATTTATAAAATTACTCCCCTCTAATAGCAATTACAAGGAGTCCCATAAACCAGTTACTAACCCTAGCCCACCACTGTAAAGAAAGATTTTTAGTACTTACTCGTACATGGCATATCACAAAAGCAGGGTACAGTTTGCTTTTTTGTCTGTGACATGACCCAGAGGAAAACCTAAAATGTGACGGACAGCCTTCTAATTCACAGGACCACGGCTGTAACAGATCACGGATGAGTCAGTCCTGCCTCTGGTATTTTATAGGAGAAATTCATTAGGAGGCTTCTATACTCCTTAGAGAATGTTCAAAGTTATTCCTGAACGAGCTGCCTGAATTATGGGACAATTTAGGCAGTTGAAAACTGTTTCAAATTGACCACTAAACCAAAAAGTTTGCTGGGATTATGAAATCAGATTGTAGTAAGGGATCGCAAGACATCTGCCGATGTAGTCGTTCCCAAATACAACTGGTCACCAGAATCACCTGCGGGACATTTGTTGTGGTTAGTACAGATTTCTGGGTCCTCCCTAAAAATTCAGTAACTCAGGGAGGGGACCCAAATGCTTGCAACCTATCACCTCTGATTTCTGCGGCTTGACCAAGTTTGTTTATATCCAGTTTGGTTTATCCTACTCTATTTACCTACATAGTTTTGATTCATCTAATTGTATTTTTGTGAAGTAGTCAGTCGAATAATAAAATGCCCTGTAACACATTTAAAGATACCTTGGGCTGCATTTAGGGGTGCCTGGGTAGCTTAGTTGAGCGACCGATTCTTGGTTTCAATTCCGGTCATGATCTTGGGGTCGTGGGATCCAACCCTGAGTAGGGCTCCGCACTCGGCAGGGAGCCTGCTCGGGACTCTTTCCTTCTCCCTCTGCCCTCCCTCTTCTCACTCTCTCTCTCTCTAAAATAAATAAATAAAATCTTAAAAAAAAAAAAAAAGATACATTGGTTTGCATTTATATAGACTATATGAGTTATAACACATAGAACAATAATTTATATGTGTTCAGCTTTTTATAGTTAATAAAAGGCATTTGTGGATATTCTAATGGATGAAATAATGTGTAGTGGTCAAAAATACAGATTGCAGTCTGAATCTAATCATATAGTATATGTTAATTCATTGATTTAAATAAAATAAACTTTTTAAAAAAAATACAGTTTCCAGGGACGCCTGGATGGCTCAGACAGTTAAGTGTCTGACTCTTGATCTTAGCTTAGGTTTTGATCTCATGGTGGTGAGTTCAAGCCCCACGTTGGGCTCCATGCTAGACATGGCGTTGACTTTAAGGAAGGAAAAAAAAATACAGATTCTAGAGTCAGACTTAGCTTAGCTTCTGAAGGAGATCAGAATCTCCATCCCAAAATATCCCACTCTGGTATAAGGCTTATTTTGAGCTGAAGGCAACTGAGACTCAACAGATGCTGAATCTGTTTTAGTTTTTTCCATCTTCCCACATCTGCCTGAAAGCAGGACATAAATTTTGCCTTGTGAAAGTGGTTCCCCCCCGGTACTGAAAAAATGAGAACAACACTTTAATTATTGAGATATAATTAACAGACAATGTTATACTAGTTTCGATTTTACAACATCTTGATTGGATATTTGTCTGTGTTTCTCAGTGCTCACCACGGTAGGTATAGTCACCATCTGTCACCATCCAGTGTCATTACAGTATTACTGACTCTATTCCCTATGCTGTACTCTTCATCTTGGTGACTTACTACTTTATAGCTGGAGGTTCGTACCCCTTAATCCCCTTTATCTATTTTGCCCATCCTCCCACTCACCTCCCCTCTGGCAACCACTGGTTGGTTCTCCGTACTTAAGAGTCCACTTTGTTTGTCTGTTTTATTTTTTATACTCCACATATAAGTGAAATCACATGGTATTTATCTTTCTCTGTCTGCCTTAATTCACTTAGCATAATACCCTCTAGGGCCATCCATGTTTTTGCAAATGGCAACACCTCATTCTTTTTTACGGCTGAGTAATATTCTATTGTGTATTCTTTATCCATTCCTCTATCTGTGCACACTTGGGCTGCTTCCATATCTTGGCTATTGTAAATAATGCTGCCATACACATAGAAGTGCATGTATCTTTTTGAACCAGTGTTTTTATTTTCTTTAGGTGAATACTCAGTAATGGAATTACTGGATCATTTGTTGATTCTATTTTTAACTGTTAAAGGAACCTCCGTACTGGTTTCTGCAGTGGCTGCACCAGTTTGCATTCTCACCAACAGTGCGTGAGGGTTGGTTTTCCTCCACATCCTCGCCAACACTTGCTGTTTCTCGTGTTTTTGATTTCAGCCATTCTGATATGTGTGAGGTGATATCTCATTGTGGTTTTGATTTACATTTCTCTGATGCTTAGTGATGTTGAGCATCTTTTCCTGTGTCCGTTGGCCATCTGGATGGCTTGTTGGGAGAACTGTCAGTTCATGTCTTCTGCCCGTTTTAATTGGCTTATTTGTGTGAGTGTGTTGAGTTGTATAAGTTCTTTATATATTCTGGATATTAGCCCCTTATCATTATATCATTTGCAAATATTTTCTCCCGTTCAGTAGGTTGCCTTTTGTCTTGCTGATCATTTCCTTTGCTATGCAAAAGTTCTGATTGTGGTGTACTCCCAATAGTTTAATTTTGCTTTTGTTTCCCTTGCCCGAGGAGACATATCCATAAATAAATGTTGCTAAGGGTGATGTCCAAGAGATTACTGGCTGTGTTTTCTTTTCGGAGTTTACGGTTTCAGGTCTCACATTTAGGTCTTTAATCCATAGTGACTTTATTGTTGTGTATGGTGATCTAGTTCCATTCTTTGGCATGTAGCTGTCCAGTTTTCCCAGCATCATTTTTGAAAAGACTATTTTTTCCCCTGTGGTATACTCAAAAACGGAGACAGGGAACTGACACCAAGACAAGTTTGCATAAACAGACCTTACTAAAAATAACGCTTACCTTCCATCAGTTCTTTCAACTGTCTCCTAGTCACTTCCCCATGATTTATCATTCCTCAAAGTCCAAATCTCCTCTCTTTTGTTAAAATGGTATATTAGCCCTTAAGTCTGCTTTTTTGAGTTTTGATTCTTCATTGTAAACTCTCATGTGTGTAAATGTTATTCAAAGTTGTATGCCTTGGGACACCTGGGTGGCTCAGTCGGTTGAGTGTCCATCCAGCTCTCGGTTTCAGCTCAGGTCATGATCTTGTGGGTTGCGTGATCGTGCCCCATGTGGAGCTCCCTACTCAGCAGGGAGTCTGCTTGAAGATTCTCTCCCTCTGCCCCTCCCTCCCAGTGGCACATTCTCTCTTTTTCAAAAGGTTAAATAAATCTCAAAAGAAAAATTGTATGTCTTTTCTCTTGTTAATTTATCTGTTGTTAGTTTAATTTGCAGGCCCCCAGTGCTTGAACATAAGACAGCAGAGGAAAAGTTTTCCTCCCCACACTTCAAATCTCAGTCCTACAACTTCCTCTCTGACTTTGGAGTCATTTTCTTTTTTTTAATCTTCTGTGTGGCTTATTTTCTTTATCTACAAAATGATGATAATAATAGTGCTCTCATGGAGTTGTAAAGCTTGAATGAGTTAATACTTTTAAGCCCTTAGATCAAAGTCTGGTATTTAGTAATTGCTTGGCAGATATTGACTGTTATTTTATGTGATCTTCAAAAGGTATAATAACTGCCATTTTATGATGGTGGAAATTGAAGTTTGGAGAGGTTGTATTACTTGCTCCAGGCCAGATGAAAAATAGTGGAAACTCAAAACCAGATCTTCTGACTCCAGATTTTATGCTGTCTGGCTTTTAAGTATTTACTATTTAACATCATAGCATTGTTTATAACTTTAATTCTTGCCAAGAGGATTTGGGGTGAAGATTTAATATTGATTGACCAGAGGACTCTAGAAATAGAAGAAAAAGTGGAAAGATACAAAACAGCAGGGAGAACTCACTTTAAAAATAGCTATGGATACTGAGTAAAAGAAGGTTTAGACAACAAAGAGTAAATGACATATGTAAGGTTAAGTATGGGTATGAAATTGAATTAGATAAGTGAGATGATAACAAAGATAAAAGATCACATTGGCTTTTGCTGAATCTACTGTAAACAAGGGTAATAACAAAGAGCTGACGAGAGGAAGTGAATACCTTTTCACAGTGACTGCTTCCCAGATATCGTTCACTCGACTCAGAAACTGTAAAGATACAGCCCACTCAAACAGTGCAACGGATTTCAGCGCAACACCAGGATGAAATTGAACAGAGATCCAACTAGTGTTATTGGTCATGTGGAAACAGAAAATTATAAGCTCCATATTCTTTCCTTTAACACTTGGCAAGAGATTATAATGGAAGCCAGAAACTACAGGCCCTGTTGGCAGCTAAATTTTTTTTTTTTTTAAGAGTTAATTTTTAGGGGCACCTGGGTGGCTCAGTCAACTAAGCATCTGCCTTAGGCTCAGGTCATGATCCCAGGGCCCTGGGATCGAGTCCCACATCAGGCTCTCTGCTCAATGGGGAGGCTGCTTTTTCTTCTCCCTCTCCCTCTGCTGCTCCCCCTGCTTGTGGTTGTCCCCCTTTCTCCCTCTGTCAAATAAATAAAGAAACTCTTAAAAAAAAATAACAATGACAAAGGGCTGGGGCGCCCAGGTGGCACAGTCAGTTAAGCGTCTGACTCTTGATTTCGGCTCGTGTCATGATCTCAGGGTCAGGCTCTATGCTCAGCACAGAATCTACTTAAGACTCTCTGTCCCTCTCCCTCTGCCCTTCTCCCCCACTCCTCTGTCTTTCAAATAAATAAGTCTTAAAAAAAAAAAAAAGAATGACGAAGGGCTTTCTTATAATCAAGAGGTTATTTTTAGTAGTTTTAAGGAATATTCACTTGTAATTTAGAATTTAAGTATTTGTTATATGAAACTTGGTTTCTTAGAATTTTTGATTGAGAAACTGTTTCTTTTCTTTGAGCTTATAGTTGATATCAAGCTTATGATTGGAGAGGGCTTGATTTACCTACTGCTAAGTCCTCGCTAATCTATCTCTACTGAACTAAAGATCCGTGTAAACTCTCTTAAACTTAGGCACAGACAGCATTTAGTACTTGGGAAATTCTGGGTTTTTACAAATAAAAATAAAGAGTTTCTAGCTGGGTAAAAATCTTGACATGTGCATCAGGGGCCACTTGGACATGACTTGGGAGTCTTGGCTGGAATACGAAATGCCTACAGTTGGGTACTGAAATCAGCGACATGAAAAGGACAGATGGAGGCTTGAGTCAGGGGGGTCCCAGTGATGAGTCTAGAAAATCCAACGCAATCTCCAGCCAGATCTCTAGACGTGGGGAGGGCAGGTGAAGCAGCTAATGGGTTTTTCTCCTTTGCATCACCCCTGAATCATATATTAGGACTCAAGGACCCTGTTTCAAGAGGGACCATGAGAGAGCACGGAGCGTAGCCCCATGTGGCAGCTGTGGGCTATACAGCGGGCATCTCCCTTCAAGGAGAACTGGCAGGGAGATGCAGGGAACTGCAGCTCAAGCTACAGCACCTTCAGGCTCTGCTCAGCTTTCTTACTAAAGCCACTCTCTGCCCAGACAGCTCCCAGCCCAAGACTGAGCTCAGTGGGAGTCCAGGCACCCGGCCACTTCTGCCGAGGGCAGGACCCGCCTCACGCGCAGTCTTGGATCTCCTGGTTGGACTGGGCAAGGCTCTGAGTCTGCAGCACGGTCTGAGCTCTCTGCACAATCCTGCTTGTTTCCCCACCCCTCTCCCAGCGGTCAGATTAGCATCCGGGCTGAAGGCTTCCCCAGCCTCGTGCTCATTTACTTCTCCCCCTTCTCTCTCACCTCTTAGGCGTGGCCCCCTCCCCTCCCCCAGTGCATCGCCGGCACTGCTCAACGCCATCTTGTCTTCTGCTTCCTGAGAAACCCCAAACGAAGCCTAGGTCAATGCTTCTTTAACACGTAACCCCTCCAATCCCTCCATCAAAGGACCAGGTTACAGCAGGACAGAGAGCAATATTCTATTTTTTTTAAAGAAGGATGTTTAAGTGTTGGCGGCCTCCTTCAAATACTTTGATGGTGGATATAAAAACCATGGGTCTCATCCTACTGTCTTTGTGAACCAGCGGTGGGATGCGAGCCTCTGGTGAGCCTCCCTCCCCCATCTCTTTACAGACTATCTAGCTTTAAAGTCCTTTGGTTCCATGAATAACTGAGCGTTTTCACATAAAAGTAGAAGCCAGTTTCTTCCAGGTTGTTCTAACAAGCGGAAACAAAAGTAGTTCTAGGAGGAGGATTTCACTCCACACGGAGAAGAACCTTTCAACCACCAGGAGAGTCTGGAAATGGGACAGATTATTACTAGAAGGTGGAGGCTCCCGTATTACTTTGCTGGGAGAATACCACAGAGTAGGTGGCTTAAACGACATAAATTTATTTTCTCACAGTTCTGGAGGCTGGAAGTCCAAGATCACGGGGTCAGCAGGGTTGGTTTCTTCTGAGGCCTCTCTCCTCAGCTTGTCGAGAGCCACCTTCCTGCTGTGTCCTCATGTGGTCTCTCCTCTGAGCCCACACACGTCTACATAATTTCCTCCTCTTCTCGGGATACCAGTCATGTCCTATTGGATTAGAGCCTACCCACCTAGTGACCTCATTGGAACGTAATTACCTCCTTAGAGATGTTCTCTCCAAATACAGTTACATTCTCAGGTACTGGTGTTTAGGGCTCCAACATGTAAGTGTTGGGGGACACAATTCAGCCCATGACAGCCTCTCCGAGGACATTTTCAATCAGAGTCCTGGTAGACCTGGTAGACGCTGTTAGAAAGTTGTAGACCGAATGTATCTACCACGGAGTGTGTCTAAGGCCCTTCCTTAGACAAGGATTCAAGTGCAAGTAGTTTGTTTGGGAGGTGGTTACAAGAAATACTGGGAGGGCAAGGAGTGGCAAAATGAGGCAGGATAGAGAAGGAAGCCAATCAAAAGTGCTTTTTTTTTTTTTTTCTTAAAGATTTTATTTATTTATTTGAGAGAGGGAGAGAGAGACAGAGTACGGGCAGGGGGCAGGCAGAGGGACAAGCAGACTCCGCGCTGAGTGCAGAGCTCTACGTGAGGCTCCACCTAGGACCCTGAGATCATGACCTGAGCCAAAATCAGGAGTCGGTCGCTTAACCAACCGAGTCACCGAGGTGTCCCCAAAAGTACTTTTTAAGCCTATTATCACTGTGGGTAAGTAGGGCGTAAGCCTGTTGGGAACGGTACAGAGATGCACCTCTGTTGTCCCACCCAGAGGCGGGAGGGCTGGAAAATTTGTCCACTGGCTCCTCTGCTGAGGGCTGCCTTCTGGGGACATTCACTCGTGACACGTCCAGCCTGCCCCACACAGCCCCAGCCAGTTGCCGAAGCCAGCCAGGCTCCTGGTAAAGAGCTGCAGGTGCTGACCGTTGGAAGCCAGGCCGGCATTTTCATAAAGGGTTCCTGCCAAGGAGACGTGCACACGGCCCTGGCGCTCCTCCCGCAGCGTCAGCTTGATTTTAGCCACAGCTGAGGTGACTCACAGCGGACAGAACGCGCAGTAGAGCCAGTCACCGTTTGGTCTGGAAGGGGTATTGCTTCCCACATGTAGGAGCTAAGAGCCAGAGCACAACAGCATAAAAAGAACATTTGTTTCTTGGAACAAGCAAGAGCTTTCCTTCAAGAGAGTGAGGGGAGTTCTGTGAAGGCTGTCCTACTCCAACTATCGTACTGAGAAAACATTACATATGATGCGGCTCCCGGGTGGTTCAGTCGGTTTGGCGTCCAACCTTGGTTTCAGCTCAGGTCATGATCTCAGAGTCATGGGATTGAGCCCCACATCGGGCTCCGCACTCAGCAGTGAGTGTGCTTGTCCCTCTCCCCCTCTCTCCCTCTCCACTGCCCCTCCCCCTGCTTGCACAAGCCCACTCTCTCTCTCTCTCTCAAATAAATAAATACATAAATAAATAAATAAATAAAATCTTTTTTAAAGACCCCCAAAACATTACCATATGAAATCGCGATCAAGTGAAGAGTAAAATCCCCAGGAAATGTCCTATAAAATATACATAACAGGAGCGCGCCTGGGTGGCTCAGTCAGTTGAGCGTCCGACTCTTGATTTCTGCTCAGGTCGTGATCTCAGAGCTGTAAGACGGGCCCACGTCAGGCTCCGTACTGGGTGTGGATCCTGCCTCAGATTCTCTCCCTCTCCCTCTGCCCCTCCCCCTGCTCTCTCCCTCTCTCTCAAAAAAATATACATATATACATAACAATTTATCATTTTAACCGTTTCTCAGTGTGCGATTTGGGGGCATGAAGTACGTTCACACTGACGTACAGCCTTGACCACTGTGCATCTCCAGAACTGTTCTCCTCTTTCCAAACTGAAACTCCACGCACATTAAGCATGAACTCACCATTGCCTCTTCCCCCCCGCCCTGGTGACCACCGTTCCCCTTTCTGTCTCTATGAATTCGACTCTGCCAGGTACCTCATATCAATGGAATCTTGATCCTGGCTTATTTATTCCACTCTGCACAATGCCTTCAAGGTTCATATTGAAGCATGTAGTAGAACTTCATTCCTTTTTAAGGTTGAAGAACTATTCTGTTGTATGTATATACCATGTGCTGTTTATCCATCCACCCATCATTGAACACTTAAGTTGCTTCTACCTTTTGGCCGTGGTGAATAAGGCTGCTATGAATGTGGGTGTACAAATAAATATCTGTTTAAGACCTAGCTTTCAGTCCTTTGGGCATATCCTCAGCAATGGAATTGCTGGATCGCATGGTAATTCTATGTTCTACTTTTGAGGAACCACTATACTATTTTCTCTTATTCCATATCTTTTTAAGCCCTCTGTAAATCCTGTTAAAAATTATTAAGCATGCTTGAACACAAAGGAATGAGAGCACGTAGAAGACGAACAAAACGATGTAAGTTTTCTCCTTTCATGTGTCCTAGAGGTGCCACATGGTTGGGGATTTGCAGGGGTACATGGTGTGTCCCTTGTCCTTAGATGTCAAGGCTCTTCTTTTGGTCTCTCCATTGCCACTTTCTCCCTTCTGTGACATATTCTAATTATCCCTGCTTTTGTGTCTACCATTGATGCTTCCAATAGGGATATCTGTCCATCTCCCCTTCTTGTCTCGAAGCTTTCCTTTGATCTGATCTTCTCAGAATTCTGGTTCCTTCCCCTCCCCCAACAATTTTCATCTTTTTGCAAAAGGGCTGGTCTTGTGTCCATAGAAGCCATCAATTAGAGGACTCCTTTGCTTCCTTGGAATAAAATGGTCCATTTCAGCCCATCAACGGAAGTTCTGGGTCTTCAGCATTTAGGGTTGCATTCATTTTAATGTCTTGGAGTTGTCTTCTCCATCTGTGATTACTCAGGATAAATTCAGAAGAGTCAAATATAACTCACTATATATAGTTTTCCTTTATATGATACAGCTCTAAAGTCGTGACTTCACAGAAGTATATCGAATCTCAAATAAATATGAGTCCATTCTGATCATGGCAGTGGGCCATGATAAAAGGTAAAAAGGAATTTCAAAACCTACAAAATACATTGATTGATTTTCAAAACCTACATTGGATCTGGAAGACCGTAGCACTCTGATCAGGAGACATCTGCTCTGAGCCTCACCATAATGTGACTAGCGTCACCCTCAAAGTCTCCACTGCTCTTGGCCCTAATTCTCTGCTTACCAGGCAACCTTCTACTTACCTCATTTGGGCTTTCCAAGAACCTAAATGCCTGGAAATGAGTACCCAGGCTGGTTTGACTTTGCAGGGGCATGAGAAAAGGGGTGTAAATAAATCACTCCAGTTATCATCAGAAACTAGTAAATGGACATTTCTGTATTATATATTATTTGTCTCTTCTAAATTTGGTCAACACCAATGTAACCAACTGTGGGGCATGACAGGATTGTGCTTTAAAATATATAAGATTGGGGCACCTGGGTGGCCTAGTGGGTTAAAGCCTCTGCCTTCGGCTCAGGTCATGATCTCAGGGTCCTGGGATTGAGCCCCGCATTGGGCTCTCTGCTCAGCAGGGAGCCTGCTTCCCCCTCTCTCTCTGCCTGCCTCTCTGCCTACTTGTGATCTCTCTCTCTCTCTGTCAAATAAATAAATAAAAAATAAAATAAAATAAAATAAATAAGATGGAGTGTCAGATTCAAGATCCTGAATGCTGATAAAGTACTAACATGACGTGTGATATATATCCAAACTCCCACCTCACCCCCCGCCCCCAGCCCCTGTGTCTCCCTGAGCTTATTTCAAACTACGGCAATGATCTCACCTTGTCTCGCCTTTAGAAATGTTCCAGTGTTGTCTCACAAAAGGGCTGTTCCTGTAAATGATATAAAAGTCAATGGGAAATGATCACTTGGACTCCTTTCATCCTTCATGTTATAACAAATGGTCAGAAGTGGCCCTGTCCAACCTTTCCAAGAAATTTTTCTCTAGAAGGCGGGGCAGTTGAAAATCATTGGGTTGCATTTCTTTTTCTTCTCCATAGTTGATAAAGCTGCCACTTCCCAGGACATATCCTTTGCCCTTGAGGGCAAAATGGGAAGAAAAAGTTACTCTGTGCTAATTAAGTGATCCACTCTGAATTACATTAAATTTTTTTTTTTTAAAGGACAGCTGTCTACCATTCAGTTACTATTAGGTGTCATGGGTGGTCCTGAAAGATGGTCCCGTTCAGTGAGGCCAGGACTCCTGCAAACTTAGAAGCCAAATACTGAGTTTACTTAGGCAACCATTCATACGGGTTCTCAAACTCCTACAGCAAAAGTAATATTCAACAAACATCGGGGCCGTATTCCAAATTTCTAGTATTATTCCTCAGGGGGGAATTTTATTCTTTCACTATTCTGCATGTTAAAATCATTAGATTTTATATAACATCTACGGTATTAACTCAAAAGTACAAGAAAATGCTGGCTTACGTCTCTGCCTTCTTGTTTATATAAGTATATGGTAAAAAGAAAATGATTCTTTTTCTTTTTATTCTCCAAATTTATTCTCCAAAATAAATTTTGGAGAAAGAGCAAGTGAGCGATGGGGAGGGGCAGAGGGAGAGGGAAAAATTTTAGAAGACTCTGTGCTGAGCCCAGAGCCCAGCGCAGGGCTTGATCTCACAACCTTGAGATCATGACCTGAGCCAAAACCGAGACTGGGACACTTAACCGACTGAGCCACTCAGGTGCCCCCAGAAAATGATTCTAATATGAATATTTGTTACAGTCTTCCCCAAACACCGAAAGTCCTAAAAGGCCCCCTAACTACTCACCAGCCTACTCACATTTTCATTTAAATTGGGTAAATGAGCTAGATTATAGAAATAGGTAGTAATAAACATTCGAATTCTATTAAAACTGTTACAAAATAAAAATGTTATGGAAGAAAGCTAGTTTCAGTGTACTACCATAATCTAATTATTTTGAAAGAGGGAATCTGACCTAGAGGAATAATTAAACCATTTAAAAAAGGGCCTCACATCCCTTGCTAAATTGGCAACTAGAGATTTTTGCTGCACCTCACTTCAGGGAAAATTGTGCCGTGTTTGTTTCTATAGAGGGAAAGCAACAAAGTAATGCCACCTTTGGTCCCTCTGATTCTTACCATTGCTGGTTATCCATTGTCATTTTGGGGTTATTTAGAGAGAAATTAACTCTTAACGAGCAAGCTGAGGTATTTTTAGTGAGTGGGTAATTCCTCCAAGCATCTGGAATATTCTGGAGAGTCCCAGAATTTTTTCTTAGAACGCGGCCTTCAGATTATTATGAAGGAATATCTGTCAAGGGAGCAGGCTCCAGCGTATTTAATTTGGCACTTTGTTAGCTTGGCTTGATCTCGGAAGGATTTCAGTCCTGTGGACTGTGGACATGAATGTCTCACTCGGATCTCTGCCTTCTTCACATAGCTTTTTTTTTTTTCCTTAAGTCTTCAAGGGCAGACATAACTAAATACCACAGACTGGATGGCTTACACGACAGAAGTTTATTTTCTCACAGCTCCAGAGGTTCTAAGTCCAAGATCAATGTGTTATCGGGGTTGGTTTCTGGCAAGATGGCCACCTTCTTGCTATGTCCTCACGTGGCTTTTTATTTTATGCACCAAGAGAGAAAGGGAGCTCTCTGGGGTCTTTCCTCCTCTTTTAAGGACCCCAGCCCTATTAGATTAGGGCCCTACCCTAAGACCTCATTCTACCTTACTACCTCCTGAAAGATCCTGTCTCCAAAAGCAGTCGCCCTGGAGGTTAGGACTTGAAATATATGAATTTGGGGGGGATACAGTTCAGCCCATAACAATTCTGCGTCTCTCTGCTCTTCTTAGAAAGTCACCGGTCGTACTGGATTTGGACCCAGGCCACTCCAGTCCGACCCCATCTTAACTTAGTTACTCTGCACAGACGTGTTTCCGAACAAGGTCACATGCACAGGGCCCTGGGGTTCGGCCTTCAGCACATCTTTTGGGGAACACAGTTTAACCCCGTGAATTTTAACAAGTGTTAATGTTCTCTCGAATGACTCAGCATCCTTCTGACGGTCCATGCGTGCTCTGGGTTGTGACTCAGGGCTGTCTTCGAGACTCGGTGTGCACTCGCCCTGGTTGTTTACGGGACCTCAGGGTTGACCTTTAAGCAGATGTACCTGCACAGTGATCCTCAGTGGCTGGAGGGCTTGGTGTGTCTGTTCCTTGAGGAGGGAGACCAGGGTCGTCCACACTGCACAAACATTTGCTGGGTAATTGCTTCTCTGGCTCTACTTTCTGTCCGGTGATTACGTCCAATCCTTGCGCTCACAGCCTGACTCCCAGGCTCGAGACCGGGTTCTGCTAATGACTAAATGTACGGCCTCAGGCAACATATCTCCCAGTGGCTTTCAAACTGCTGCACGCAGAATCCCC
>CM052883.1:10898448-10911044 GCA_028534135.1 Potos flavus | reverse complement strand
CTGTTGATGGACATCTAGGTTCTTTCCATAGTTTGGCTATTGTGGACATTGCTGCTATAAACATTCGGGTACACGTGCCCCTTCGGATCACTACATTTGTATCTTTAGGGTAAATACCCAGTAGTGCGATTGCTGGGTCGTAGGGTAGCTCTATTTTCAACTTTTTGAGGAACCTCCATACTGTTTTCCAGAGTGGCTGTACCAGCTTGCATTCCCACCAACAGTGTAGGAGGGTTCCCAAGAAAGGTATCTTTTAAATTACTTGATTTCTTGGGGATAAATGCTTAGATTTTCAACTATGTCACTTCCATATTGGCCTCCTCCCTTTTCTTCCTGCCATCATGGCGTCTGGTGTAGGAGCGGTATCTTAGCCCGGGTGCCATGACAGAATACCAGAGATGGGGGCGGGGCGGGAGACGACTTAACACACATCTACTTTCTCGAAGTTCTGGAGTCTCCAAGTCCAAGTTCTCTAGTGAGAACCCTCTTCCTAGCTTCTAGACCGCCACCTTCTTGCTGTGTCCTCACATGGGGGGGGCAATCGAGGTAGAGAGAGCTGGTAAACCACTGAGATGTGATTGGCCTCCTCTGGCCTTCTGGAATGACACGCTGGCGCCTAGCACTGGACCCGGGCAGGCGGCTATCTCATTTGGTTCTTCCCTGGGCCTCTACTGGCCCAGGGATGGTCTCTGAAGTTCCCCATCCCCGCAGGCCCCAAGCACCTGGGGACCTCTTGTAAGCATGCCTGGGCCTTGGGGAGGTAGGAACCCCTCTCTTCCCAGTGCAGCCTCCTCACTCACGCGCTTTGCTGAAAGTTGACTCCATGTGATGCCTAGCAAAGTGTGCCACTGGCATTGGTATCCCAGGGGTCTCTGTTCTCTCATGTTTCTGTGACACCGAGGGGGGAAGAAATGCTCCATTTCCAGCCTCTCCTTCCCACACTCCAAAATCCTCACCAGTTTACACGTCTCTTGTGCAGAGAAACGTAAGCACAGGAGGCCCCACCACTAGGCTGAGAGGGGCCTGCTTACAAGGTTAGCCCTTGGATGGCATCTGGGAACTTAGATTTCTGGAAGTTTCCCACCACGAACTGGTCAGAGTGGCTCACTGGGCCTGAACTCTTTCTACAAACGATAGGGTGTATGCCAAACACCCGATTTCCTTCTGGAAGGCTGGGATTTCGATACACATCAGGCAGAGGGTACTATGGAATCAGCCCCCAATAAAGACCCCGGGCACTGAATCTGTACTGAGTTTCCCCGGTAGACAACTCTTACCACATGTTTTCACAACGTGCCACGTAGGGAAGTAAGCATGCTCTGTGTGACTCCAAGAGGCAGAGGATTCTGGAAGCTTGTGCCTAGCTTCCCCGAATTGCCCCACGCACCTTTTGCCTTTGCTGGTTTTGCTTTGGATGCTTTCGATGTAACAAATCGTAGTCGTAAGTATGATTATATGCTGAGTCTGTGGGTCCTCCTGGGAATTGCTGAACCTGGGGGTGACCTTAGGAACCCCCTTACTCGCAGCCCTACCTCATCTGGTCCAGGCACCTTGCTGATCTCATCACCCACTGCCCTACCCGGCCCCTCTCCCCAGACTCACGAACATACGCCGCTCCTTCTGTCTGGAAAGCTCTCCCCAACGCCGGCTCCCTCACGTAGCTCAGGCCCCCGCTCTGAGACCATGCGTCCCGAGAGTTTCCCTTGATCTCCGCAATGCAAAATTGCACCTGCCCCATCATTCCCTGCGCCCTCCCCCCACTTGTTTCTCTTGTCACATTTTCTTTTCTTTTTTTTTTTTTTTCTTGTCACATTTCTATGGCTACATTTCTATTTACTAGTCCCTGGACTGACTGCCCACCCCCAGGTGCCTGCACCAGAACGAACGGTCCATAAAGTAGTAATGTTTTATTTCCTTCCTATTTTGAGCAAACCATCCCAGAAAGATGATTGCATGAGATAACATGATGTCTGGGATTTGCTTTAAACTTTATTGAATTAAAAAATATATATATGCTGCCCTGCCCAAGAGCACCAGGAACTCCCTGGAGAAACCATTGAATGCCAAAGGTATGTTTGCGTTCATGCAATGATTACGTGATAAAGACAGGTTACCGTGTGATAACTCCACAGGTCTTTTATTTATATGTCTTTTCTAAATTTATCTGAAAAATTTCAAACAAAAGTATAAAAGATAGTAGAATAAATTTCTATAATATGGAATGTAAAGTAAGTTATCACTAAGATTCTGTCACCTTTGGTCCCTCTTTTTCCACTTCACTGTAATATTTTTCAAGCACATTTCAGATTTCATGCCATTTTACTCCTCCACACCTCATCATGTATCTCTAAAAATGATATGGACATTTTCTTACATCACCACAGGCCATTTATCACACCTTCCAAAATTAATAATAATTCTTGGAATCGTAATACCTAGACCATAATAAAAATTCCCTGGTTGTCTTAAAAAGCGTCTCTACATTTGTTCTGTCAGAATCCAAATCCACACGAACTCCACATACGTCCTTTTGTTCTGTCTCTTGAGTCTCTGCTAATCTAAAACAACCCCCTTTCATTTTTTGGTCATGCCATTTGTTGCATAATATGGTGGTTTTCTTTAAACTAAAATGTTTATTTCTGAAGCACAGATTAGAACAAATGGGGGACAAATGCAGAATTTTCATGTATGGTGGAAATATGGTCTTGTTAAAAACATGAGAAAGGCAGAATTAGGGAGAAAGGATCTCACTGGTTTCTTGCTCAGAGCTCACTGTGTGGGACCTTGACCGAATTACAGTCCGCTTTGTACTTCTCTAAAGATAAGAATGATTTTAATTGGGCGCCTGGGTGGCTCAGTTGGTTGAGTGACTGCCTTCAGCTCAGGTTATGATCCTGGAGTCCCGGGATCGAGTCCTGCATGGGGCTCCCTGCTCGGCAGGGGGTCTGCTTCTCCCTCTGACCTTCTCCCTCTTGTGCTTGCTCTCTCATTCGCTCTCTCTTTCTCAAATAAATAAAATCTTAAAAAAAAAAAGATATTAATTTACATACTTTGTTGGATGCTGGTGGTGGTCTCTGTCGCTGGGATGTTTAGTTTAGTGCCTGGTACGTAGGAGGCTTTGTGTAGACAGCTGAGCAGTCAGACAATTTCATCAAATGATACTCTGAAACATGACAGCGGTGTTTGGTCTTCACGATCAATGTGAATGTCAGAATTCGGTCATCAGCTGTGGTAAAGTGGGATGGAGGGGCCGCATTTCCCTCCCGAGTTTGCTGCTTTGGCGGTGGGTCACTGGGCAAATTCTAATCTCTCATGTCTTGGTTCCTTATCGGCAATGCTTGACAATGACAAAATTTAAAGTACAGCCATCTTTGTTGTGAATTTTTTCCTGAAACCCCATTTCATACAATATGGTTTGGAAAAGGCCATCCTTGGACGTCAGGGGACTTAACTTTCAAAAGTGGTGATTGCTCAGAAACCTGCATTTTGTTTGATGCATCGTCTTCCTGTTTGAACCCCACTACCCTTTCAGCACTTTGCAAACAAATTTAAAAGCTGCAACATGGCTCAGGTGTGAAAAGAGGAAACAGTAACAGAGTTGGAACATGACAAGCACGTCAATTAGGACTCTCTGACAAGAAATAACACAAATCAGCTCTGGCTAGCTCTCGTTGTTACAATGGGCTTGATGGCCCGGGTACCGCAAGGAATATGAACGCGATCCAGCTGGCCGTAGACACGGACCCGGGGTGGTGAGCAGCAGAGAACCCAGGAACTCCTGTTTGGGATTGAATTGTGCCCCCAAAAGATTTCTTGAACACCTAACTCCTGGAGCCCGTGAACAAGACTTCATTTGGAAATAGGGTCTTTTGAGATGAACAGACACAGAGGGAAGAAGGCCATGTGAAGAGGGAGGTAGAGACTGGAGTGATGTCTTTACCAACCAAGGAGCAGGGAGGTTGCTGACAAACACTGGAAGCGAAGAAAAAGGCAAAGAACAGATTCTCCGTAGATCCTTCAGAGGGAGCATGGCCCTGCTGACGCTGGCTTTCCAGCTTCCGGCCTCCAGAATTGCAACACAGTAAGTTCCTGTCATTGTAAGCCATCCCGGTCTAAGACCCTTCATTGTGGCAGCTCTGGGAAATGAATATATCTTTCTGCCTCTTGCCTCTGCTTCCCTCTGAATATCTATGTCTGTCTCCTTTCACCCTGCAAACTAAATGATCCTGCTTTCTAGTTCGTATGGTGGAAAACAGTTGTCAACAAGAGTTTCCAAATTTACATGACACAGCAATAAAGACAGATTACGTAGTTCTTCTTCCTTTCTTCTCCAAATTCTCAAGGAAGGGACTCAGGGTCCTCTCTGATTGAGTGCCCGTCTCAGGCTCATCAATTGCAGGATCCCATCTGTGGAGGAGGTGGGATCTGACGGTCTAATACTCCAACAAATGTCCGTCAGACACCCAGGTTCAACCGAGGACAGGTGGGAGGCCACACGCCACTAGGGTGTCCCCAGGGGCCCAGTCTGTGAAGTGTGACAACCCCAAGGGGGCACAGACGACTGAGCAGGTCGGGCCCAACTTCCCAGGAAAATCTTCTCTTTGGCCCCTCCCCCACCATTTTTGTTTTTTTTTTTAAAGAGAAGGATGTTTTGTTTACATAATGCTTTAGTTGTATGATTTTATTTAATCCTCCACAAAGCCATGTAAGAAAGCAGTTTTCATCTCCACAAATGCAGAAACAAAGGTTATGAGAAATGAAGTTAGATGTTCAGGGTTAAGTTGCCAGTATGGAAACCGCACCGAGATAACACATAAATATACGAGAATTCTGGCAAACGATGGGAAGTTAGCATCAATTCTGAGGTCTATGAGAAAACTCTACAAGTTCTGGGAGTGTTGATTCGTAACCTAGTAACAATATTTACTTTTATTTAGTGTCTTTTTTATAAATATCTTGAAGTACTTCTCATATATTCCCATAGGACTTTTATATATTATCCTAAGGTTTTTCAATAGAATACAACACATATTTTTAAAAAAACAAAATAATGTTCATGTTCTGATCGCCCAGAACTATTGGCTTTGATGGATATGTATTTCAAATATTTCTACTATTCTTTCTTTTAAATATCGGAATTTCAAGTCACAGTACATTAGAGCATACCTACTTGAGAGATCCCTCGAATCTTACCACTTCTATGGAGGCATGGAAATTTCTGCCTATTTTTTTTCCAGGAAGGGTTATTTGGTTGAGGTCAGTTTTTGGATTTCATTTTGTTTTGTTTTTCTACCACTTACTTTGTGATTTCCATGTTGTTCCCATGTCCCCTTCCTTGGCCTTTTTCTCAGATTTCTTTAGGACATACCGTTTTGTGTGTGTGTCCCAAGTGTAGTTTTCAACACAGGGCCCATTTTATGGGCCCCTCTTCTGTGTTTTGGTGCCTTGATCCCTCTCTGCTCCCCAAACTGAGTCCCAAATATTCTGCTTTAGGGGAAAAAAGTCAGTTGAGGGACACAAAAGATAAAGGCTATTGTCTTCATTAACCAACCAAGACGGGATGAGAGCAAGGGGTCAAGCAACATGCCCATTTAGTTACCGAAACTCCCCCACCTGTCTTAAGGGTCCTCATCACTAGACTTCTGCTGTGCCTTTGTTTACCCAGCATGACTCCCCTGCAAAGGCAGAGCAAGTGAACACAATACAACCACAGAAGTTGTGGTAGGATTTTGCCACTGTGGCATCGAGGAAAGGCCCGGAAGTGACATCTGCAGGTCATACCCCCGTCTGATACTTCTCAAGGCATCTCAGCCCACTTGGTGTTCACTAGCCTTTGAACAATATGCCCAAGAAGCTACGAGCCAGGTCAGGGGTCGTTCAGGTGGACCCCGCAGTGTCCCTAGAAGGCAGCGTCTCTTTACCAGGCAGGACTGGACACTGAGGGGGCTAGGGTGCCTCAGTCTGCGTCACAGAATGGGGCGAGAAGTTATATGAACACAAAGACTAAAGGAAAACTCATTAACTTCTAGAAGCAGTATTATGAGCTGGGGTGTGTCCCCCTAAAATTCATATGTTGAAGTCCTAAACCCTCGCACCTCAGAACGCAACTACTTAGAGTTTTTAAAGAGGTGACTGAGTTCAAATGAGGCCAATAGGGTGAGCCCTAATCAGATAACACCGGTGTCCTCCTAACAGAGGAGATTTGGACACAGACACACACAGAGGTAAGATGACGTGAAGGAAGGAAGAAAATGGCCACTACCAGATACGGAGAGAGACCCTGCCAACAACTTGAGTCTGAGGACTTCTAGCCTCCAGACTGAGAAAATTCATTTCTGTTGTTTAGGCCCCCCGGTCTGTGGGACTTGGTTACAGCAGCAGGAGCAAGCTCCCACACAAAGGTGACCCTCCTATTGGAGGACCCTTAAGTTAGCATCACATTAGAAACAAACAAACATTGCGGTGTGGGGCTTACAAAATTGGCTCTCTGTCACAGCGTCCATTCTTCCTTCCATATGGCATAGATACTGCTTACTGGGGACGACTCAGTAGCGGGAAAATCGGAGAAACCCATTCTTCATTTTCCTGACCGCAAGCCCTGGGAGGCCCCAGCCTGTCCTCAGACGTCTAGCTTCACTCACTCTCTCGGTGAGATCCTCTGATCCTTGGTGTCAAATGTCACCTAGATGCTTTTAACTTCTAAGTCAGCTCAGGCCGCCATGACAAAGTGCCACAGACCAGACAGCTTCAACAGCAGGCGTTTATTTCTCACTGTTCTAGAGGCTAGAAGTCCAAGGCCAAGGTGCTGGCTGATTTGTTTCCTGCTGGGGGCTCTCTGTCTGGCTTGTAGATGGCCACCTTCGTGCTGTATCACCTGGCCTTTCCTTGGTTCCTGGGTGTGGAGAGAGGGAGGTGTCTCTCTCTTCCTCTTCTTATGAAAGAATGAGTCATCCTGGTGGCTCCCCCTCGTGACCGTATCCAACGTAATTCCCCTCCCCCACAATCTGGAGCCCCATCCCCAGATACTGTCACCGTGGGGATTAGGGTTTCAAAATATGAGTTTGGGGAGGACACAAACATTCAGTCCACAACAACTTCTAAATTTTTAACTCTAGACTGGGCCTCTCCCCTGAGCTGCCTCTTGAAGTCTCCTTTTGGATACTGAATGGACAACCCAAACTCAGCATGATCCACACGGAACCCATCTGTCCCCCAAACCTCCTTTCCCTAGTCATCGCCAACTTAATAAATGGCGACTCTACTCTTCCAGTTGCCAAACCACTCGGAGTCATCCTTGATCCCGACCCCACCCCCGACTGGCTCCCTCACACCCACATCTGGTCTGTCAGCGAATCCTCTTGGCTCTGTCAGACTCTGACCTCCTCCCCCCACTTCTGCCTCCTGCCTGTGCTATTGCTTCCATCGCTTTTGTCAACTCTCGATACAACCAGAGAGATCCTGCTATAATGAGTTAGATGGTGTCCCTTCTCTGCTTAAACTCTCCGATCACTGCCCATCTCACCCTGAGTCAAAGCCAAGGTCCTGTCATTCCCTCATGTTCCTCTTCCTTCACCTCTGTGTCCCCAAGCTGTGTGAGTCCAGCCCTGGCCCCTTCTGCCCCAGGCGCAGCAGCCTCCCTGCTCTTCCCCAGACATATCCGGCACTTCCTGCGGCTCTCCCCTCTGCCTAGACTGCTCCCCCTGACCCAGTATCCCTAGGGATGCTTCTTACATTTCTTGTAAATGGATATGTCCATATTTCTCCTTCACTGTCTTCTGGTCTTTTCTGGAATTTCCCCTCCTCATAAGGCCTTCCTGGCCATCCTATCTCAAATCTCAAGCCCTGAACACACTCATTTCCTCCTTCCTGTATTATTGTTTGTTCTCTTTAGAATTCTTTATCATCTCAATGACTACAGATTTTGCCTATATACTACGTGTATTGTCTTCCCTGACCCTAGAATATAAGCCTCTTGAGATGAAGAATTTTTATCTGTTTTATTCTCTATTCCCAGTGTTTAAAACAATAGCGAGCACAGAATAGGTGCTCAATAAATACTCAGTGAGTAACTAAGTCATATCTTTCTGTCTCTAGTTCTCCTCCATGGATGGAAAGTTGAGGAGATGATGGGTGCGGTAAGTACAAAAATGCACCCCCATCCCCACAACGATGTCCACATCCTGATCTCTAGGACCTGTGCTTATGTTGCATCACATGGTTAAAGGGACTTCGCAGGTGTGATTAATGTAAGGATCTTGAGATCAGGTGATTATCCTGGATTATCCAAGTGGGCCAGTGTGATCAAGAGGGTCCAAGTGTGTGTGATGTTGGGGTCATGTGCCAAGGAGGATGTCTGCCCTCCTAGATTCTCCCCTAGAGCCTTCTGAGAAGGTAAGCCTCGCTGATCCCTTCCTCCCCACCCCCCCCCAGCTTTATTGAGCTATACATGACGAGTTCACAACTTGGACGCCTAACCAACTGAGCCACCCAGGCATCCAACTCTTGTTTTCTTTGATAAGAGCTTTTCTCATAGGTGTGAGGTGACACCTCACTGCGGGTTGGATTTGTATTTCCCTGATAATTGGTGACGTTGAGCACCCGTTCATATGCCTGCTGGCTGTTTGCATGTCTTCTTTGGAAAAATCTCTATTCAGGTGTCTGCCCAATTCTTAATTGGGTTATTTGGGTTTTTTGTTATTCAGTTGTATGAGTTCCTTACATTTTTTGGATATGAACCCCTTGCTGGTATCACAGGTCTCCGGACACATGGTCCCACATGCCGGTCCCCTGAGTCCCCTCACGGGCCACTTTTGTTCCCTAAAATCGCCCCTTTTTTCTCACTTCTATCAGCCCTCTCCTCTGACCCCCTCCTCACATACAGCTGCCCCTCTACCCGTCCTGCCAACCTTCACAGTGAAAATGATGACATCCCAGGCCCCTATAACCTTCCTTGTCTCTTGCACGTATTGAAGTCTCAGACATCAATCCATGGCTTTTCTCTTTGGCCAAGTACAGAGACCCCAAGGTCCAAGGAGTAGGTTTGAGTCTAGTGTATGTTGACCTTCATAGTGAGGGAGAAGGGTAAGCTTGCTCCTGAGAATGGGGTGTTGGGGAAATCTTGGGAAACGGGGATGCTTCTGTACCAACCTTTAGCTAGTCCTCTCCCAGTCCACCAACACCAACCCTTCTTCCCCCAGCAAGAATCATTTTCCTTGAGGATTCTCTTCTCCATCCCCCCCACAGTCCACCTGGTCCACTAGAGAGATTCACATTCCTTGAATTAACATCATCTTGATGCCACATTTGCTGAAAATAGGTTTTTTTTTTTTTGCTAAGAGATTATCTGTCTCTCCTCCCCCACAATACACTCTCCTGGGCTACATTATAGAACTTTTTTTGGGGGGGAGGGCAAAGGGAGAGGGGAAGAGAGAGAGAATCTAAAGCAGACTCCACACCCAGCATGGAGCACAACACAGGGCTTGATCTCACAACCCTGAGATGATGACCAGAGCCAAAATCAAGTGTCAGACACTTAACTGAGTGAGCCACCCAGGCGTAGCACGTTATAGGACTTTTTGGGTGAATTGACAAGAAATTGTGTCATTCCCAAATCAACCCTTTGTAATCCTGTGGTTTAAGACAGTAGAGAAGACTCAGTTTGCCCATCACAAAAACACTGCAAAATAGAATTCACATAAAAGGACCAAGCTAAGTCATCTAAGTAATGGTAAATGAACTCTTATTCTAAGATTCATCCACTGATGTAGATTGGATGCAATTTCTTCGGGGCTTAAGGAATAGAAGAGTAAGACAACGAAAGGAGTTTATTGTATCTCATGATAACTATCCCCCCACAACACACAAAACAATTCAAGGTAGTTTATCTTTCAGCCTTAGGACAGATGGCTCTAAGGACAAACTAATGTCCCATCAAGTAGGAAGGCAATTTAAAAAACATTAAGTAGGAAATAACATACCGTGTTATTTTAGAAAACACCTGAAAATTTCACTGGGACAGAAAGGAGGGGTCTGGTAAACCTCAGACTTTCTTAGAGACGCTTGCAAGCAAGAGCTGAGCTAAGTCAAGTATAATTAATTTCACAACAACTTGAGCAAAGAGTATTGAAAGGAGCAATTTGGGGAGTAAAACCTGCTGGGACCATCTCTTCCACTGCCTGCCCTGCCCCTACCTGTTGTTGCCCCGCCCCTACCTGTTGCCCCTCCCACTCCCAGCTTAGGCCCCTCCCTCCCTGGAGGTTTCCTGTGCCCTCTCCATCTGGGTGCGCTTCCTGCTGGATCCCCAGGGCCACTTTGGGGTGCTCGGCTTGCAGTATCCCGCTTGCTGCTAACCACCAGGTCTCTGTGGCCGCACCAAGAGCTTTCCCTGGGCGGGGGTCCCCTAGCATATAGCCCGACACGCAATGTACTGTCACGTCTGAGGAATAAATAAATGGATGGTGGAAATTTGTTTGAGATACTCAGCTTTTCAAATGCTGAAACCCCAATTATGTTTAATGTTCTGTAGCAACAAGAGGGAAGGAGGGAGTGCCTCCAAAGGAAATGAGAAAAGAGAAAGGATTTCCTCAAAGCTACAAAAGAAAGAGGAGCCTGCGGTCCCACAGGCGGTGGGAACCCTGCCTCACCTGTGGTCCCCGGCTTTGCCAACAGTGCCTCTGCCCCTCAGCAGAACTGTAGCCGGGGCCAGAAATGTGGCCTCCGGAGGGTCTCCCTAACGCCTTGATGCTACCTGACCTGCTGGAACTCTATCATCCTGCAAGAAGTGTGGAGGAGAGAGTGAGGTAAGCACACCCCCCACCCCCACACCCCCTACCCCCTGGGGGTGAGTTTCTTCCTGCCTGGTGGGATGAAGTTTGGAATAGAAATTGATTTCGATGATATTTTTTGCATGCCTGAATTTGGAAACAAATGTAGAGTTGTTTGCACTGTGGAAAAAAATCAAAGTCTGTTCATTCTACCATGGAAAAAAAATCAAAGTCACAAGTTAATTACAGTGCGGATCTCTTTTGATGGCTGATTTGTGAGAACTGAAGAAAGATGTAGGAGTGATCAGCATCAAATGACATTAAGATGGTCAATGAGATCATTTTGAGGCATTAGATGGTGGAAAGTTATTTGGATGACTAGATCCCAAACACTGGAATGGGAGAATTTTTGAGAAAATGAGAGGCCTCTCCTTGGAAATGATTTAAAATAAGAAATTGATATCCTCTGTCCTTCAAGAAGCCTGGGAGATTGACTAGATGCCATTAGAAATTCCTTATTAGGTCTTCTAATTTACACCAAAGGAAACCAAACTAAATAAGGGGATAGACACACATAAAGTTCTCAAGTCAGAAAAGGCTTTAGGAAACAGTAAAGCATAAATCAGAAATTTTGTCCATTTAGGTTGCAGAAAAAAATGCTGGGACTGTCAAGGTTGCATATGGGGGAAGTGTAGTTTCAAATTTTGGATAATTAGCTCAGTTCAGAGAAGCCTAATGCCAAGAAAATGTGAGAAGTATGAAACGGTAGTTTAAGGATGGCTAATGATGGTATAATTGCACATCGATACTCATAAAAAAGAAACATAGGAATATTGGTAGAAAGATGTCTATAGTTACAAGAGCATTTTGAGCTAGACATTCTAATTTCTCCGCTCTTTCATCTTTCATCCTTAGGATATACTTTGCATGTTGTGGGCATCTAATGGATATTATAGCAATGAATGAATGATGGTGTATCAGGATCACTCGGGCACGTAAGCAGTGTGAGTTCCTTTTGTCAAGGGCAGAGGGCTTCTGCTTCTCTGTCCATCCGTCTACCCACCTCCTTGCTCCTCCCAGGGGAATTGCTAACTTAATGGGTCATATGGACAGCAGGTGGGATCACACGCTCTGAGAGGTTATATTTCTTCCGCGTGGCTGGTGGACCACAAAGGATAGGAGTAAACAATCATAGGGGAGGAATTACAACAGGATGTTAAATGTAGGAAAAGACAAGTTCACAAGGAGAAAGACAAGCAAACCAACATGCACTGACCTATCATTTTTCAACCTATCAGACCTGCAACAAAGTTAAATGTGAGAGGCACTCCCCCTCCCCCAGCCCTCTCTGGTGAGGCAACGGGGGAAGAAGGAATTCTGGTACATTGCTGGTCTAAGTGTAAATTGCAACAATCCCCTGGAGGGCAATTTCACAAGGTTCATCAATATTATAAATGCACAACCTCTGACCCAACAGTTCTGCTCCTCGGAAATTCTCCGGTAAGGTTGTGTTTGTGCTTGTGCAAAATGGCACAGACTGCGTTATTCACAGGAGCACTGGCTCTGATTCAGGATAGGAAACAAATGCCTGTCAATAAGTAATTTTAAAAATCATTTCTGGTGTGGCTGAAACCCACCACGCCTGGGTGGCTCGGTGAGTTAAGGTGTCTGCTTTCGGCTCAGGTCATGATCCCGGAGTCCCGAGATTGAACCCTGCATGGGGCTCTCTGCTTCTCCCTCTCCCTCTGCTGCTCTGCCCCCGCCCCCCCACCCCGCTCCTGCTTTCTCTCTCTCTCTCTCAAATAGATAAATAAAATATTAAAAATAAATAAA
>CM052883.1:10866160-10898348 GCA_028534135.1 Potos flavus | reverse complement strand
TCAGGGTAAGAGGAAGCTTGAACTACCTCTTCAAATAGAGTTTGACTTGGAACCATATAATGTGTTCTTTTTTGAAAAATTACAATAGGATGATGACATCACACTTAGTCAGCCTTGCTGGGGGTTCTCGTATCTTGGGGCGACCTGGAGGGAGTGAGATCCCACCATTTGGGTTTAGGTTCTGAGTTAAGCCTCTGCTCCAACCTGGATCTCCCTGAGCTCATAAGAGGTAGATGGTTTGCCACCAGAGGTTGCAAAGGTTTGCAAGGTCAGTGGTTTGCAACCAGACCGCGCATTAGAATTTCCCGAGGAGCTTTAAAAAATTCTGCTTCCACACTGCACCCCAGACCAGTTACATCAGGATCCCTGGAAGCGATAAGAAGTGTCAGTGTTTTTTTTAAGCTCTCCCCCCAGGTGATTCCAATATGTACACAAGTTTGGCAACCGGTGGCCTATGTAAATAATAACTTCCTCGTTTCACATACTTATTTCCGGGGTCTCTCTGTCCCTCTGGGACTTTACAAGTGACCAGCAGGGAGTGTGCAGGCATTTCTGACTCCCTTGCCTGAGACATCTGTCGCTAGGAATTGTGGAAAACAAACAAAAACCAGACCCCAAAACCATCTGCTAGAATATTAGAATCCTCCAGTTAGAATCAGCTTGACAAGTCAAAGCTTAATACCAGGTTCATATGCTCCATGAATTTAGAAATTCCTTACCAAGAAATTTGTATTAAGGAATATGAATTAGAATATACAGCAAGGATGTTTTCTGTTCACGCAAAGCAAGAGATCTATAGTAAATCAGGCAATTAATTGTGCAATAATAGGATTGATACTAATAATGTCTTCCAGTATTTTCTTCTTCTCTTTTTTAAAATTATTAACATATAATGTATTATTTGTTTCAGGGGTACAGGTCTGTGATTCGTCAGTCTTACATAATTCACAGTACTCCCCATAGCACATACCCTCCCCAGTGTCCATCACCCAGCCACCCCCTCCCTCCCTCCCACCCCCCGCCACTCCAACATCCCTCAGTTTGTTTCCTGAGATTAAGAGTCTCTTATGGTTGGTCTCTGTCTCTGGTTTCATCTTGTTTCCTTTTTTCTTCTCTTCCCTTATGATCCTCTGTCTTGTTTCTCAAATTCCACTTATCAGAGAGATCATATGATAATTGCCTTTTTCTGATTGATTTATTTCACCTAGCATAATACCGTCTAGTTTCATCCATGTTGTTGCAAATGGCAAGATTTCATTGCTCTTGATGGCTGCATAGTATTCCATTGTGTATATATACCACATCTTCTTTATCCATTCATCTGGTGATGAACATCTGGGCTCTTCCCGTAGTTTGGCTATTGTGGACATTGCTGCTATAAACAGTGGGGTGCAGGTGCCCCTTCGGATCCCTACATTTGAATCTTTGGGATAAATTCCCAGTAGTGCGATTGCTGGGTCGTAGGGTAGCTCTATTTCCAACTTTTTTGAGGAACCTCCGTACTGTTTTCCAGAGTGGCTGCACCAGCTTGCATTCCCACCAACAGTGTAAGGGGGTTCCCCTTCCTCCGCATCTTTGCCAACATCTGTCATTCCCTGACTTGTTAATTTTAGCCATTCTGACTGGTGTGAGATGGTATCTCACTGTGGTTTTGATTTGTATTTCCCTGATGCCCAATGACGTTGAGCACTTTTTCGTGTGTCTGTTGGCCATTTGGATGTCTTCTTTGTGGAAATGTCTGTTCATGTCTTCTGCCCATTTCTGGTTGGATTATTTGTTCTTTGGGTGTGGAGTTTGAGAAGTTCTTTATAGATTTTGAACACTAGTCCTTTACCTGATAGGTCATTTGTAAATATCTTCTCCCATTCTGTTGGTTGTCTTTTGGTTTTGTTGACTGTTTCTTTTGCTGTGCAAAAGCTTTTTTTTCTTGATGAAGTCCCAATAGTTCATTTTTGCCCTTGCTTCCCTTGCCTTTGGCGATGTTTCTAGGAAGAAGTTGCTGTGGCTGAGGTCGAAGAGGTTGCTGCCTGTGTTCTCCTCAAGGATTTTGATGGGCTCCTGTCTTACATTGAGGTCTTTCATCCATTTTGAGTCTATTTTTGTGTGTGGTGTAAGGAAATGGTCCAGTTTCATTCTTCTGCATGTGGCTGTCCAATTTTCTCAACACCATTTGTTGAAGAGACTGTCTTTTTTCCACTGGATACTCGTTCCTGCTTTGTCAAAGATTAGTTGACCATAGAGTTGGGGGTCCATTTCTGGGTTCTCTATTCTGTTCCACTGATCTTTGTGTCTGTTTTTGTGCCAGTGCCATACTGTCCTGATGATTACAGTTTTGTAATAGAGCTTGAAGTCCAGAATTGTGATGCCACCAGCATTGGTTTACTTTTTCAACATTCCTCTGGCTATTTGGGGTCTTTTCTGGTTCCGTAAAAATTTTAGGATTATTTGTTCCATTTCTTTGAAAAAAGTTGATGGTATTTTGATAGGGATTGCATTTAATGTGTAGATTGCTCTAGGTATCATAGACATTTTCACAATATTTGTTCTTCCAATCCATGAGCATGGAATGTTTTTCCATTTCTTTGTGTCTTCCTCAATTTCTTTCATGGGTATTCTATAGTTTTCTGAGGACAGATTCTTAACCTCTTTGGTTAGGTTTATTCCTAGGTCATTCCAAATCTTACGGGTTTGGGTGCAGTTGTAAATGGGATCTACTCCTTAATTTCTCTTTCTTCTGTCTCATTGTTGGTGTATAGAAATGCAGCTGATTTCTGTACATTGATTTTATATCCTGCCACTTTACTGAATTCCTGTATGAGTTCTAGCAATTCTGGGGTGAAGTCTTTTGGGTTTTCCACATAAAGTATCATCTCATCTGCAAAGAGTGAGAGTTTGACTTCTTTGTCAATTTGGATGCCTTTTATTTCCTTTTGTTGTCTGATTGATGAGGCTAGGACTTCTAGCACAATGTTGAACAGCAGTGGTGATAGTGGACATCACTGCTGTGTTCCTGACTTAGGGGGAAAGCTCTCAGTTTTTCCCCATTGAGAATGATATTCTCTGTGGGCTTCTCATAGGTGGCTTTTATGATATTGAGGTATGTACCCTCTATCCCTACACTGTGAAGAGTTTTAATCAAGAAAGGATGCTATATTTTGTCAAATGCTTTTTCTGCATCTATTGAGAGTATCATATGGTTCTTTTTCTTTGATTAATGTATTGTATCACACTGATTGATTTGCGGATGTTGAACCAACCTCGCAGCTCAGGAATAAATCCCACTTGGTCAAGATGATTAATTCTTTTAATGTACTGTTGGATCCTATTGGCTAGTACTTTGGTGAGAATTTTTGCATCCATGTTCATCAGGGATATTGGTCTATAATTCTCCTTTTTGATGGGGTCTTTGTCTGGCTTTGGGATCAAGGTAATGCTGGCCTCATTAAATGAGTTTGGAAGTTTTCCTTCCATTTCTATTTTTTGGAACAATTTCAGAAGAATAGATATTGATTCTTCTTTAAATGTTTGGTAGAATTCCCCTGAGAAGCCATCTGGCCCTGGGCTCTTGTTTGTTGGGAGATTGTTGATTACTGCTTCAATTTCCTTGCTGGTTATGGGTCTGTTCAGGTTTTCTATTTCTTCCTGGTTCAGATTTCATAGTTTATGTTTGTAGGAATGCATCCATTTCTTCCAGATTGTCTAATTTGTTGGCATATAGTTGCTCATAATATGTTCTTATAATTGTTTGTATTTCCTCAATGTTGGTTACGATCTCTCCTCTTTCATTTATGATTTATTTACTTGGGTCCTTTCTCTTTTCTTTTTGATAAGTCTGGCCAGGGGTTTATCAATCTTATTAATTGTTTCAAAGAACCAGCTCCTAGTTTTGTTCATCTGTTCTAATGTTCTTTTGTTTTCTATTTCTTTGTTTTCTGCTCTGATTTGTATTATTTCCCTTCTCCTGCTGGGTTTAGGCTTTCTTTGCTGTTCTTTCTCCAGCTCCTTTAGGTATAGGGTTAGATTGTGTATTTGAGACCTTTCTCATTTTTTGAGAAAGGCTTGTAGTGTTATATACTTCCCTCTTAGGACCTCTTTTGCTGCATCCCAAGATTTTGAACAGTTGTGTTTTCATTTTCATTTGTTTCCATGAATTTTTAAAATTTTTCTTTAATTTCCTGGTTGACCCATTCATTCTTTAGTAGGATGCTCTGTAGCCTCTATGTGTTTGAGTTCTTTCTAACTTTCCTTTTGTGATTGAGTTTGAGTTTCAAAACACTGTGGTCTGAAAATATGCAGGGAATGATCCCAATCTTTTGGTACCAGTTGAGACCTTATTGGTGACATAGGATGTGATCTGTTCTGGAGAATGTTCCATGTGCACTAGAGAAGAATGTGTATTCTGTTGCTTTAGGATGGAATGTTCTGAATATATCTGTGAAGTCCATCTGGTCCAGTGTGTCATTTACAGCCTTTATTTCTTTGTTGATCTTTTGCTTAGATGATCTGTCCATTTCAGTGAGGGGAGTGTTAAAGTCCCATACTATTATTGTATTATTGTCAGTGTGTTTCTTTGATTTTGTTATTAATTGGCTTATATAATTCGTTGCTCCCATGTGAAGGGCATAAATATTTACAATTGTTATATCTTCTTTTTGGATAGACCCTTTATGTATGATATAGTGTCCTTCCCCATCTCTTATTACAGTCTTTGGTTTATAATCTAATTTGTCTGATATAAGGACTGCCACCCCAGCTTTCTTTAGATGTCCATTAGCATGGTAAATGGTTTTCCACCCTCTCACTTTAAATCTGGAGGTGTCTTGGGGTCTAAAATGAGTCTCTTGCAGACAGCATATCGATGGGTCTTGTTTTTTTTATCTATTTCGATACCCTGTGTCTTTTGATTGGGGCATTTAGTCCATCTACATTCAGGGTAACTATTGAAAGATATGAATTTAGTGCCATTGTATTACCTGTAAGGTGACTTTTACTGTATATTGTCTCTGTTCCTTTCTTGTCTATGTTACTTTTAGGCTCTCTCTTTGTTTAGAGGACCCCTTTCAATATTTCATGTAGGGCTGGTTTGGTGATTGCAAATTCTTTTAGTTTCTGTTTGTCCTGGGAGCTTTTTATCTCTCCTATTTTCAATGACAACATAGCTGGATATAGTATTCTTGGCTGCATAATTTTCTCATTAAGTACCCTGAATATATCATGCCAGTCCTTTCTGGCTTGCCAGGTCTCTGTGGATAGGTCTGCTGCCAATCTAATATTTCTACCATTGTAGGTTACAGATCTCTAGTCCCGAGCTGCTTTCAGATTTTCTCTTTGTCTCTGAGATTTGTAAGTTTTACTAGTAGATGTTGGGGTATTGACCTATTTTTATGGATTTCGCGGGGCATTCTCTGTGCCTCTATTCTTTTCTTTTTAAAGATTTTATTTAGTAAAAAAAAAATAAAAAAAAAAAAAAGATTTTATTTATTTGAGAGAGAACACCAGCAGGGGGAGGGGCAAAGGGAGAGGGACAACCAGACTCCCCACTGACCAGGAAGTCTGACCTGACCCGGGACTCAATCCTACAACCCATGAGATCTTGACCTGAGCTGAAATCAAGAGTCAGCTGGCCACTCAACCAACTGAGCCACCAAGGGGCCCCTAGTATTTTATTCTTTCTAACAGCTTTGTTCAGTTAAAGTTCATATACCATACAAATCACCGGTGTTTAAAAAAGATTTATTTATTTATTCTAGAGAGACACAGGTTGGGGCAGACGGAAAGAGAGGGAGAGAATCTCAAGCAGACTCTAAGCAGAGCACAGAGCCCAACACGGGGCGAGATCTCATGACCCTGAGATCATGACCCTGAGACCATGACCGGAGCCGAAAGCAAGAGTTAGATGCTTAACTGACTGAGCCACCCAGGCACCCCCAATTCACTCTTTTACAGTGTACAATGTAATAGCTCTTAATAGATTCACAGAGTTCCACAATCAATTTTAGAACATTTCATCACCCCCCAAAAACCCCCAGACTCCTTAACAGTCAGTTCCCATTTCCCCCTAATCCCTCTAGCTGAGGCAACCCTTGACCTTCCTGTCTTCCTAGACTTGCCTATCCTTGAGCTTTCCCATAAATGCATTCATATAATCTGTGGTCTATTGTGACTGGCTTTTTTCACTGCCACGTGTTTCCTAGGTTCATGGATGTTGTAGCATGTCAGTACTTCATTCCTTCTTATTGTCAAACACTATTTCATTTATGCGTAGGTCACGTCTGGTTCATCCATTCATCATTTGATGGACATTCAGGTCGTTTTCATGTTTTGGCTAGTCTATTATAGCTCATATGAACACTCATGTAAGTTTTTATGTGGAACATGCTTTGGGGCGTCTGGGTGGCTCAGTCAGTTAAGCATCTGACTCTTGATCTCAGGGTCTTGAGTTCAAGCCCCACATTAGGCTCCACACTGGGCATGGGGCCTACTTAAAAAAAAAAAAAGACATATGTTTTCATTTCTCTTGGATATATACCTAGAAGTGGAATTCCTCATTTTATGATACAAATTTCAAGCATATAAGATGAAAACATTTTATAGTGAACATGTTTCTAGCCACCACCAACATTCTATAATTAACATCTTATTCTCCTTCCTTTATCACCTATCTATTTCTCTCTTGCACTAGCCATCCACGAGCTGACCTTCCTTTGAAATCTGTTTCAAGGTAAATGGCATAAGTATTCTTCCTCCTCAATACTTCAGCATGAAAAGTATTTGCTAGAGTTCAATATTTGCTGTTTCATTTCTTTTGGGGTAATGTTTACATATGATGAAATGCACAAATCTCAAAGTCTATATTCACTAGGTTTTCACAAAGTCATCTATGTAACTCAAGCTTCAGGCAGGACAAATACATTATAATCACCCCAGAACATTTTCTCTTGGGGTCCTCCCCAATCAGTCTCCACCCTCTGCCCTTTAAAGACAACCTCCATTCTGAGCTTTTCTCTGTGGATTTGGTTTGCCTATCATAAAACGTCATGTAAATAGAAAAGTACAATATGTACTTTTTGTGTGTGTGAAGTTCCTTTCTCAGCAAAATGTTTTTGAGATTCATCCATGTTGTCGATAGTTTATTCCTTTTTATTATTGAATTATAAATCCATGGTATATGAATAGATCATAGCCTACTTTTCCATTCTCCTGTTGATGGGCATCCGTTTGCCCCCTCCACCCCCCCTTTTTTTTTAGTTTCATGAATAAAGCTGTTGTGAACATTTTTGCACAAGTCTTTTTGTGGACATATGTTCTTGTTTTTCTTGGGCAAATACAGAGGAGTGGAATTACTTGGTCTTACAGTGAGTATAGGTTTAAATTTATAAGGAACAGCCAGACTTTTTCCAAAAGTGGTTGTGCCATTTTACATTTCCATCAGCAATGTACGAATTTTAGTTGCTCTATCTTCTCATCAAATTTTGATGTTGGTAGTCTTTTTAATTTTAGCAATTCTAGTGGATGCACAGTGTGTCTCATTGGAGTGTTAATTTGTGTTTCTCAGACTGATAAGAAACTCTTTCATCACTGGCTCTTTGGATGCCCCCTTTTGCTAAGCGTTCACATCTTTTGCCAATTTGTTAAAGTTTTACTACCTTGAATTATAGAGCAGTCCTGCAGAACCACTGATAATAGACAAATCTGCTCTATTTTTAAGCAGTTCTAGGAAAGGAAAATTTTCTCTCTCTCCTCTTTGCTTCTTTCTTTCTTTCTTTCTTTCTTTCTTTCTTTCTTTCTTTCTTTCTTTCTGATAATATACAAATCTGCTCTATTTTTAAGCAGTTCTAGGAAAGGAAAATTTTCTCTCTCCTCTTTGCTTCTTTTTTCTTTTCTTTTTTCTTTCTTCGTTTCTTTCTTTCTTTCTTTCTTTCTTTCTTTCTTTCTTTTATTTTATTTTCTTTCTTCTCTCTCTCTCTCTTCTTCTCCTCCTTCTCTTTCTTCTTCTTCTTCTTTTGGTATGGCATAAATTCTAACTACAAGAACTTAATTGACCTCAGATTACTGTCACTTAAGTCCATTTCTCTTGGTTACTCCTAATTCAGATTTAAAACAGAAATGTTTAGAGATAGTTTATGATTCAGCATTGCATACTTAGGTAGGTTATGCTTGATTGTGTAACGAGGATTTTAATAGGTGAAAGGATAGAAATTACTTCATAAATAATTCCTCCTTAATCCTCCCTTCCCCTAGTGTTCTTAATCTCTATGAAAAGGTAGAGGAATAATTCAACCAAGTACTGGTTTACTGCTACCCACGTCCACCTTCAACTCCATTACTAATAAGCTGAAGAGCAGGGCTTGCACTGGGAAAAGTAATATCCCACTGCTTAGGAAAAAGGTGTGGTTGTATTTAGGATTTACTTTCTTTTTAAGGATTAAGAACTGTATGTAAGCAGTCCTGACCCCATGCAGGAGGATAAAGAAGATACTAAAGCCCAATTAGTCAAAAAATTCCCCCCACAGAGTTGGCGGTAATTTGTGGGTTAAGAGGACCCACTGCCCTGAGCTGTGCTGAGGGAAGAGAAAAGCTTGAAGATGCAAGTGTCTGTGGGGACCAGCTGTCCCTCATTCTATCCAGGTAGGGGCAAACAGGTGATTTCTCCTGTAACTTATGGTTTTTAAAAAAAAAGATTTTATGTATTTATTATATATATATAGAGAGGAAGTATGTGTGCAGGGAGTGGAGGGGGAGGGCAGATGGAGAGAATCTCAAGCAGACTCCCCACTGAACTTGGAGCCCACCGTGGGGCTAGATCTCATGACCCTGAGATCATGACCTGCGCCAAACTCAAGAGTCAGACACTTAACCCACTGAGCCACCCAGGTGCCCCTCCTTACCTTCTGCTTTGATGATCCTTCAGCATGCATTAGCTTCAGCAGAAATTGTTACTGGGGGGCGGAATGAACATTTTTCTTTGTTTTCGCCTTAATATGTGTGAAGATCCAGTTTCAAGAAGGGGATAATTATGCATACAAATGGAACTCCTACCACAGATTACCAAGCATCAGAGTTATTTTTGCATGGGCCTTCCTACGAGAGAGCAATAAGACAGAGATTTGCTGTCGTGATTATGGGTATACACATGTGTATGTGCAGATAGGTAGATAGATAGGGACAAATATATATATACCCACCCCAATCCCATTCCTGCCTCCATTCTCAATGTATTTTGAACAGTGAAAATGCTTCAAGTAACATCAACAATGATATACTTTCCCCTTATGTATAATTTCATTTTTTTAAAAAGATTTTATTTATTTGAGAGAGAGAGACAGAGATAGAGAGAGAGAGAGTGAGAACACACACAGGAAGTAGAAGGAGAAGCAGGATCCTTGCTGAGCAGGGAGCCCAACGTGGGGCCAATCCCAGGACCCCGGAATCCTGACCTGAGCCGACCGCAGATGCTTAACTGACTGAGCCACCCATGCATCCGTCTCATTTCATTTTTTGAGAATCAAAAGGCAAGATCACAAGCCAGATTTCAAAATCATTGCACTCTGTGACCTTCCTATGGCTTTCTCCTGAATTTTTCCTTTTGAAAATGAAGTGGAAAAAAATATGACAAAAAGTCCTTACTTTTTATTCTATTCTATTTTCTGTTCTAAAAGCAGTATGATTTTAATAGTTTCCTCCAGCTGTCCTAGATTTATGAATATAAAAGCACAATGCAGCATAATGGTGCAAAGCATAGTCTCTAAAACCTGGCAATCTTAGTTTGAATCCCCTTCTCTGTCATTTACTAGCTGTGTGAGCTCGGGTAAGTTACTTAGCTTCTCTGTGCTTCTGTTAACTCATTTGTAAAATAGGGATAACACACTTCCTACTTTATAAGGTTGATGTGTCTGTTAAATGAATTAACATTCACTACTGTATTAATAGCCGTATGTTTTGGCTATTATTACTATTATAAATAGAAAAAAAATCCTGCCTAAAAAATTACCTTTATTTTTTTTTAAAGATTTTATTTATTTATTTGACAGAGAGAAAGATCACAAGTAGGCAGAGAGGCAGGCAGAGAGAGGGGGATGCAGGCTCCCTACTGAACAGAGAGCCCGATGTGGGGCTCGATCCCAGGACCCTGAGATCATGACCTGAGCCGAAGGCAGAGGCTTAACCCACTGAGCCACCCAGGTGCCCCTAAAAAATTACCTTTAAAGATAAAAATTTCAGAGTAATTCTAATCAAGGTATAATACAGTTATTTTTTAGAACTTGACAAAATGATACTAAAATTCATCTGGAAAAATAAATATGTAAAAGTAGCCAGGAAAACATTGAAATTATGGGTATAAGTTCTATCAGTTTACTAAAATACATTATTAAATTATCAACACAAACATTATATTACTGAGACAAGAATAGGCAATGAGTAGAAAAGAATAGGGGCTCTACCATATGATAAAATTGGCATTTCAAACAGGTGTAGAAGAGATGGATTATTATTAATATTTGGGATATTGCTCTCCCAGCTGGAGCCCCCAGGCTGCCCTCTTCTCTCTCCTGTATTAACTCTCTCCCCAGGCCTGCAGACCCTCTGAGATTGCCTCCCTGAAAAGTCATCTTGCCTCAAACATGCTGGTAATATTAAGATAATAAAACAGCATCAGATGTAGGAGGATCGTACCCGGGCTGAGAGCTAAACAACACAAACCTTAATTCCAGACCTCAAAAGATGAAACACTAGAGTAACATGAAAATGTGTGTCTTCCAAAGAGAAGGACCTGTAAGTGTCATTTTTCTAATTTGCTGATATCTATGGTTTTTTGGTTTTAGTTGCAAGATATGGCAGAGCGCCTTGCTTGCCACTCAGCACAGAACCTGACCTAGCACAAAACAGAGAGTCCCAAACTTGGGACGCCTGGCTGGCTCAGTGGGGTAAGAGTCTGCCTTGGGCTCAGGTCATGATTCTGGGATCTTGGGATCCAGCCCTGCCTGCACTCGCTGCTCAGTGGGTAGTTTGCTTCTCCCTCTCCCTTTCCCCACTCCGACTTGTGCTTTCTCTCTCAAATGAATAAATAAAATCTTAAAAAAAAAAAAAAAAAGGATATAGGGTCCCAACCTTACTAAACCAGAATCTGCATCTTAACAAGCTCCCAGGTGATTCACCTATGCTTTCAAGTTTAAAACTACAATTGTTTTCAAACCTGGCTTCCCATTGGAATCACTTCCAGAACTTGAAAAATACTGAGGCCCCGGTCCCGGCGCCATAAATCTCTATGTACTTGGCTGAGGCGAAGTCTGGCCAATGAGTTTTTGCTCTGTTTTGTTTTTTAAAAAATCTTAGGTGATTCCAGGACTCGAAACCATTATGCCGATAGAGCGGTTCCCCGAGTGTGGGCTCAGCACACCTGCTAAAGGAGGGCAAATTCTCAAGCCCCACCCCGGACCCACAGAATCCGAAACTCTGGGGATGGGGCCTGACAATCTATCAGAGCTGGCCCTGCGGGTCATTCTGATGCGGGCTGACCGTTCGAGAACCTGATAAGGTAGATGTGGGGTGACCGGTCAGTACATCATACTAAAAATTTGTCTTTTTGCTCCTTTCTGGAAACTACTCACACCTGCTGCCCGCAGGTACCCCCTGTACTTCCGCCCACACCGCCCCAAGGGGCCCCTTGCTCTGCTCCTCTCCCTTGAAACCCAGCCACCTGGTTCGAGGCCTGGGAACTCCTCTAAGGCGCAATGAGCAGGGTTCCGGTGCCAGCGGCCTCCAGAGGCGGGAAGCTCGCTGCCGTGGGATCTAACAGAGGATTCCCTGGGGTTCTAAGCTGCTGCCGCCCGCCCTTCCACAGGTGGGAAGTCCACAGCCGGGGGGCAGGGGGGGAGAGGCGACACCGGGGGCTCAGGAAGGGGCGCTGGAGACGGTAAAGCAGGAGCTCCCAGTGGCAGGGTGGGCACAGTGACTGCGTTTTCCCCGCCATAGGTCCTAGCCGCCTCGGTCCTGAATCTCGCTCCCTCCCCCATTAAATTCCGCAAACCAGCTCCCAACCGTTTCCCTCCCTCGCCCGGGCTTTGCTCCTGGCCCTGGAGGTGGGGCACGTAGGGGTGGGGACTGTCGTGGGAATCGCCAGGGTGGAGGACACCGGGCCGCGGCGGGGGGAGGTGGCAACCGCCCCTTCGGGATTAAGTCTCTTGCGGCCCAGGGTGGTGCCGGAAGCCCGTTCGTGCGGCTTGGGAGGGGAGGGTGCTCGCGGGTCCTTGCAAAACGCCGCTTCCCGCGCGACCACGTAAAGTCCTAGGTGGACACACGCGCAGCCCTTGCATGACCTCAGCCAGCGAGTTGCGGAGTCCGCGCCACCGACCGCCTCCCAGCTGCTCCGGGTTTTAGCCGGTGCGCTCAGTCTCCCGCTCTCCTTAGATCGCTTTCAACCTCAGCAGCAGGATTGGCGTGTCCCCGGAGGCTCAGCGCAGTCCCCAGCGCTTCCTGAGCTCGGTTCCGTGGCGCCGCGCTGAGACCCGGGTTCTGGCTTTAGGCCCAAGTAAGGCACATTTCCGAGGTGGGCTCGCGGGGTCGGGGAGGGGCGCTCCGGGCCGGCGGTCCACCCCTCCCCTCCCCCCCCGCCCGGCGCACCTGCCCCCAGGGCGGAGCGGGGCGGGGCGCGCTAGCCCGCAGCTTGCCGGCCCGGACGCTGGAGGGGGCTGTGGCTCTCTCGCTGTCCCCGCGGCTCGGGCGGCGCGGCGCCCCAGCTCCCCCCGCCCCTCCCTCCCCCGGCGAGGGGCTGGCCCAAGCCCGGGGAGGGGCGCGATCGCCTTCACTTCCCGCTCGCCGGCCTCGGAGGCGGCGGGTCCCGCGCGGGCGCAGGGCTGCGGGCGCTCGGCTGGGGCGCGGGGCGGGGACGCGGCCGCCGCCCGCTTTGCGCCGCTCCTCCCAGCGCGAGTGGCTCTCGGCCCGGCGTCGAGGCGGCCATGGCGACCCTGAGCCCGCTCCCCACCCACCCTGCCTGCTCCGCCCTCCCCTCCGCCCCGCGCCACCTTTGATGGCTCGGACCTCGGCCGGCCACCCCCTGCCCCGCTTGCGCTCCCGCGCCGCCGCCGCCGGCGGGTATTAATAGCCGAGCGCCCCCGCTGCACGCGCAGCCGGGAGCCGCCGCGCCCTCGGCAGCCGGGGCCTCGGAGCTGCTGAGCCCGGAGGCCGGGAGTGGGAGCCGGAGCCGCCGGCGCCGTGGAGGTAGGAGGCGCGGGGCGAACAATGACCGCGGCCGGGCAGGCGGGCGGCAACTTGTGCGAGTCGGGGCGCCCGGAGCCGACCCGCCGGGGGGGGAGGGGCGCGGGTGGAGGTGGGCGAGTGCCGCGGGGTCCTGCCCGGAGGAGGCGCGCGGCGGGTGGGATCGGGCTCCCGCCCGCCGGGCCCGCGGCAGCCCCGGCAACAATAGCAGGAGCTCAGGGGGCCTCCGGGCTCCGGGCCACCCTTTGCACTCTTCTCACCTCCGCGGACCCGGGCAGCAGGGCTCCGCGCGCTGCCCCCCTCGCCTCCCCCACCCCGCGGCGCCCTTCCCCCTGCTTCCTCCCATCCCACCCGGCACGGTGACAGCGCCGGACGCCGCTTCCGGACCTCCGGCGGAATCTTGGCCCCAGAGGCGGATCGCGGGGGCCGGGGAGGTGGCCACTGGCTTGGGTGCCACGGCGCTGCCGGGTGCCAGCCGCTCGCCCACGCGCGGCGCGAGCACCCCGGTAGGTGACAAAGAGGAACACACCCTCCGCCTAAGTTAGATTTTTGTCTCTCTTTACCGCCTGCCTTTACAGAGAGCAAAGTTGTTTTTTTTTTTTTCTTTCAAGCAAAAGACAGATTTTTGTGGTGAGCATTTCAAAACAACAACTTCTGATTGTGGTTTTACGATTTAAGTTCAGGAAACTTTAGCTGTGTGATCCGGCCGGACCCCTGAGTGAGTGAGTGTGTTGTGCGTGTGTGTGTGTGTGTGTGTGTGTGTGTGTGTTTTATTTGGGGAGGGGGGGCGTGAGTTCCCCGTCATCACTCTGGATTTGGTTTGTCGTTTTCGTTGGGGCCCGGCCGCTGCTGGGATCCTTGCAGAACCCCAGAAAAGGAGGGAGGTGAGGCTTACAAAGGAACGAGGACCCTGCTATCGGATCAGCTTCTGGAGAGGTGGAGAGCAGTCCGAGCCTGTCCGTGGGCCTTCTGGAGAACCATGGTGGCCTCTGGCTGTTTCATTTTATTATTGTTGTTAATGCCTTTCTTGTCAGCTTCCCAGGTTCACTTGCTCCGCCAGCCCCCCCCCCCCCCCGTTTCCCCGCTGCCCCCATGCCTTGACTTTTGTGGACCCCTGCCTCCCCACCCGGCGGGCAGTCTTCGGAGAGCTGAACCCCTTGGGTTCTGTTTAATATCTTTTGCACGTGGTGACTTGCCAAGCCCATTTCCGAAGGGCCTTCAGCATTGTCGTGATTTTCTTATTCAGTCTGAACAGGGGAGGAGGCAGACAGGGCTTTTTTGGTGCTGAGAGCTTTGAGGGAGTTGCCTTAAAAATTGCCCTCATTGTTCGGATAGGGTGGGCCCTCCTGCTATCTACAGTCTTTGGCTTTTCTTCCCTCATTGCACAGCCTGCGGACTGGGGGTTTACCTTCAGCCTTTGCAGAGGGTTGGTCTTCTGGTATGACAGTTTCTGACGGCGCCTTTCCTATGTGGGCTCGGCATCCACATGGCTCACTTTATATTCGGGCAGCATCGTTCTGCAGCAAGGCACCAATATTGGAATTCCTCCAAGCACAACAAAACGTTTGTGTTTTTCGAATGTCTGGCTAATAGATCTGCCTCTGGGTAAAATAAATGAATATTGTTGGCCAGTGGCTGGCTCGCTGAGCAAAGTGGTGGTGGAGGAGATACTGAGTCGATGCCTGCCTAGCCCAGGCCTTCCAGAATCTCTTGTTTCTTGGATGTGGGCAGGAAACTCCAAATAGTTGAAGATGATGTCGTGGTGCCCCATAGGGTCACGGATTCTGTAGCGTGCCCCTTGTGAGTTGGTGCGTGGTTGTTCATTTAGGGAGTCTGTCCCTATGGAAATCCTGGAGTTGGGTTTAAAACGCCCCTTTTCACGTGGATCATCTGTTCCTGGAATTTGTATGATGAGTAAATTCCTTGGGTCATAATAAAACACTAGTGCTACTCTGTAGCCAAATTTACCAAAAGGAGATTAAAAGAAAATCTAGACAATTTTTTTTCCCGGAGTTTTGCATTTATTTTATAATTATCTTGAGCCCGAAGGGCACTTGAGTGGATGTTTGTGTTTTGTATTTCATTAAAGAAACTGTCCAAGGGAAGTTAAGAATTAAATATGGTTTCCAAAGGTTAGTTTTTTTAAAAGTGGAATTCATCCTCCCCAACTCACCGAGCATAGCAGAGATTAATTCATTTGGAAAATGATTCAGATTTTTAAAGAGGGTGCTTTGCCATAACCATCACAAGGGAAGAGCTTTTTCCATCCTGGAAGAGGTTAGAGACCCCTGGAGAAAAGGCAAGTGCCCGGGCTTTGCGTGCTGAACAGTCTATAGGAAAGGCGACATTGTGGCTTTCCCAGAGGATGGGGCACGTTCTGTGGATGTGTAGGTACTGGGCCAGTGATCTGGTAGCACAGAGAACCAGGCATGGAAGTGAGCCCTTTGTAACTGGCTTGGCTTATCGCAGAGACCTGCCTCGTGCTTTCCAGACGTGCGCTTTCCCCGGTAACGGAAGATGCTCCAGAAAAGAGAGGGGCCCCTCTAATCCCTGGATATAGTGGCTGGCTCAACTCATTGCCACTTTGGGCACACGGGTGTTTCAGGTGTTGGGTGCCATTGCCTGGGAGGGGAAGGGCTAGGCTTTTGGGGTTCCTGTGGCTGCCCCTTTCCTGTTGTGGGGTGCCTTCGATCAAAAGGCAGCCTCTCCAAGCCTGGCCACTGAATGGGAAGCAGTAGGTCAACCTCTTTTTTGGCTTTTTAATGGGTAGGGTTTCTGCTGCGGGCTCCATTTCCTCCAGGTTACCCCGTTAACCACTCCCACATGTCCAGAAAGATCAGAGCCCCACGGTTTCCGTTCAGATGACCCGAAATACTGATTTCACCAGGCTTTTTATGCCAAATGCTGCCTTTGTTTTTAATCAAGAAGCCCCCTGGAAGGTGTTTATTTTTAAGTGGAGAAACTGGCTTTTTCAGGCTGCCCTTGTCCTAGTTTAAGGCAGTTAAAAATGTGTTGCTAAGTGGATACTCTAAGCAAAAGTGGGCACTTGATAGATAGGAAATATGGTGCTCTCGGCTTTTGATATTTGTGAGATAAGCCGGGGAGCATCAAGTACAACGTGACTGAAACGGAGTGGCTGAGAACCCAGCTCACGGTGGCAGTTTTCTTATTTTTAACGGGGGATGGAAAGACTAGACACACGGTAAGATTGGCAAATAAATGAGCTGGGAATTCATCGTTTGCACTGAATTAATTTCCTGTGTTAGAATTGTCATATTTGTGCATACATTTTCAAACAAAGGATCCACGGGCCAAACTGGATTGCTTTTAACTCTATTATGACAGTATTTCTTAGCACAAGAGTAACGTCGTTCTGCACACAGACTTTGGTTTCCCCTCAAGGTATCTTGTAATAGAAAACTTACAAATCCAGGATCACGGTGAGTTTCATTTTTTAGTTCTCATCCTGTTAACCCAGGATCTAGTATATGCCTGGCCCATGGCACCCCCTTGGGAAATGCAGTGAATAAGTAAAATTCGTTTTTGATGTCCGTTCCAGTTAGTGTTTAAAGTTTTTTAAAGTTGCTGTTCTGGGAATGTGAAAATTTGATATTTGATTTTGTTCCCGTTTCGTTCTAATGCAACAATTTAAATTAAGCTTTAGGGGCGCCCGGGTGGCTCAGTCGGTTAAGCATCTGCCTTCGCCTCAGGTCATGATCCCAGGGTCCTGGGATCGAGCCCCACGTTGGGCTCCCTGTTTAGTGGGGAGTCCGCTTCTCCCTCCCTCTCTGCCTCTCCCCTGTGCTCGTGCTCTCTCTCGCTCTGTCTCAAATAAATAAAATCTTTAAAAAAAACTTAACCTTTAACACTGGGTAATATTGTAAAAAGATACAGTCTCACTAAAAAGCAAAAACTTCGACCTAAAAGCATGAGGAAGAAAGCAGAACTTGTCTGAGAAGCTAGCTTCTGGGAGAATTTTCCTTCTTCCTCGCATATATTTTCTAGGAGTTTTATTAGTGAGTATCCGTTGGTGGTAACCTCTGTGTTGGTTTGCCTTTAAATATCCTTGTTCTGGAATGATAAATGCCTGGGGTGTGCAGTTCTGGATTGCTGTTGTTATTAATCAGCTGTCTCCTGGTTCCATGGTTGTTGTCACAATGTCAGCTGTCAGGTGATTGTTTTTTTTGAGTAGTCCGTCTTTTCTCTCTGGCTCTTTTTTTTTTTTTTTAAGTACGCTCCACGCCCAGCGTGGAGCTCCATGTGGGGCTTGAACTCAGGACCCTGAGATCAAGACCTGAGCTGAGATCAAGAATTGGGTGCTTAACCGACTGAGCCACCCAGGCATCCTTCTCGAAGTGGAGCTTTTAGGGTTCTTTGGAGTTCTGCAGTTTCACTCTGTCGAGGTACAATTTCTTTTCGTCTTGACTTTGATTCTCCCATCCTCTCCTCCTCTTGCTTCTCCCCCCTCCTCCCTTTCCTCCCGTCTCTACTCCTCCCTCCCTCCCATCCTCTTTCTCTCGCCCAGTAGCGTTTCAGGGTCCGGGCATGCCACATGTGTCTACTCCTTCACCTCTGGCCTCTCTGGTCCTTTGGTTGGGGCCGTCATGCATGAAGCTGGATGAACAGTTGTGAACGAGTCTTCGTGTGGAGATCTGTTTTTAATTTTGTCTCTGGGTCTTATAATAAGTATACGCTTAACTTTGTCAGAAGCTACAGTCCCAAGTGTTTGTACCATTTTACATTTCCCAGTGACATCTGAGCATTCCAGTGACTATAATCCCCGGTAACACTGGAAATTGTCAGTCTTTGTCATTTTAGCCATTTGGTGGATGTGTCCTGGTGACTCATTTTGGCTTAATTGTCTGTTTCCCTGATGGCTAATGCTCGCTTTTCATGTGCTTATTGGCCATTTGTGTATTAAATCTTTTGTCTTTTCAGTTATTTTTTGTCTGATCATTTTACATGGCTTTTGAGTATAAACTGCAAATCCTTAATGTCATCTTATTTTATAGTTGTGGAGAGTCTTTATGTATGCTGGATACAAGTTCTTTGTTAGATCTGTGTAATGTGAATATTCTCATCAGTCTGTTTTGACCTTATTTTTTGATGGTATCTTTTGAAAAGCAAAAGTCATTAGGAAAACATTATACGTGATCTAATTATTGAGCTTATTAAAGGTCAGGGAATTTATTCAACTTTGGAAAAATAACACGTTTTTATGTGTAAAGCTTAGGCTGGTATTGCTCTTTTTGAGAGGTCGGCCTCCATTTACTTTGAGGGTGATGGAGCAGTTTTGTTCTTTCTTAACTAAAACTGAGTTGAAGAGACTTAAACTTGAAAGAGAAAATACCGGCTTATTTCGAAAATCTGAGGAAACAAGTGTTTAAGATTATGATGAAATAAATAGATTTCTAAAATTGAGAGTTACTGTATTTGTTCTTTAGCACACAGAAGGATTACGGGAGAGAAATGTTTTTGAAATCAATGCAAAAATGGAACTTTGAATAAAAGGAAGGTGTAACATTTTACATTTTATTTATTTTTATTTTTTTATTTGTTTCTTAAGATTTATTTATTTGAGCGAGAGCACGAGTGCGCACGTGTACAGAGTCGCGCACACACGCGCCGGGGGAGGGACAGAGGGGCGGAAGAAGGAGAGAGAATCTCCAGTACACTTACTGCTGAGAGTGGAGCCCCACGTGGGACTCTATCCCGCCACCCTGAGGTCATGACCTGAGCTGAAACCCAGAGTGGGCCACCCAACCAACTAAGCCACCCAGCTACCCCACGATGCAACATTTTAAAAAGAGATCAGAGTGGCATATGTAGGTAGTTATGAAAGGGTTTTAGTTCCTCCATTTTGGCAGGAATTATATCTCATTGTCTGTGTTTTCTCCTTATTTTCTAAACCAGATAACAAGCATTGTTCAGTCAGAAAGTAGAGTTTCCCAATTTTTGTTTCGCCTGTGCAGAGAAGGTAAATAAATATTGGTTGATCTGAGTTAAAAGGTGTGTGATGAACACCCTGTGACATTTGAGAATATGGGAAGTAGAGGTTGGTAACAGAGGTGGCAAGAGTCGGGAACGTAGGTACTGGAACCACATCCATGTTTGTGATGTTGGGCAAGTTATTGGTGCTCTTTCCCAAAACTCTGAAGGGCACCTTTAAGAGTACTTTTATCTTGACATGGTAGAACGTCTGGCTAATAGTTTAAGCCATCAAACGTTAGTTGTGTCAAGGAATAGTAAGGGGCTCCCAGTTTGGTGTCTCAGCTCACGGTATCATCAAGGACTCAGATGATTTCTTTTAACCCTGCCATCCCCAGCATGTTGCTTTTCATACTTGGGCTTGTTGCCTAGTGGGTAATTAGGCTGCCGCCACCTAATTAGCTATTATGTCTAATGGTTGCTGCAGCTTCATGCTCTCACACATCACATCTGGTGTTGTCAGGTCAGTAATGGCACCGGTTTCTTCAGGCTCCTTTCGTCATCAAGCTAGATCCTTCCCAGAAGTCTCCAACATCTAGGAGGTTTGTGAAGGGGGTTCTAGGGAATGTTTCTGTGTTCTTTTTTTTTTTTTTTTTTAAGATTTATTTATTTATTTGGCAGAGAGATCACAAGTAGGCAGAGAGGCAGGCAGAGAGAGAGGGGGAAGCAGGCTCCCTGCTGAGCAGGGAGCCCGATGCGGGGCTCGATCCCAGGACCCTGAGATCATGACCTGAGCTGAAGGCAGAGGCTTTAACCCACTGAGCCACCCAGGTGCCCCGTGTTTCTGTGTTCCTAAAAAGAGCCAAGGACTAGACTGAATGTGATGCCTGGAGCCACAGCAGCCATGTTGTGATCAGCCTTGGGCTGAAGGCAAGAGGATGATGAAGCTAAAAGATGGAACCTGAGTCCTTGTGGGTGTCACTGAGTCATTGATCTTTCTGCGCCTGGAGCTTAGTATTCTAAAGAATAGTAAATTTTGTGTACTAAATTATACAAACCTGGACTTCATGTGCTATATAATAATTTTACTCTTTCTGTTACTGCCATCTGAAGCATCTGGGATAATACATTAATTGGAAGACTTTATCTTTCTTCTGTTATTTACCATTGTCTCTGAGAAAACCTGTTTCTCCCTATTAATTATGTGGAAAGTGATTTTGTGGTCCTGTCAGATCTCTGTGAGAGGTGAACTGTTTTTAAGGGCTTAGGTATTTGATATTGTGTGTAAATGTTGCAACTAAATCAGCATGAATTATACCTTCTTAAGGTGGCCTTTTAGGACATCTGTTTAGAATTGATCATTTGGCAATTTGGATTACAGGAAATACTTGTGCACGGTATTGCATTTCTTTAAGAAAAAATGATGATGGTATCTGACATTTTTATCTTCCTAGAATGGCATTTACCTGCACATTTAATATTGCTTAGGAGATTTTTGAGGACATTATTAATATCATCCTTTATAATCCTATTAGAGCTTGTGGTTCTCTGGCATCAGATCTTATTGGAGGCCAATGTTATTAGTGGAGTGAGCTGCTTAAAAATGTCAGGATTTGGGTAAGCCAGAAGTTTACCAAATTAAAAAATTAGACAAAAATATTTGTGAGGAAAAGTTAAATGACTTAATAATAACCTTAATATTAAGCAAATACATTGAATGTAAAATAGCTAGGTGAATGAAATGCAGATTAATGGAGCTTTAATATTTCTGTCTATTTTCATTTAATTGATACAACTTTTAAAAAGAAGTCTGATCATCTCCTCCACCCCCCACCCCCCTTTACCATGATGGTGGCCTATTGACCAGGGTAATTTGCATATTCACTGCTGTTTTATTCTTACTCTAGTTTACAAGTCAACAAGTATTTATGTACATCTGTTGACTATACTAGTTACTATTGGTGCCACAAAAATAAGGCTCAGTTCTTGCTCTCAGAGTATGGCATCCAGGGTGGATGGGAGAAGCGTCTAGATAATTATAATAAAAGGTGAAATATGCCAGTAACTTTGCAAAAGGTATAGTAATGGTGGAAATGTTCAGGATAGTAAGAGAGTGGATTCTGATGGGGAGAAGTGGCATTTGAGCTGAGGTTTAAGTAAAGAAGTATGCTTTATTTTAAGGTTCACTTTGTAATGTGTTATTTTTTTTAAAGATCTCTTTATTTTAGAGAGAGAGAAAGCATGCGTGCAAATGGGGGGAGGGGCAGAGGGAGAAAGAGAATCTCAAGCAGAAAGAGAAACTCCCTACTGAGTGTAGAGCCTGATGTGGGGCTTGATCTCACCTCTGTGATCATGACCGAGCTGAAGTCAAGAGTCGGAGGCTTACCTGACTGAGCCACCGAGGCGCCCTTTGTGGTGTGTTACTCTAACAGGATTAGGAAAGTATTCACGTATAAGGCAGAGTCAAAATCCCTTGTAATCCTGCCATTCAGAGATTATGAAAATTAAAAATTGGTTTATTTCCATTTGACTTTTGGCCATGTTTGGTATATTTGAAGTATTATTTTTAAACCTTTTCGAAAATTAATTTAAATTTATTTATTTGTCAGAGCACGAAAGCACAAGCAGGGGGAGAGGCAGGCAGAGGGAGAAGCAGGCTTCCCACTGAGCAGGGAGCCCAGTGCAGGACTTGATCCCAGGACTCTGGGATCATGACCTGAGCTGAAGGCAGACGATGCTTAACTGACTGAACCACTCAGGCGTCCCTATTTGAAGTATTTTTACTTATCTATGCCAACATTGATTTTTCAGAAATTGAGAGAATGATGCATGCACATTCAGAAGCCACTTTTTTCCCCTTTCACATTGTCTGAGGGTTCTCCGTATTGAGTTTTCTTACTGTTCTGTGGTTCTATGTGCTGAAACTAACATGGCCCTTTACGGGTCATTTTTTTGCTTGCAATACTTTGTGGCAATGACCGTGTGTGCATAAATCTATGGTAGGAGGGTCCCTAGGTCTCTTTTGTTGCAAGGGACAGATGCCCAGCTTGAGCCACGGGATGCAGAATAGGGGTGCGTCTTAGTTTTCAGGACCAACCTCGGGAAGGGCAGAGGTGGATGGGTCTCAGCACAGAGACACAGATCCAGAGTGAGCCCCCGTGGGCTTTCTTCCCTTCTCGTGCCTTGACTCTTGTTTTTGGCCAGGCATCGCTTTCATTCTCTGGGTTACCCTCTCCCGAGGCTTCTTGAGCAGGACAGTTTGGTGGCGATGGTGAAGGAGGTGCAGGGGAGGACGGGAAGAATAGCATCCATGGCTTCTGCCTTAAAATCCAAGAGTCCTCCGGTCATCCTGGCAACTCATCACACCTTCGAGCGTTTTCAGTTCCCCTGGGAGAGGTGCTCAGTCTGCTCCCCACTACGGCGAAGTGTGGGATCACCTAGTGGAAAGTGAACCTCCACCCTCACCTCCCAGAGGAGGACTCTTGTGTAGGCTACGTGAGGGACCACTTTTGTCCGGGGGCGAGGGTTGTGTGTCTGGGGCAGAGGGACAGGGAGACATGAGATGGGGCCCAGACAGCAGGAGCCTTTCCAGATGGCTAGGATTGATAGGCAAAATTAGGGAAGGGAAACAAAACAAAACAAAACAAAACAAAAAACCTTCCTGGGGGAAGGACCGGCAGGAAAGGGAATGGCAGAAAAACAAAGCAAGACCTCTGCCCCACTTTCTCCCAGGGCTGTGGGAAGCTCCGCAAATTCACCATCATCTGAATGTTGATGTCTGTGCTCCAAGAGCAGCATCTCTAACCTAACGATCCCTTACGAGGGGTGTCATAAGTAGTTTGTCACTTGTTATGTGTTATCCCCTCGAGGACGTTCCTTGTACTTGAATGCACCTTCCAGAGTGGGGAAAAAGGGCTGGACCTCGCTCAGGGCGTGCGTATGGCATAACTGGCCTGCCTCCGAGGTTGAGAAAGGCCCCGAGCAGAGCCAGGAGCCCTCCAGTAGGCTGGAATGGGAGGTGTGCGTGCTGCTTTATTTTCTTCTAACTTGGGGAGAATTTTTCCCTGTTGTTGGTCGAAAGCACTTCACCAGCAAAGGTGCTAATTGGCCCCCAGCAGAACATTTGTAACACATCCAAGTCTTGCCTATTTTTCAAAGTCCCAATTAAAGCAGTGCCTATTTCTGAATTCCATTGGCACACCTTTTGGAAGAGCGAACCCAGAAGCGTGTAGAGTGCTCATGGGGGGTGGTGGGGGGAGGATGCGTGGCAGGGGTGCCAATGGGCGTAACTGGGTCGTACGGATGTATAAGGAGTTATTCCCTAATGTGTGAATCTCGCCCTTTTCACCAGGTAGTTCCTGGAGGTCAGGGGCCAGTGGGCAACTCCCCTTTATTTCTTCTAGGTCTTTAAAAAAGAGCTTGTCTTTGATAGATGAGAGGAAATCTTATCATAGGATCATAGGCATCTGGGAAATCACAACTCTTTAAATTCTTAATGTCTTCACAAGTTACAAAGAATAAAACCGATCTTAGTTTTAACAGAGATCTGTTGGACACCTTTCATGCGGTAGGTACTGTTCTTGACACCCGTGAACAAAGCGGACCCCCAAAAATCCTTGTCTTCAAGGGGACCATATATATGTTTTTTATCCAAATGGAGACATTTTTGATACTGAAAGGAGGTGTGGACTGCTTGGGGCACCAAGACAAGAGATGTCTATATGGATGGTTACCCTCATGCTTGAGAGCCCCTCAGAATGGGGGGGCTCATCTTCCCAGAGGCCATCAGATGCCTGTGGGACAGTCTGGGGACAGATGCAGCTAGCCTGTGGCGTAAGGGATGGACTCCACCGTAAACCCACCCAGCGGACATTTATTGAGAGTCTGTGCAGTTTTATCTGTTTTCTTCTTTTTTTTTTTTTTTTTTTGAGATTATGAATGAAATTTTTTTTTTTTTTTAGATTTTATTTATTTATTTGACCGAGAGAGATCACAAGTAGGCAGAGATGCAGGCAGAGAGAGGGGGGGAAGCAGGCTCCCCGCTGAGCAGAGAGGCCGATGCGGGGCTCGATCCCAGGACCCTGAGATCATGACCTGAGCCCAAGGCAGAGGCTTTAACCCACTGAGCCACCCAGACGCGCCCCTATCTGTGTTCTTCTAACGGGTCTTTTGCTCCCAGGCAAGAATGTTTATAGGGACATAAAGCAGGGGCTAGGGGATTCGTCCTCATCTGTAGAGGAAAATAATGAATGGTAATCGTTTCAACAAGATGGACTCCTAAGGTACAAATCACGGATTCTGAATAACTCGCTTGTACGAGTCCTTGCGATTAGCGTTTTTTTAAAGATTTGGAAATTAAGAGGGCCCTGGGCCCCTGAGGGTGATTTAAGAGAGGATGTATTTCTTCTTCCTTTTTTTTTTTTTTTTTAAGATTTTAAAAATTTATTTATTTGACAGAGAGAAACACAGCGAGAGAGGGAACACAAGCAGGGGGAGTGGGAGAGGGAGAAGCAGGCTTCCTGCTGAGGAGGGAGCCCAATGCGGGGCTCAATCCCAGGACCCCAGGATCACGACCTGAGCCGAAGGCAGATGCTCAACGACTGAGCCACCCAGGCGCCCCGCCCCGAGGATGTATTTCTTCTCAAGGGAAAAAGGAATTGAAATTGCTTCAAAAGGAAAGTACATATGCATCTAATTTTTTAGAAATCAAGATTGAGTGAAAGTGACTTCTTTCCCCCTGTGTACAGTTCCGTGGGTTTTACGATACGCACCGATGTGTGCAAACAATACCACGCTCAGGATATGGAACCCTGTCAGACGGCTCAGAAAGTTCCCTCGGGTCACCCCACTATAGTCACTGTCCTGCTTCTCCAGCCTCTGTTGACACCGGTCTTTGCTCTGTCACTGTTGTTGGGTCTTTTCCAGAACAACGTATGAATGGAATCATAGAGCATGTTATTGAGACTTTCCACTCAGCGTAACGTCTTCGAGGGTCTTCTGAGCTGTTGGGAGCTCAGAATCTGTGATTCTTTCCCTTCTGTTGCTGAGTCGTAGTCCACTGTGTGGGCGTACCAGAGTTTGTGAGGCCATTCGCTTGCTGAAGGACATTCGGGCTCTTCCCAGTTGGGGGCAGTTATGAATACAGTGGCTATAAATGTACAGCTGTTATCAACTTTCACGGATAGTTTTGTCTTTTTTAAGATTTTTAAAGATTTATTTATTTAGAGAGAGCAAGTGCGAGCAGGGGGAGGAACAGAGGAAGAGGGAAAGAGAGAATCCAAAGCAGACTCCGTGTTGAATGTGGAACCCGATGTGGGGCTCGAGCCCACGACCCTGAGATCATGACCTGAGCTGAAACCAAGAGTTGGATACTCAACGGACTGAGCCATCCAGGTGCCCGTCATGCATAAGTTTTGATGCAAACTAGTTTTGAATTTTCATGGGCAAATACCCAGAAGTGGAATCCTCATCAGCACTTGATATTGTGAACGTTTTTTATCTTAGCCATTGTAATAGGCGTGTAGTGTTATCTCAGCATAGTTACATTTATTAAAAAAAAAAAAGCCAAAAACATGCTTTAAAAAGACATGACTAAACAGTTTCCTGGACTCTGCCACACAGACTTAATGAGCTCTGTCAGCTGCCTGTTTTGTGAAGGGGCAGACCCAAAAGAACCATTGTGCATATAAAATCGAGTCCCAGAGTATAATAGTACTGGCGAGTCGATGTAAGGTGTCAGTCCTGGGGGTCCTTATCTCAGAGAATTGGTAGGGTGGATAGCTTTGATTTCAGTAACTATTTTGTTCATTCTCTATATGAATATACAGTGATAGTAATTAAAAAAAAATTACAGAAGCTACTGAAAGGCAGTGGTAGATACGGAGAAAAGAATATAGCTTCAGAGCATGTATTAATTATCTGTTGCTGCATGACAAATTATTCCCAAATTAAGTGACTTAAACCAAGAGTAAATATTAATTGTTTCACAGACTTTCTGCGAAAGGTCAGGACCTTGGGAATGGCTGAGTTTCTGTCTGTATGTTTGTGGTAAAGATGTCAGTTGGGGCTGCACGATAGGCTTTCCTTGGGCAGGATGTTTGAGTGTCCTCACAAGATGGCGGCTAGCTTCTCTCAGAGTGAGTGACTTAGAAGGACTCGGCCAAGGGAGACGCTGCCATGACTTTGATGAGCTAGGTTTGGAAGTCTTACACTGTCACTTCTGAGGTAGTTTTGGTCCCCCAGGCCAGCCGTCAGTCGGAGGGAGGGGACCACACAAAGATTTGGACACTCAGAGTCCGGCACGGGGCTAAATCCCATGACCCCGAGATCATGACCTGAGCCGAGATCAAGAGTTACACGCTCCACCAGCTGAGCCAGCTGGGCACCCCGTTTTCTATGGATGTTTAACATTTTTTTCCTTTCCTTTTCTTCCAGTCATTCTGAAGTAGCAAACACCCAATTCACGAACTAGTCTTGCTGTCTTGTCTGTTTTGTCTGTAGTAATACCCCCAGTGAGAAATACGTGACTAGAGGTCGGCATATGTGCTGTAAGGACTCAGAGACCTTTGTGATGAGTTTAGGGCTGTCTGGAGAGCAGGTGGGAAGGGTCAGCTCATTACATCTCTGCTTCTATAGAGTTTTTAGAAAACGCTTACTGGTAAACCGTGATTTAAAAATACATTAATCAGCACCCTTCGACTTTATTGGAATAATCCGGAAAGCTTTCCTGTTCAAAGTGATCATGACGTGGGATAACTCTACCTGTTTGGATGTCTCTGAAAAGAAGACAGCCGAGCGAAATCTGGTCTCTTGGCCTCCTTTTCTGTCCTCACCTCCTATTTCCATCCTCCCGCTGAGCTGCCCTCCTGTGTCCCAGCCTCGCATCCCCACACCTGCTGATTCCTCAGCTTGGAAGGCGAGGGCTTTCGACTCAGTTCCTGCCTCAGATATCCACCCTGTCCCTGCCCATCTCCTTCCAGAAGCCTTTCTATGGCTTCGGTCTCTTCCTGGGGGCTTACCTGGGACACTCTGTTTCTACCGTGTGTTTTCTTTCTTCGCCACTCATTTTACTTATCGGAGCCCTCACTTTTATTGAGCCTTTCTGCGTCTCAGGCTGAATTCGCAGTGCTTTAGGTCCGTGGACTCAGTTCATCCGCCCAGCTGCCCTGGTTTTTAATCCCCATTTTAGATCAGAGGAAACTGAGGCACGGAGAGCTTAATTACTTGCCAAATTGGCAGAGGCTGAGAAGAAGCTTGGGACGTGTTTCCCCACTTACTGAGAGCCCCTTCTTCTGAAGTATTTTACCCCTCTGCATTCCCAGCGCCTGGCCGGGTGCTTAGGAGGGGCTCAGTAAATATTTGCGGATGCTTAACTCCCTTAAAAAGTAAACGTTGTCCCAGATAATTTCTTACATTTCTTTGTAAAATGTCATCCCTCCTCCTGGCCTTCTGCAGGATGATGGGCTTCTGAGTTTATTTCTTAAGCTATTCTTTGTTTTTGTTTTATTTTCTTTAAAGATTTTATTTATTTATTAGAGAGAGCATGAATGGGAGGGTGGGGCAGAGGGAGAAGCAGACTCCCGCATTGAGCAGAGAGCCCAACTGGGACTCCGTCCCAGGACCCCAGGATCATGACCTGAGCTGAAGGCAGATGCTTAACTGACTGAGTCACCCAGGCGCCCCCCTTCTTTTGTGATTATACATTTAGTTTGCTATTTAAGAGATGAGCACGTAGGTGTAAAGTTCTATGTAAGATCTACATATTTACGTGTATTGAGAAGAGGGTTTTACCCGTGCTTTTCTTTGGCTTGGACTACTATGAATGGTCTTTATTTTTTCTTTTGAACTTTTTTTTGTGCTCTCTAAATTTCCCCTACTGAATTTTTATTGCCTTTTTAATGACTCAGTCTTGTTATTTAAAACGAGAAAAGTAAAGTACGTTTCAGAAACGCCAGAAAAGGAAAACCTTCTAAGACCGTTTTCTGCACGTTAAGCGGAGCCTGCTTACATATGTCAGCAGTCATGTGAGACATACTTTGGGCATTGCAAATCTTTCCCTGCTGTATTATTGAAACCATCCACTCGAAGATTGTTTTCTTCTTCCCAGTGTTTCCGAGGCACATAGCAAAGGAAAACAGGTCCTTGTGACACTTGGGTGAGAGGTGGTCTTCTAGGGGAGATGGTGATTGAAAGGTGGTTCTCTGTTTGTGGCGTGAAAGTTCAGGGTTGCCTGGGGGTCTGTGGTCCAGCTCGTGGGATGCTTTTGTTTTGGAGGTGGAATAATTCATAAAGATGAACTCAGACTCCAGACTTGCAGAGTCCGAGACTAGTGATGATAATGACCCCAAGGTCACGTCCATAAATCCCAGAGTCAGCTTGGGACAGTTGCTTCTCCCGGGCTCGCAGGTAAATTAGCAAGGACTGAAGGGGGTCAGAATCCGTCCTGGGGGTTGAATTCCTTTTATTTAAAGATGGCCATGCTTTGCTGGAGGAAGAAAAACTCTTGAGAAACCCAGAGGTGGTTTTGTCCTCCAGCCATCCCTGGCTGTTTGGGTATCACCTGCCCATCGATCCTGAGGAGCCCACGGGTGGGCACTGGTCTGGGTCTCCAGCCCCGCCCCTCCCCCACCCTCGTCCCCCAGCTGACTCGGCGCTGGGGTGGGTCTCCAGTTCTGAAAATGGAAAGGACCAGAAAAGTTTGTCTTGAGGGTGATCATAGGGAAACCACAGTAACCTGTCAAGCCCATTTCCTGAAAATTGCTTCCAAGTGTATCATGAGTACCGAGGAAACACGTTCTGGCTTCTCCTTGGAATCCAGGTACTTGGTGCGAAGCTGCAGGATTGCCACTTCCCTCCTGCGTCCTGTGCTGGGCCACGTGCTTGGCACTTTGCATTTATTTTTACTTGATCATTCACTGAGGAAGGTATTAGCTCCTCGTTTCAGAAGAGGCAACTGAGACATAGATTTCGGGCTAACGTGCCCAAGATCGCACAGCTAGCTAATAGGTAAACTCAGATTTTCCTAGAGCCCATACTCTTCTTCGTGGCTCAGGTGGGGATCATCCCATAGTGACAACTAAGCCCCCCGAGAAACAAGGTCAGGGGAGATGGAGCCTCCCAAGTTCAGGGTCAAGTCCTGCCTTTATTTTTAAAATTGCGTTACGTGGTTCATTGTGAAATTTTTACAATTACTTTTGCTTTCTAAAAAAAGTCACTGAAGGGCACCTGGGTGGCTCAGTGGGTTAAGCCTCTGCCTTCGGCTCGGGTCATGATCTCAGGGTCCTGGGATCGAGCCCTGCATCGGGCTCTCTGCTCGGCGGGGAGCCTGCTTCCCCCTCTCTCTCTGCCTGCCTCTCTGCCTGCTTGTGATCTCTCTCTCTCTCTCTCTCTGTCAAATAAATAAATAAAATCTTTAAAAAAAAAAAGTCACTAAAAATGATTCTCTTCATGTCAGAGCTGTCTTGGCACCCCCTAAAATTTTGCGCCCAAGCCGAGTGCCTCCCTTGCCCCCCTCCCTAGTCCCAAGGTGACCCCATGATGACAGCTTCCTCAGCCAGCATAGGCTTTCCTCCTCCTTTCCAGCATTGTAATACGAGGTGTTTTTTTTTTTTCCTTCAAGGAATTTTGGGGGCTGAGTCACAGTCCTAAAAACCTCTCTTGGGTTCACCTTTGAAGATGCTGCTCTGCTGGGACAGACACAGCTGTGGGGGCCGCGTACTTAGAAACCTGGGCCTGACGCGAGCCTGTGGGACTCCCCATGGCCCCGTGTTCTGTAGCCGGGTGCGCAGATTTGGGGGGGCGGGATGCAGTTCAGATTTTAAACTGAAGCCACATAATAAAGGAACCGAGAAATAAGGCTTTCCCTGAGGACCGATGCCAGGCCTCTAGCAGGTGGGTGCTTTCGGCCTGGGCCGGGTGCATCGCGGGGCTACCGGTGGGCCACACGGCCCCGTCTCCCCCGGGGGTGTCTGCAGAAGGGCTTGGGTGGCCCGGGTGGCCCCAGCAGATCATAAGGCTAGCCTCCTGCGTTTCACGTGGGAATTGGCTGTGTTTCACGGAGTCTTTTTTTTTTTTTTTTTTTTTAAATAAGGCATTTAAAAATAACCTTGTTTCTTTTGCCTGTGCCTTTTTTTAATTGCAGAACTAATAGGGTCACGGTAGAAACTGAAAAGGAAAGAAAAGTAGTCTAGCCAAATACACACTGATGGCTTTCTTGATTTTTGCTTTATATTTATTTTTGCCTTAACTTAAAAATGACAACAACAACTTTACTTTTTAGAGCAGTCTTAGGGTCACAGCAAAATGGAAAGAAAAGGACATATATCTATATATACACCCCTTGCCCCCCAGCCTCCCCGCCGCCTGTTCTCAACATCTAGCATTTTCCTTAATGTTTCATTTACTTCAGATTTATAATATATTATACATATGGTTTATGAATTTCTCTTCCCTTCCCCCCCCAGTCTTGCTTCAGTAATTCTTAAATTAATGTGATTAAGGTGAAAGGTCTTGCGAGGTCATTTCCTGTTGACCTTTCCTCTGAGGAATGCGGCTGAGCTTACAGTGGGGAGGGAGGGTCCCCAGACGACCTGCTCTTGGAATATTTATCATGTGGGGAGATTTCCCAGAATGTGCTTAGAAGGATTTAGGGGCTCTGAAGACTCTGCCCTTCCTGTCTCTTCTGTCAGTGGTTTTTGTTATTTTTTCCTCAGTGGTGTTTGGGGGAGGGGGATCCACTTTCCATTAGCAATGTTTAGCCTTCCTCATGAGTTAGAAAATAGAAGTGTAGCAGGAGTGTTTCCAGAACAATCTCGAGTGTTAAAGGAAACCCCTAACTGAAGGATGCTTCTGGCAATTCGCACTCGTGTGGGGCACGCCTGTCTGCCAGCTTGGGGGCTCACAGGGGTGAGGGGTTTCCAGGAGGGGCGTGTGTGAGAACTGGGGAGACGTTTGCCTTCTCAGTGATGGGTGCTGGGAAAAAAGCACCTCTCCCTAGTGAACCTGTAGACGCTGGCTTGTTTTGGTCACGTCCGTGTGGCTGCTCCCCAGCTGGCCGTGGCCTGGTGTCAGTGGTCCTGAGACCGAATGAAGGAACTGAGAGACCCTTGGGGGATTCTTGGTAAAATTACCTTGAACCCCTCAGACCTGAGCTGACTGACCTCACCCACTGTTTGGCCCCCATGTCTGCAAAAGCCTTGAATTTATACTCACAGATTGATGGCAGATCTAAATTTATTCATCACCCTGGCCCTCGGACACCGTTAATCTGCTCTAGAGGACCCATCTGGTAGCTTCTAGACTTCGTTTCGGCCTCTTGTGAAATTAGAGAATCCTTCAGGCCGCCTTTCAAATCCAGATCTTTGAGAGCTGACAAATGCTCATGTGGGGGGGAAGAAAAAACTTGGGGATCATGATATCCTACTCTAGTGACCTAGAAATTGAATCCTTGGGACCACCTCCCTTTAGATGTATTCTGTATAAATTGCTGGGTTGCTTGGCTCCGAGTCACGCTGTTGGCACCAACACCAGTCTTAACTTTGAGTGGACGTTGTACCTACGAGCATTTAAGATTATGGGGGAGAGGAGGGGAAAAAAAAAAGGATCAGGATATTGGCGTATGGGTATTTTGCCCAAAGTGAAATGATAGGATTTTTGCTTAATCCTCCCATTTATCTTCAAAATACTATGATGTTTCATTTGATTTAAAATTCTTTTGCTTGTTGAAAATGAACTTTTGGGACTTTATCAAGATAAAAAGCTTCTGCACAGTTAAGGAAACAGACAACAAAACAAAGAGGCAACCCACGGAATGGGAGAAGGTATTTGCAAATGACACTACAGACAAAGGTCTGATATCTAAGATCTATAAGGAACTTCTCAAACTCAACACTCGAAAAATAGATAATCACGTCAAAAAATGGGCAGAAGATAGGAACAGACACTTCTCCAAAGAAGACATACAAATGGCTAACAGACACATGAAAATATGTTCGTCATCATTAGCCATCAGGGAGATTCAAATCAAAACCACATTGAGATACCACCT
>CM052883.1:10834745-10866060 GCA_028534135.1 Potos flavus | reverse complement strand
CAGCAATGGCCACAATCACGAAACCGTGGAAAGAGCCAAGATGCCCTTCAACAGATGAATGGATAAAGAAGATATGGTCCATATATACAATGGAATATTATGCTTCCATCAGAAAGGAAGAATACTCAACTTTTGTATCAACATGGACGGGACTGGAAGAGATTATGCTGAGTGAAATAAGTGAAGCAGAAAGAGTCAGTTATCATATGGCTTCACTTACGTGTGGGGCATAAGGAAAAACATAGGGGTCATTGGGAGAAGGAAAGGAAGGGTGAACTGGGGGAAATCGGAGGGGGAGATGAAACATGAGAGACTGTGGACTCTGAGCAACAAACCGAGGTTTTGGAGGGAAGTGGAGTGAGCCTGGTGGTGGGTATTGAGGAGGGCACGTATTGCATGGAGCACTGGGTGTGGTGCATGAACAATGAATCTTGGAACACTAAAAAAATAATTAAATTATTTTGCTTGTGTCTATTTTTGAGTTTGTGCTATCTTCAAAATATTGTAGAATTGTACTATAATTTGGCAATTTTGAGGGTATTAAAGGAAATGAAACATTTTCTGAGAAACAATGTGTGGGTTTTTTTTTTTTTTTTTAGGATTTTACTTATTTGAGAGAGAGAGGGAGGCAGCATGAGCAGGATAAGGGGCAGAGGGAGAAGCAGGCTCCCCGCTGAGCAGGGAGCCTGATGTGGGGCTCGATCCCAGGACCCTGAGATCTCGACCCGAGTCGAAAGCTCTAGACTCTTTAACTGACTGAGCCACCCTGGCGCTCCTGAGAAACAATGTTGTAAGACGAATTGTAACTATTCAATTATGAAGAGTTATCCAGAGCACACCATTCTGCACGTGGCCCAGGGTGCCTTGGTTTTAAATCCCAATAATTCAGAGGTCACAGTGTCTGAATTCTGTCGGGCTGAAGTTTGTTTTAACAGAATGTTATGGGGAAAAAGATTTGTTAAGCAAATAGGGAAAATAAAGTTACATGGGGCAAGTTGATTCCCTTTATGAGAAGAGACTTTTCCAGCACTTGGGAAAGAGTAATTCATGATTCTTACCATTAAAACAAAACTTTATGTGATAATCTCCCATCATTTAAGAGCATAACATCAAGAAATATTTTATACATTGACATTTAGCACAAATGGTAGCATAAACCGTATGCTGTCTTGTATCTTGTTCTTTTCACTTAACATACTCTGAAGATTTTTCCAGATTAATACGTACAGATCGCTCTCATGTTTTTATGGGCACATCATAGCCGTTTTATAGGAGTACCCTCAGTTATCTGTTATCTTCCCCTGTTGATAGACATTTGGGTTGTTTCAGATATTTTGGTCTTCTAAACAGTGCTGGAGTGAGGATGCTTGATTAATGTCTGTGAGAATGTCTGAAATATAAATTTCTAGAAGTGGGATGTGTGTCAAAGAGATATGTGTTTTTAGTATACATAGATATTGCCATATTGGCCTCCTAAGAATTTCTACCCTTTTATTCATTTTACTAACTCTTATATACTGCTTACCATATGCTAATAACTATTACTATTATTAATAATTCTAACAAATATTAACTTGTTTAATCCTCAGAGCGACACTTAGAGGTACTATCATGATCATAGTTTTAAAGATGGGGAAAACTGAGGCCATAGAGATATTGTAACCCGCACAAGGGCCACGTGCAGTTAGTGATGAGAGAGGATTTGAACCCAGGCAGTCTGGATCCAGAGTCCCCTCTTAATCGTGGTGTTTAACTGCCTGTTAGAGTGAGGAACTATGGTGATGTCAAATGCTTACTTTTTTCCTGATCTGACCAGGGAGGTGTCAGGCTTTCCTAATTGTCATTTGGCATTTTTCTTATTAATAGTTGAGGTTGGACATATTTTCACATGTAGACAAGCCATTTGGATTTTCTTGGCCATCTCTCACTGCTTGTTCCAGCCTTTGCACATTTTTCTCTTAGGTTGCAAGTATTTTTCTTGTGATTTCCTGGAGTTCTTTTGCATATGGAGAAAATTTGCCCTTTGTCAAATGTATTTCAAATGCCTTGTCCTACTTTGTAGTTTCTTTTTTGGCTCTGTACTTTATCAATCCTTTCCTCTCTAGTGTCTGGGATCTAGGTTATGTTTAGAGAGATCTTCCATGATCTGAGAGCATTTTTAAAAGTCTTATATTTTCTTCTAGAGCTTTATGGTTTTTTCAAAAAATTTATGTTGGTTTAAAGAGTAACATGGGATCCAACTTTATTTTTTTCTAATAACAGTCAGTGGTAATGATATGTAGCTCTATAGGAATGAAAACCAAACTCCCAGTAGATTAGCATTTGAGGGGTCCTGCTATTGTAATAGATTCTGCTGTGACTATTGGCAACTGAGCCATGCTGTTAGCCATATGGCTCACATTTATAACATGGCTTTTTTTCCCCCTTTGTGCCCAATTTTGCTTTCCCTGGAGTTAATAATTACCTACCGTTTCCTTTGCTTTATTTTCCGTGTACTTAACCTAATTGATTTCAAAACTCCCACCTCTTACCCAAGTCCCTTTATGAGTATTCAAATTCATCAGATGCTCAGATAGTCTAGGTTTTATCCTCATGAGATTTGTCTGGAAGTCTTCTGAGCTGCTGCGGTCTGGGCTAGGTTGTTTTCTGGCTTGGTCAGCACCCTTTAGTGTCGCCCATGGTTACTCCGGGCACCCTTCTGTCTCTAGCACTTGAGGGAGGATCTCTGGCCTAGTCCACATCAGGGATCTCTCCTTGCTTCTCTTCCTGAAATCTGTTTCTTGGAGCCTATCTCATTCCGTTTCCACATTTTCTCTGTCAATTTGGTGGAGCCCCTCCTTCAGTGCGTGGGGAGACCTGTGGGCTGGGAGACGCTCTGAAAACAGGACGATGGGATGAAAGACTTTTTAAGAGGTAGTTAAAGCTTCCAGGTCCTGCTCTGTACTTCCTACTGGGACAGTGACTTAGCTCTCTGAACCCCTACCTCACCCATGTTTCAACTTTCCTCCCCCTCCCAATGTGACTGTGGTACTGTGTTTGGTTAACTCAGTACTTGGTGTGTACAATATTACCACTGTGCGAAGTGCTCGCTGCTAAGCCAGAGTCTTTCTTTTGATAGGTTTCTTCAAAAACTTTGTTTTCCCGGAGATAATTCACTTCTTAAAAACTTGCTTGATTTTGTATGTACCTATTGCTAATTTCTCCCAAATAATTTCAACAGATCTGTCAATTTTCTTTCAACTAATTTGTATCAAACTCTGAAGACATAACCATTCAGCTTCCCCATCTTTCCCCGCCCCCCCTCTGTGTACCACTGTCTATAACATCCCCATCGTCTGACTCCTATTGAATGGGTTGTACTTTAGACTTTGTACACAACCATCATTCAGAGGCTTTCTTCACTGTTTTCCTTTCCTGGACCCACTCTTTCCTGGATTCTGTATCCTTCAGTTTCATAGTTTACTGCATTGTTTTGATAGAATACATACTGCAGTAGCTTTCTCAGAAAGGTGCAATGGAGCTAAATTTCTTTAGAATCTTTGCATGGAAAAATGCCTTTAATGTATGCTTAGATTTGCTTGATAATTTTACTACACATGGAACTAAAAATTAAAAATAAGATCCTTGAAATTTTGAGGACATTGCTCCCTTGTCATCAAGTATCCTTTGTATGTGATTTGTTTTCTTTCTCTTTCTCTCTGAAATATTTTAGAATCTTCACCTAATTTCTCATATTTTGAAGTTTTACAGTATTTGGCCTATATCTCAGTGGGTCCTTTTAAAATTACTTTTGCTGGGCATTTGCTTTTCTTTTTAATTTGGAGACATTTGTCTATCAGTCTGGAACTGAATTAAAAAAAATAGTTTCTTTTAATTCTCTCTGTAACTTCCATTATTTGAGGATTAGGCCTTGTGGTCTCCCTCCCTATCTTTTTAAATTTCCATCTTTTTTTTTTTTTTTTTTTTGCTTTACTTTCTATGAAATTTCTTTAGATTAACCGTTCAACTAACTATAGAAACAAAAATTTCAGTTATCCATATTATTAATTTTCAAGAGCTGCTGGCCTGTTTTTATAGCATCTCTCCCTACATTTTGAGACATGATGTTCTCTCTGGGGATCTTAATTCTAGATTTAAAAACATTTTCCTCCGTTCCCTGTAATGTCTGCATTTTTCAGATGGCTTTTCTCTTTCTCTGCATTTTGGTCCAGATTTTCCTTTTGTAAACTTTCCTTAAATGTTGGCTGATCCTTGACTGTTCATTGAGAGCGAGTATTAAGAGGAAGGTACAGAAAATCAGATCTGAACCTCTGTGCATGTGGACAGGGCTTGTCAATTGCTGATTTTTCTTTAAACCGATGAAGCAGCAACTGGTCCTTTTGTTGGAGGAAACCCTCAAATGTCAATATGTGCGTTCGTTCAGATTCTCCAGAGAATGATTTCTCAAGCCTTGCCTGGAATAAGCCTGGGATAAGCTAAGACTGTTCTGGAAGCAGGATGGAGGAAGGGGACAGAGGGTCTCCTGGGGGTAGTAAGTAGACTTTTCCTCAATTCCCACCATCTCTTGCTATGTTTTCAGCACAGAATTCCATCTCTTTTTCATTGTGCCTGGTGCTGTGTTGAGTTTCTAATCTCCCCCATTCCATTTCATTGGACAATAAGCCTCTTCACTGGAAGTTGGGGCAGATAGGGGAGGGGACCTGGGGCCCCAAGGTCCATCCCTTTTGTATCTGACCTGCACCTGCTGTTCCACCCTGGCCCTCCCCCCTCCCCCCCTTCAACCAGGGCCTCCCAGGGGCTTTGGCAGGGAACTGGCCTATTTGTTGGAACCCCTCAGAGCATCACTTAGGGCACCATCATCAATTACTTTCCATTCATTGTCCAAGGCCCAGCTGAATGCCTTGTCTGCTCTTGTCTTCGCTGTGTATTGTTTTGTCCTTTTGCAGAGGTACGTTTGCTGTCATCGTTGGTGGATCTTTGGTGGAAGAAGTGATGCAGGCACGTGGTTTATCTGTCACATTTATTTTGCCAGGATGCAGATGTAGAAGCAGTGATCATACCAGATCTAAAAAAGAAATAGGGGACCTTTTCATTTTCTAGGGATGCAGACGTAATCCAATGCTCGTGGGCAGCGGAAGAGAATTTACGGGATTAGTTACATTATGGGTTTCTCGTGCCAACATGGCCGGTGCCCCGCCCTCACACCCTTTTCCCGTCTCTTTCTCAGCTGCACACAGAAAATCAAGCTCTGTCTGTCCGAGAGGTCTGTTTCTGGTTTTTGCTTTTTGGATTTTTGTTTTGTTTTGTTTTTAGATCTCTTGACCACAGATGTTTTCACTGGCTCTGCAGGGGGTTGGCTGGCCTCCATCGGGCTAGCACTTCTCTTCTGGATGGAGGGAACAAAGAGAAGATGGCCCTGACAGCTGGGGGGGGGAATCCTGCTGTGCTTTTCTGACTTTGTGCCTGTTCTGTTGGGTGCGGTGGGAAAAAGCATGAGAATTCCACTTCTGATGAGCCACGAATGAGACATTTCTGAGCAGGAATCCGGCAGATGCCAGGTTATTGATTTAATTTTGGCTGCTTAGGGAGGGCTGGGTGGCCACGGGGATGAAGCGATGGGAAGGAGGGAGACACTGGCTGAATAAACAAGACTGAAAATAGGGTGTCATGGGGGTTGGCACAGGGGATGGGACTCGGCTCCGCCAGGCTACTTTACCAGTACCACCAAGCAGTTATGTGACCCCCCCTAGGAATTTCCCCATGACCTCACCTCCCCAGGGGTTGTAGCCAAAAGAATGAGAAGCACAGGGCTGCCTCCAGCAAAGTTCCCCTATGATACGCACCCACAAATCCAACAACTCCTCAAAGTTCAGCAGGAAGGAGCAGCGAGAAGTCACCTGTGAGCTCATAACCTGACCATGTTCTGGGCTGTTTTTAGACCTTGGGCAATGGATAGTTTCCATGCTTTTTTTTTTTTTTTTTTGGTAAAAATGTAGCAGCCGGAGCGAGAAGGAAGTGAGCTCATAACCAGCTTTTCAACACAGTGCTGACTTTTGCATTTCTTTGTACAGTATTTTGCCAGGCCTTTGACATTCGTTTAAAGAAAAAAAAAATTCTTTCTCCTTGAACATCTGTGCATAATCAGATAGGGCAGAGGGTTCGGAGCCCAGGGAAAGTATGGGATAATTTAGCACATTTCTGAAAGCCGGAGTGAGAGATAACAGATCCACTCTATTGTGGCATCCTGGCACGAACCCAGTGGCCGAGGCAGGCCCACCAATTGTGCCAAAAAGATGCATTTGTAGTGCTATACAATCACATTTTGAAAAATGTGCCTTAGATAAGCGGGGAAATAGGCATTCTGGCTGCTTTATAAATAAGAGTAGTTAAGGACGGCTGTCGCTCACGTTTGTAGCTCTGGTGTTGGGCATGCCCATCAATAAAAAGCAAACCCAATTCGCTAAAGCAGCTTGGCATACGGCCCCTTCCCAATTTAGCCTCGTTTCATCGCATTTTAGCCTGAGCCAGGAAATCGCGTTTAATTAGGTCATTTGTTCTTGAGAGTTGTGTCCTTGCAAAGAAGGAGAGGAATTTTTATGGGCAGTTGGCATAAATAAAAAAGTCAGCGGTTCCATGGTTTGCTTAAATTTCAGGTGGTACTTAGGAAAATTCCTGCAGAAGGAATTTTGTAGATTTCAGGATCTCAGTCTTCCTGGGTATAGTTTCTTCAGGTTTTGATTTTCATTGACTCTCGGTGTTTTGCCTTACGACCTGGAGTCTTTGGAATCCTAAGGGGTTTGCGTCCGTGGAATGCAGGGCTGTGAGATATTTTCAGGATTTTGGAAAGCCAGGGAAAGGAAGGATTTCAGCAGAATCCTATGGTCATGGAGGCCCAGAGTGGGAGGCGGGCCATCTCATGAAGTCCTTGCAAATTAGCAGAAGCATCAGTGTTGTTTGGCTTGGCCGGTCTTTCTCACGGGCGTGGGGTAACACGCAATCCCCCGCTGATCACAAGGACTTCCCGACCCTTCCTTACCTGTGCCTTTTATGCATGGCAAGGAAGCAGTTGCAGCCTGGCCCTTGTGTTTTCTTTCTCCATCAAGGGATGGGGGTTGGGGAGTGGTAAGGGGGGAGAGTAGGGACAGGGACCCTGATCCAGAGAGAAGTGACCACGGTCTGAGCTGAAGGTCAGCAGTCCGCACGCTGCTCTGTTCACTCCCCCCAAGTCTGCCCGCTGGGGAGGGGAGTGCTCTCATCCCAGTTTGCAGCTCTCTAAGCAGAAACCAGGGACCCGCCGCAGCTGGGGTCTCAGAACGGTGACAGGAAGGTCTCCACTGCCAGGGTATGGGAGCATTGCACCGGAGTTCTGGCTGCTTGCTTTCTTTCCAACTCCAGGATGTTAGTATTAGAGATATACAGACTGGAAGGAAATTGACCAAAACCGTAAGGACTTTTATTTGCCGGCTCTCTTCTGATAGGCCAGATTACCAAATTTAACAACACTTTGCAGTGATTGCCTTTCTGCTTTAATTTGGCAAATGATCAGTAATGAGATCTCTCCTGTTGTTTGAAAGTGAGAGGAACAATATGTATTTTTGGTATGTATCGGAATGTTCTCAAAGGTTGCTGACTCAGCACTTGATGAAGTTCACGGGGTGTGAGCCCAGCACACCTGAGGATTTGTCAAACACACAGGACGTGCTGTGGCCGAAACTCTGGGGAGAGCTACAAGGAAAACCCCCAAGCAGAAGCTTTGACTTTTTGCTTATCGCTGGCCGAAAGTTTCATATTTCTTCCCTTGTGCAGGTTCCAAATGTTTTTGGAAGGCTCGAAAGTGAATAAAATAGCCCTTTGATAGAACTGACAGAAACTGAGAGATTCGGGGGGTGGGCCCAGTGAGTCATTGTACGGAAGCATTGTGTTAGCTTTGGCAAAGACAGAGAAAGCGCTGTGACCCGACTCACTTTTATGGGGCACGTGAGATATCTGCCTTGTCTCCTGTTCGATTGCATTCCCTCTCCTCGAATAGTAATAACCAACGCTTTCAGAGCACGTGCTGGGTGTCAGGCAGGTTCTAAGCACTTTACATATATCACATTCTCAACATGATACTGAGAGGTGGATGCTGTTATATTTGAGGAAACTGAGGCACAGAGAGGTCAAGCAACATGCCCCAAGTCACACAGCTGTAATCAGCAGAGGCATGATTTGACCCAGGCTGTGCCCTCAACCACGCCCCTGCCTCTGACTGCACCAGTGGGGATGCGAGCGTGTGGTTCATGGTTAAATTCAGGTAGAGGGTTTGGCTGAATCACTCTCTGTGGCAGGTGTTGGGCAGCTTGATTTAATTAATTTTTTGCTAACCAGCCAGTCTTTATTGAGGCACCTGTTGGCCGTTCAAAACCAGGAGGTGTAACGTGTTTCTATTTTCAAGGAATTCAAAGCCAGAGTTGAGATGTGAGATATATTGCTATGAAAATTTACATAGGCATAGTTTTTGTTTTTTTTTTTAAGATCTATTTATTTGAGAGCAAGAGCGAGAGAGAGCGAGCGAGCGAACGCACGAGTGGGGGTGGGAGGAGAGAACCTCGAGCAGACTCCCGAGCCGGGAGCCTGATGCAGGACTCGATCTCACAACGCTGAGACCATGACCTGAGTCACAATCAAGAGTCGGATGCTTAATTGACTGAGCCCCCCTAGACACCCCTAAGACATAGTTCTTTATAAGAAACTCTATGCGGGCATGTTTGTATCTGTCTTGGGAGAAAAATAAGTTGCTGTTTTAAGTGAGAGATAAAAATACACCCAGAAGTGGGGTTGTTGGAGCTCTAGTACCTCTTTAATCTTCAACTGGTTTCTCTAGCCTGTGAACAAGATTTAAGTCTTTTAAGGAACAAAAGTGAGCTAAAAAAATTTCCTTCCCAAATCATTCCTTCTGTTGATGTGTTCCCACCTTCTCAGATGGATTCCTTCAAAGAACCATCTTTGAATGAGGCGTAACTTTCTCACCTAATGCTCATTTCCAACACGTTCCTGTAAGGTTTCCAATAGAATCATTCCACTGTGGTAGTGCTTATTCTAAAACACATACACTTCTTAAAGATTTAAAAGTAATACATGCTTATGGCAGAAAGGAAAACATGTACGCAAAAAAACCTACTCTAACCTGTAAGAAATCATTGTAATTTGTAAGAAATTAGCACTGACCTTATGCCACCTGTCTTCCCCTTAGCTGCAAATTTTTGTCAATTATGAGTTTTATAATGCAAAGGATTGTAGCATTTACATTCTGCTCTAATACCACAGTTTCTCGTAACTCTTAGTCGTTGCTTATGACCACTCTTCTTACTGTGGCCTTGCCATTCCTGAGGTTTTGTTTTTCTTTTTGATTCATTCTTGGTTGGCAGGATCTCACTGTCGGATTGTTTTATTTAAAGCAGTCCTCGTGGGGACTGCATTCCCTGAGTTCTTCTCTGTTTCAAGAGTGGCTGGTTTCTTGCCTTTAAATTTGAAGGATAATTTGGCCGAGGATCAAGTTCTTGGGTCACACTTTTTTGCCCTCAGAATTCCAGACGTTGTTGTCCATTTTCAGCATTGGGTATTTCTGGAGGAGAAAGCTAAGGTCAGGTTAATGTTTCTTCTCTCTTACACAGGACTGGTTTTTCTCACCAGACGTGCCTGTAGGCTCTTTCATTCTTTTTAGAGTTTTAGAGATTTATTTACTAGCCTGTCTGGGCATTGGTTGTTTTAGGTCACTTCCCTGGAATTTTCTGTACCACAATATCTGTAGATTCAGGTCTGTTTTTGCAACAGAAAGTTTTCTTCTATTAGATCTGTTAATATTTTTGCACATATTTTGGATAGTCTTCACTTTTCAAGAACTGTAGTTGTTATGTTCTATCCGAATCTAGCATCTAGATCTAGCATCTGTTCTTGTAATCATTTATGTATCTTTGTTTCTTTCCATTTAATTCTGAGTAATTTCCTCAAGTTTGTTTCCTGTGTCTCTTTGTGTTTTCTGAAGCTTGCTCTGTTTTATTGTTGCTATTCTATTCTGTAATTTTTTTGTTCCTAATCCACGTCTTTGGCTCTTATCAGTCCATTGAGAAAACCATTAGATGAATGGTAGTCATTTCTTGGAAACTTACGATCTAGTCTCTGAGTGCCCTTTTTTAGAGAGACCATTTTATCGTTACTATTTTTCAAATGATGGACAGCTATTTTTTTCTGAACGCTGAATCTGTTACCTTTGTTGATTTTCACGGCTGTACCGTGGGTGTTCGACCTGTGCATTCAGAAGGGGCCTCGCCCTTGGACTAAAGGTCTGCCGCCACTCTCTTGCAATTCTTAATTTTTGAATAAGGGGCCCTGCATTTTCATACTGTAGCCCCCGCCTGTTGATTATTTTTACAGTGGATATTATTATCTGCCTTCCGCCTGGGTTCACACTCCATGATTACTCATATTTGAATGAGGCTGAGCTGTTTGCTAAAAACACTAATGTGTAGGTTATGTTGAAGGTCAGAAGGCTGGGATGGGGAGTATTGTGAAACATCCACTGTTGGTTTTTTTTGTTTTTTTGGTGTTTTTTTTTGGGTACCATTTCTTTTGCTTCTTCTACCTTGAGAGTAATCTCCCTTCAGTTTTAACAAGTATTTTTAATGTGTCATTTTAAAGTTACATGCTATAATAGGGGTGTGGAGAAGGAATGATAATTAGAACATTGTTTATACTATTAGAATCTAAAAGCAGTATGTGTAGTGCGATCCTATTTTTTGCTCTTTAAAAACAGTGCATGAAAATATATTCGAAGGGAAAAATACCAACATGTTGTTTCCCAGATTTCTCAAATCCATTCTACTCTTGCCTGTGGTGATTGCGTGGAAGGGGACAGAGTCCTTTGGTGTATCTGAGTAATAATCTCAAGAGTTTATGAGAAACCCTTATCTAAAGGGTTCAGTTACCGTACTCTGTTTTTGAGGATTGAAGTAAAATTTGTTCTTAACGTTTTTGGCTGATGCTAATAGTTGGTCATCTTTAAGCTGATGACTATTTTTTAAGGTCCGTAATTTTAGCGATGAGTACTTTGAGTGGGGAGGAACCAGTTTAATAAACACATCTCTGGAAAGACGAAAAACCGAAACAACCCTCTGGTTCATAGTGCTCACTGATTCCTGTGATGTAAATATTCCCACCATGGCCGATTTCTGGCTACCCACGTGGCATCATTGAACACAGGATTTGAAGGGGGTGTGCACGATCACGCTGTTCCTTAATATCATCACTATACAGCTACGGTGGGCAAAAATCACCTCGAGTAGAGAAACAGTAAAAATGTAGGAACATATTTAGGAAGTGATGTCGTTTGAGTATGTATTACCTTGTTTTTAATATAATTTAAGTGTGACTTTATTTTTTAATAATGCCTTTTTCACAACTGGCTGGTAAAAATTCCCCTAAATTTAACAATGGCTCTCAGGAGCTGATTCAGGCTGGCTCCAGAGTCCTGCTGGAAAGAACTCTTGATGGGATGAGGAGAGTAAAGTACGTAAAGGGGCGCCTGGCTGGCTCAGTCCGTAGAGCATGTGACTCTTGATCTGGGGGTTGTGAGTTCGAGCCCCACATTGGGTGTAGAGATTACTTAAAAATAAAATCTTAAAAAAAAAAAAGTAAAGCATTCAGGCATTGGGGTTAATCTGGTACCTCGGGTGCTGTTTTGATCTAGAATTTTAATCTGGGGTGGCTTGCTTTTATGCATAAGGTCGCATCTGATCAGGATACCAGTAGAAGATAGGAAATAATTGAGTATTATACTCCTTATTATATAATTTCTTGACATTTGGAATAGGATGGTACCTTTCTTGGTGGACTCCATTCTTGACCTATCATTCTTTAGGAGACTTTTTTTTAAATTTTTTTATTTTTTATTAACACATGATGTATTATTTGCCCCAGGGTACATGTCTGTGAATCATCAGGCTTACACATTTCACAGGACTTACCATAGCACATACCCTCCCCAATGTCCATAACCCAGTCTTTAGGAGACTTTTAATACCTCCCAGATGATTGTGATTCTCTGACTTTTATTTATTCATCTTTTTTTTGTTGTGTTGGTAAACTATACCTAACATGAACTTTACCATTTTAACCATTTTTGAGTTTACCTTTCAGTGGCCTTAAGTACACTCACATTGTTGTACAACCTTCTCTGCCATGCATTTCTGGAACTTTTTCATCTTCTTCAAATGAAAGGATGTATCCATCAGCAGTAACTTCCCGCTTATCCCTGGCGGGCCTCTGGCAACTTCCATTCTGCTTGCTGCTTCTGTGATTTTCCCTCTTCTAGATACTTCATATGAGAGGAATCGTACAATGTTTGCCCATTTGTGTCTGGCTTATTTCACTTAACATCATATCTTCAAGGTTCGCCCATGTTGTATGTGTTAGAATTTCCTTTTGTTAAGACTGAACAATACATACACACACACACACACACAGAGTGGTGTTTTTTTTTTTTTTTTTTTTTTTTTTTGAGAGGGAGGGGGCAAGGAGGCGGGAAGGGGGAGAGAGAGAATCGTAAGCAGGTTCCACACCCAGCACGGAGCCCAACGCAGGGCTTGATCTCGTGACCCTGAGTTCACGACCTGAGCCAAAACCATGAGTCGGACGCTCAACTGACCGAGCCAGATGAATGATGCTGCTATGAACCTTGGTGTACGAACTATCTGGTCAAAGCTCTGTTTTCACTTCTTCGGGATATAGACCCAGAAGTGGAATTGCGAGATTATATGGTAATTCTATGTTTAATTTTTTGAGGTATCACCGTATTGTTTTATACCGTTCATTCATCATTTTTTGACCTGGAAGTCAATAGAACTTACCCAAACGATTGCGTTCTTGTGGACTATATTCCTTCCCGTGCAGATAATATGTCCTTCAATGAGTTTATCTTTTGTGAGGGTGTTCTTTTAACAGATCATATATTTGAATGTCTGAAGTGTGATGTGATAGCCCAATTAAATGTAAAGATAGTATCATAACATAAAGCATAATCTGATGAGTGCCGGAAGAGATATGCAGTATGCAGACATGTTCTGAGCGCGCAATGGAGAGGAATAGGAAGAATTTTGTGGAGGATGTGTCGTTTCAGGTAATATTTGGTAGAGGAATAAAATGTTGCCGGGTGGAGATCTGGAGAAGGATAATCCAGGCAGAGGTAAGGAAAGGGGGCTACAGGTCTTGAGCAGAGAGAGAGAGAGAGAAAGGTATGGAGAGGTAAGTTTGAGTCACCCTAAGGGACCTTGGATGTGAGGCTAAATAATTTATTCTGTTTTGTTCGTGATGGAGAGCTATGAAAGGCTTTTCAGTAGGGATTCGGTAACAGAATTGTGGTTGAGTTGGAAACATTTTAATCTGGGCAGTCAGATGGATTACCATTTGGAGCTGGAGATTGTATTTGCAAAAGCCATTTGGCTGTTGAAATAATCTAGCTGAGAGGTCTTACAGGGAAATGGAAAGTTAGTTCTCTTATTCCCATTTTCCTCTTGTTGATGTAATGTCCATGACCAGAGTTTTGTTTCGATTCTGTCTGCCACCTTTTTACTTTTATTTACATCATTCTATTAAATATGACATATAACATATCCATTGACTGTTCTTTAGGGAGTCAGTCAAATCATTAAGACAATGAACTGTGACCCGAGGAAGTCAAGTAAAATCCTGAGGGGGGAAAAGTGCTCAAATGTGGTGTTTCAAGCTGTGAAGACAAATATTCTCCAAGGTCTAAAGTTCCTCCCAGTGGGTGCAGTGTTTTTTCTATTGAACACGAGTTGGCAGTGTTACCAACTTGAACTTGGCCGTTGGTCATCCTTCAGGGTGTGGACTCTTCTGGTGAGGCTGACCTTTCATGTTTTGGCAGCATCCAGCACGGGTCCGGTGCAGTTCCTGTAAGAACGAGGCATCATAAATGTTAGTTGAATGAAGGGCGCCTGGGCGGCTCAGTCGGTTAAGCGTCTGCCTTCGGCTCAGGTCATGATCTTAGGGTCTTGGGATCAAGTCCCGCATCGGGCTCCCTGCTCAGCAGGGAGCCTGCTTCCGCCTCTCTCTCTGCCTGCCTCTCTGCCTACTTGTGATCTCTCTCTGTGTCAAATAAATAAATAAAATCTTCAAAAAAGACGTTAGTCGAATAAATGAAATTTCAAGGTGGCAAGGTGAGAGGAGGGTTCTTAAAGGTTTAGAGTAATGCCCTGGTGCCTTGACCACTTCCTGGACGGCCCAAGGTTTACTTGAGGCCCCGATGCGGGCCTCCCTGTGCCGTGAGGACAGTGAGGGCCGAGCTGGCCACAGTGAATGCCCTTTGAAGTCCCTTCTTTCCTAGCGATGAGTTCCTGGGTAGTCCTCCTTCAGAGTGGTTTGTGGTGTTTAGCAGGAGTGTCTGGGGGAAAAGGGTTGGCCTCTTGCACCAGTAGGTTTCTGAGGTCGAAACTCCAGTTTGGCTGTAAAGTGATAGGGCCCCTGGATGTTTGCCACCACTGCGAGTGTAGACCTCCACCACCGGCTTTCCAGGTTACTTCCCCAGGGCTGGAGAGTGCACTTCTGCCTGTCGTGGGAAGCACAGCCATTTAACCAGTATGTTCCCAGGGAGCAACCAGGCTGGGCAGCCTGCCAGGTGCTGGCTGATAGAGGTGTGCTCTTGTCCTGGGAGTAAGAGTTAGGTCATAGGGTGGCCAGGTGCATGAACACATGCCTTCTGAACGGTTTGAAGTAGGAAGGCAGGCTTCTTAAGGTTTTGAGAGTCAGAAAATATTTTTTTTTTGATCATGTGAGAATAAAAGATCCCATTAAGAAACCTGATATTATAACGAGCAGTACAGAAAAGGGTTCGAATACATGATAAATTCACCCGATTATGGAAATCGTAGGAATAGAAATTTCCTAACCAACCATATGTAATATTGAAATAAAATACATATTCAGTACAGACAATATTTATTTATTACTGCCATGTATCTGACAAAGACTTCTCAAGTGAGGCATAGTTGAATTTTTAATTTCAAAACTCGTTTGGAGGAGAGGGGGCTTGGGTGGCTCAGTCGGTTAAGTGTCAGACTCTTGGACTCTCACGGGTTGTGAGATCGAGCCCCGTGATATAATAAATCTATTTCAAATTTTTGTTTTTGGTTCGGATTTTATTCATAGCCAAGGTTGGTGATTTCTGTTAACAGAAACCTTTTGGGGGATGGTTGTTTAAAAGCTCATTTTTTTCTTTCTCATTAAAGTTCTCTGTCTCCATATTATACAATATTTTCTTTACTAGAAGTGTCTATATTTAGTGGTTGAGATTTGCCCCTGTCTTCTGTCTTTTGCCTGTTAACCACTGTGTCAACTCCCTCTCGTCCCTGTCTCTTTGGATTTCTTGACCCTGTCTGTAATAGCCTTTATGTTAGCTTTTCTCCTTTTGAGCTGATCTCTTGAATAGTTGCTTTAGCAACACCCAGATGTCTGTGGTTTGGCAAATGAAGCGATTTCCACTCTTTTGTTATTTTCTTTAAAAATGTATTTTATTATTTATTTATTCTTTTATTTCATGTAGGCTCCATGCCCACTGTGGGGCTCGATCTCATAACCCTGAGATTGAGAGTCTCACCCTCTACCAACTGAGCCAGCCAGGCGCCCCTCTTTTGTTATTTTCTTTTAAAAATATTTCACAGTGGTCTCCTTCCTGAGAGGATATTTTGCATTGGGATATAGGGACAATTACTGTGCATAACTTTTAAAATGGATGCTCTTCCTTTGTCCTACCTCTGTATCATCTTAATGATGGTAAAACTCTGGAAAATATCCTTCTCTTGGGCTCCTCTTTCTGGGGATACTTTCGTTATAAATCAAGTGCGAAAAAGATCCGACCTTGAAGTCTTTAACTCAAGTATTTATGTTTATTTCGTGCCTTTTTCTCCCTCCCAGTCTTATTACTCGCAAAATGAAGGTTGACTGAGAGGAGATTTGCAGGATCTGTTTCCTTCCCAGCCGGGTAATGGATAGATGACATTTCCAGTAGCTTTGTAAACTGTCCTAGCTCAGGCTGTCAGAACAACATCCTGCAGGCTCGAGTGGCTTAACAACACAAATGTATTTTTCGCAGTTCGGGAAGCTGAGAAGTCCAAGATCAAGGTATTGGCCAACATGATTCCTGGTGAGACCTCTGTTCCTGGCTTGCAGAGGACCCCCTCCTCGCTATCCGAACATGCTCCTTCCTTGGTAGACGTGTATGTGGAGAGGGGAGCTCTTTCTCTCTTCCTGTTCTTATAAAGGCCACTGACCCTGTCAGATTCGGACCCCACCTTTACGACCTTATTTAACCGTAATTATTTCCTGAAAGTCCTGTCTCTAAATTCAGTCACATTTGGGGTTAGGGCCTCAACATATGCATTTTCGGGGGGTGCGGGGGTGCACAATTTAGTTCCTAGCATGTGGTTTCTATTTTTTCTCTGTTAAAAACCTTTAACACAGGTAGTCCTTGACTCCACAGTATCAATTGCAATGCTCTAAATGTACAAACACTGGCCTCTCTCCTCCTCCCCTAGACCAGCTCCTGATTCTGTCGCCCTCCTGTGCCCCCCTCCCTGAGACTGAAAACTTGACACACCCAGAGTGGCCCGGACCTTATGCTCCCGCCCAGCACTGCTGAAGGCATCGTAGGAACTCCCAGTCCTGCCCCAGCTCTTCGCCTCTGATGCTACTGCACAGCTGGGTTCCCAGAGTGGACTTGCTTTTCCTGCTCTCGAGAGCTTCAGTCTGAAGCCCCAACAAATCACATTCTTTGCCTGTGACATGGACACCCTGTCTGTGGTGTCCAGAATCATCGTGCAAGTGCAATTTTGCATTTATTTATTTATTCATTCATTCATGCATGCGTGCATGCATGCATGCTCTACGCCCAACATGGGCCTTGAACTCACGACCCTGAGATCAAGAGTCATGTGCTTCACAGACTGAGCCAGCTGGTGCCCCTGTTTTTGTGTTTCTTTAACTTAAACGTTATAACAACTTGATTCTCCTGTGTGGCATAATCTTTATAATTTTTGAGTGTACGCTCTTCTGGGCAGCAGGTGGGAAGTAATTTGGTTAACTCTTCTTTGGGTATTTTGAGCTGACATGAATGTAAATAAGTCTATAAAGAACACCTTTGGGCCTGAAGCCTCTTTCTTCCTTGGGATGATTTCTCAAAGGTAAATTCCCCCAAATGGCAAATTCTAGGGAGTGCACGGTATTTACGGTATCGATGCATATGGGTTTCTAGAAGTGTCATGTCACATTTCCATCAATACCAGCCATGTAACATTGAGTTTCACTTGCTATACTACCTTCAAAAAAAAAGATCTTCAAAAAAATTCCTTTGGCATTTTAAGAAAAACCATTGATTACAGGCAGATGTGTTAAACTGACAAGAGACGTGAGGAAGCTGGAGAATTTTGTTCATGTTGGTTAATAACTCCGTACCTCTATTCTTCCATGGATGGTCTGTCAGGCAAAATAGATTTTATGAGATGTGTTTCTCCAGTCTCTTACCTAAGCAACAAGTTATGGATGGATGGATGGATGGATGGATGGATGGATGTGTGGATGGACCGATTGATTGATCAGGGCTCAGCAGTCTTTTAGAGTAAGAGGCCGTGCTGTGACTTCTGCTGATTATGGTTGTGGAGTCACCAGAAAACCAAGCTCTTCTTACATTTGTTTCTTTCCCCCCATAGAAAACGTGTGCCTGAGTAGCAGCAGCCAGCTGACTTCTTTAATTAGAGAGACCCGTCAGAGCAGTGGTATCCTACTATGAAGGCATGTCACGTAGGGGTCTTTGGTGCATTCCTATTTTTTTTTTTTAATGGAGGTGTCATTAACATACAGTGTTGTATTAGCTGGTACATTTCTATTAAATATCCTGGCATGTCTCTGTGTTAGTGCTTCGTTATCCATAAATATGATTTGCATGCCATTAAAACCTTCATTGACGCAATAATATAAGATACCTGGTAAGTTACAAGGATGCGGCTTTTTCCTGGGACTCAGAGTCTAGGGAGATGTTCTTTATTTAAAAATTTTGGGGAGCCTTCTTCAGTAGGAACCAACTTTACTGTCACCCAGCCCTTATTCCCGCCTAATGCACGACCATGTCATGAGCATTTCTAAGGAACACCTCGCTGAAATCCAGCCGGTCCATGGCTCTAATGATTTCCCGATGTGCCAGTGTAAAAATCTGACAAAACCAGAAAGGAGGTGATAGCAGCCTGATTTGTTCTTAAAAACCATCTTAGCTTCCAGCTTCCTTTCTCAAGTCCTCGTCTTGATAACGACCCATTTTGACAGTTGGCTCTTAGCAGTGCATTTTTAATTCTGGAACTACATAAAATTAATATATTCTTTTAGTTTCACAGGCTGCTTATTTTCTGGATGGATTTTGTTGTTCTGTCATGCTCTGTAAATATTCTCCGTGGGTTTCTGAATTGCAGAAAATTTATGTATACATTTAAAGAAGACCGTCATGGCTGCCATATTGGTTCCTTCTCAACTCTAGTGGGGTTTTCTCTCCATTTATCTTTGTCTTCTTTAAATTGCTAATTAGCCAAGGGCGCCTGGGTGGCTCAGTTGGTTCAATGTCCGACTCTTGGTTTTGGCTCAGGTCCCCAGGTCCTGAGATCCAGTCCCACGGTGGGCTCCATGCTCGGTGGGGAGTCTGCTTAAGACTCTCTCCCTCACCCTCTGCCCTTTCCCCTGTGCTCTCTCTAAAATAAATAAATAAATCTTTTAAAAAATTGCCGATTGGCCATAATAGGTCATCAGGATTGATTAAGATAATTATGAATAACAATTTAAAAATTGAATAGAAATAAAATCATTCATGTCAGAATGGTAAAATTTTCTATAACGGTCATAGTAAATATGGGAGTGTAAGGCTCTTCAGCTTTGAAACTGTTTTTTGCAAACCCCTGTTGAAGTTCTGTCATCTGGGGCCTATATATCAAAATCTCTGCTGATAGGCAGGGTGGAGCTTCACACCATTGCCCCTTGTCGGATGCCCACTCAAGGCAACTTGATTACACATGAGGTGCGTGATATACGGGATATTTGTAGTCTTCCTGTGTAATGGATGTAGTTCAAGCAAAAGTGGATATTGGAAGCTGAGAATGTCTGAGAATCAAAGGTTTTAAATTTCTTTTTTTTTTTTTTTTTTTGCCTTTAAATCTTCTATCCATTTGGAATTTATTTTGGTGAGAAGGGTGGGTCCAACTTAATTTTTCTCCCAAATGGCCACCCATTTGTGGCAACATCTTGCGTTGAACAATTCATCTTTTCTCTTGCTTGTTTAAATATCCTTTACTTTATATGATCTACTTTGCCACACGTCACCCACATTTCGGTCTGAGAGTCAGAGCTATGAGGGGAGGGACCGCTGTGCTCTCTGCTCCTTGTTCAAGTGCACTGATGCTAAGTTCTAAATGTCTGAATTCCAGATGTGGGGCCATTGGAATGACATACAGATATTTAATCTCACTCTTCTGTTTCAAAATAGTGTCAACTTTAAGGCCTTAAATCAATGTTAGAGTCCTTAGTACAGCGGAGTTGGGGCTTATCCCTGTGGTTTTGTTGCCCCAACCACAGGCTCCCGTGTTCATGGTGGCCTCGACCAGTGGCAGCACGTGTCCCCTGACCTGAGGTAGGTTGTATGCCCTGAGTGCCCAGCTCTCGCGCCTGGCAGCGATGAGGGCCTTTCTGGGCCTCTTGTCACCTGTTCTGAAGGATGCCTGGGCAGCTCTTCTGGATAGTAGCGTTCACAGGCTCATATGTCTGCCTTTCCCTGTTGGCCAAGAAGAGTTCCCTGCTGTTTGTCCTGGAGAGGGCCTGCCTGTCCACACTGGGATCCATTTCGTGTTGACCTTTGGACCTTCTCAGAGGAAAAGAAATAAAAATCACTTATAATCTTTTTTTTTTTTAAGATTTTATTTATTGGAGAGAGAGCGAGAACATGAGCAGGGGGAGGGGCAGAGGGAGAAGCCTGCTCCTCGAGCCGGAAGCAGCGCTTAACCTACAGAGCCCTCTGTCCCCGCCCCCGAGTCATGCTGTCTCTCTCTCTCTCTCTCAAATAAATAAATAAAATCTTAGGGAAAAAAATAACATCTGTTCAGTTTTTGAATGCGTTGATACCTAATGGTTATTATATGCTACTATCGTTTCTGGTTATAATGAATTAAGTGGTCTATTTCTATGGTCTATTCCATCTCAGAATTCCCAGTTTAAGTCTTAACTACTCCTAGTAGATATTCTTCTTGTGTCTTTTTTGTCACTTAGGTAGGATTTTTTTTTTTTTTTTAGGTAGGATTTTATGAAGAATTTTCGAATATAACTTTTAAAATGTTCTTGTTTTTGCTTGGGCCCGACTAAAATGAGTTTGAAACTCATAAAACAACAAAAAAAGATTGTTTATCTGTGAAACGTTGGGAAAATGTCCCAGGCTTATTTATATATATAGACTTGGAGGAGACTTAAATTCCAAAATTATTTTGAGTTTTCCTTTTTTTTTTCTTTTAAGTTTTTATTTATGTGATATCTACACCCAACGCAGGCTCGAACTCAAGACCCCAAGATCAAGAGTCGCATGCTCCTCTGACTGAACCAGCTAGGCACCCCTGAGTTTTCCCTTTTTTGGGGTCTTTTCATGTTTTCTGTAATGGGTGATATACTTTTTTAATTTTTACTTTTAATTTATTTGTTTTTGTATTCTTTTATTGGTTTCAGAATTCTTTAGATAAAGACCGTTTATCCTTCCAGCTTATATTGTTGTAGAGAACAATCCATTTTCCTTGCAATGATACTTTGGTAGAATACCATTTGTATTTTCAAACTATTCTCAGTGACTTTAAAACAAATCCCTTCTCACCATTGCCTTCCTATGGCGCGGGGCATTCGAGCTTGCAAACGACTGGTGAAGATTCACTTTGTTCTTTATTTCTGATTTTATGCATTATGATCTGAGAATACATAACATGTACAGAGAACTTCTGTTACAGGTGAATTTTGTGTTTCAGCAAAATCGTTGTTATTAGATGAAGACCTAGAGTTATAAGATAGGAAAATGTGTGTTCCTGATTTGCCATCTCCTACTGTCCAGATACTGTTCTTTCTGCCCTTATTTATTGTACTGGGGGTGGGGGGTTGTATTTCCTTAATGGCTGCTTCCATTGGATTATAGAATGTCGGTGCCTTCGGGATGTTGGCTTCTCCCTAAGTGAGCCTGTCCCGTATGGTGGTTGTGTAGGGATGAGGTAATAGGGCAAGGAAGTGTTTTGTAATACACGGTACACGTTATCAAGTGAAAGTGCTCAGGGACAAGAATGGAAAAAACGTGTATTTCTTAACAGAAACCAAAGTACCGTGCTCCGACGTCTCATTTCACACGGCGACTGGTCCTTTGAGCCCAGAGGGTAATCCGGACCGGGTTCCTCAGCCCCCCTTCACCCCACCTCACTTCCCTTTCGTGACACGTGGCTGCAGAAAGTTCTGTGTCTGCTTTCGTGTCTGTTTCCTTTCATCCAGTGGTGTATTCCGTGGGAGCCAAGTGTTTGCCCTGGCAGAGGGCGGCCTATCTTTTTTTGACTTGGCCTGGCAGTGTCTAACCCCGGGTGTCTCAGTATCCCTTGAAGCCGTGTGGTTTCACAGAACTGGTTTCAGGACGCTCCCTTTGCCTGTGCTCCGAGGATCTCCGGTTGCAAGAATTAAGGATTCGCTGGGGTTGTGTGAACTCGCTATCTACTGCAGGAACAGACGTCTGCAAAAAAAAAAAAAAAATCTTTGCTCAGAGAAGTGAGAGAGGTTTTAAGACGTTTAAAAAATTCATAACTTAGAACCATGAAAAGACCATACGCCATACTCTTTATAGGCCTAGCAAGAATGCAGTAAGGATTTTAATTGTTTGATGGGTCTGCCCCTTTGGCATCCTAGTAGCCTGCGTGGGTAATTAACTTGGTGGCTTGATTGGCACCTCTGTGCTAGAAAAGGTGAGAGTTTCAGGGGAGACTGATGGCATCTAGAATACCGAGTCCCGAGGTCACTGACTATTCGAGAGGGTGGCAATGTTGGAGATTATCTGGTCCGGGAGGGCCAGCGATGGTTGGTGGGGAAGACCAGCCTGTCTGCCATCTGGTCCTCCCTCTGCCACTCTACTGGCTGGGTGACTGTGGGAGAGTTGACTTAAGCCCTTGGTCTCAGTTTTCTTATCTGTAAAAGGGGTCAATAATAGTGTCCACCTCATGGTGGTTTTGAGGATTAGGTAAGTTCATATTTATAAAGCTCAGAGAACAATGCTTTGTTCTAGAAAGTGCTGTGTAAGGGTTGGCTAAATTAAAATAATAGTTGTACATTTTTTCCCCCACAATCTCTGAAGATTTTATTTATTTATTTGACAGAGAGAGATCACAAGTAGGCAGAGAGGCAGGCAGAGAGAGAGGGGGATGCAGGCTCCCTGCTGAACAGAGAGCCCGATGCAGGGCTTGATCCCAGGACCCTGAGATCATGACCTGAGTCGAAGGCAGAGGCTTTAACCCACTGAGCCACCCAGGTGCCCCATTCCCCCACCATCTCTGAATGAGAAGCCTAAAATCCAGGAAAGGTTGAGTTATTTTTTAATGCACTCAGAAATGTCAAAAATTTGAACTAGAACCTGGTGAACAATTTGACAGTATCTGAATCATTTTTCTTCCCGCTTTGCAGTCCAAGGCAAAAACTATTAGTCATAATTATTATTATTTTTAATGGACAGTATTGTTTAGTTAAATACCTCATTTATTAACCGGGCTGACATTTAAGCTTCTCATTTTTTCACAAGGGGTTTCACTTTTTTATTACATACTTTTTTCCCCTTGACATGTCGCTGTTGGAATTAATGATTAATTCTAGAGGAAGTGTTCCAGGATGCGATACCCTTTGCAGTGCTGTCGAGTTTTATTCTGTCATTTGGTCTGCGACAACACTTCGTCTATTTCTTAAATAATATCGAAACTGTGAGAGTAGAAATCTAACAGTCTATTCTTTAATGGCTTTAATAGAAATTGCTTTCCTTTTCCCACCCTGAAGGGAAGCCCTGTCATTTATGATTCACTGGATTTGGTTAAGCTTTAGGAAATGCTTTCTTTTTTCTTAAAGTTGTATGAAACGCGCCATTACTCACTCTAGGATGGATGTCTGTAGAATGTTCCACAAGATGCAGGATGCATTTAAATTTTGGCATTTCTTTCCCCCCCCTCTTTTTTTTTTAAGATTTTATTTATTTGAGAGAGAGCACGAGTGGGCTTTGGGGTGCGGGGGAGCGGGGGGGAAGGGCAGAAGTAGAAGCAGATTCCCCTCTGACCAAGGAGCCCGATGCGAGACTCAATCCCAGGACCCTGAGATCATGACCTGAGCCGAAGGCAGACGCTTAACTGACTGAGCCACCCAGGCTTGCTCCTTGGCATTTATTTCTTAAGTGTCATTTGTAGAGTATCTGAAACTTCAGCAAAGAACGATAGATCGTCAATTAAATTTTTTACTATAAATTTCCCTATTCAATAACAAAGCTGTTGGGAATATCCTGATTTAATTTGAAAACAAACTAAATGCCTTGTAGTTTATTAAAGAAAATACCTAGTGCTCTTTTCCTTTCCTTCCCTTCCTTCCTTCCTCCCTTTCTTTTTTTTACACATTCCAGAAACTTTTTTTTTTTGGTTATTTACTAAGTCCTGTCATTTTCTCATGAAGTAAAGAGTGTTATCTCGGGGGACCTCTGACATAAGCTTTGTTACCTGCTAAGGTGTGGGTTTGACGCAGCGGGAAATTGGCAAGCCAGCGTCTGCACATGAAACAGCAGGCCTTGCTTTCATTTTTCCCCTGAAGCTGAGTCGGCCCCCTTTGGAGGGAACATCTACACCCTCCCATTTCTGTAGCTGGAAAGCATTTCAGAGTAGCCTTAAACCGGAAGCAACCGCGATGTGCTTCACTACGTGAACGGATAAAGAAGGTGCGGTACGTGCGGACCGTGGAATAGTATTCAGTGATGAAGAGATACAGCCGTCAAGCCATGAAAAACCATGGAGGAAACTCAGATCCACGTTGCTTAGTGAAGGAAGCCGGTCTGAAAGGGTACAACCTGTATGATTCCAACCACGTGACCTTCTGCAGGAGACAGAAGGATAGACAGTAGAAAGATCAGTGGTTCTCAGGGGACGGGATGGAGAAAGGGGAGCAGGGATGAATTGCTGGAGAACAGGGGATTTTTCTAGGGCAGAGAAATGGTTCTAGGTGATAATATCATGGTGGGTGCATACATTTTGCATTTGTCACACCCCACAAAAGGTGCATGTGAGTTGGACTTGAGTTAATAATGTGTCAGTATTGGTCCATCAGTTCTAACAGATTTTTCACACCAACGCAGATGTTAAGAATAGGAAACTGTGTGTGAGGAGAGTGAGGGCAAATAGGAGCCCTCTGTATTTTCTTGGAAACATAAATCTCTAAAAAATTCTATGAAAAAAGATTAGTATAGACTACTATGTTTGCTGTCTGAATTACTAATAATCAGGCTGCCCTCTTCCTCCACTTCTCAAATGGTACTTTTTCTCTTCATACCAGTGACTAACTGATCCTACCAGATCTAATGAATGAACTTTTCTTTTTTTAAAATTTTTTTAAAGACATAATCTCTGCACCCAACATGGGCTCGAGTCGCGAACTTGAGATGAAGAGCTTCACAGACTCTCCCGACTGAGCCCGCCAGGCGCCCCCCAGTGAACTTCTCTTAATCCTCATTTTCCTTGTTGCCCCGACAACATCCAGCATTATGGCTCAGCCTCCGACTCCTGATGCTCTTGCCTCGTTGGCTTCCTGCTGCGATTTGAGAATGGATTTTCGGACTCCACTTTTTGTAAATACGGGATTCATCCGTCAGGGAGAAGGTTGTGATAAATGCTCTTCAGAAGCCCTTCCAACTCGGAGAACGCAGGATTCCTTCACCAAGTCTCCTTCCCCTTCCCGCCCATGCCTGTTGGCATGCACGCTGGGCTGCCATCTTGGTTATTTCTTATTGTGCTGTTTCCCAGCCTCCTCCCTGAGTTGCCACCCATTGTCACAGCGCCACCCCCGATGACTCCCTTTCCTGAACCTCTGGCCCCTATACGCCGCTTACGGGAGTGGAACTCTGGAGAAGGCATTTGAGAGGAGACAGCAGGAAGCTGAGGAAGGGGGAGTGTTGAGGAGATGGAGGCAGTGACCTTTAGAACGTTGGTAGACAGCCTGCCTCCAGGCCTTGCAGTCACCTTCAGTCAGCCACACCTCTCGGCCTCTTCTTGCTCTTTCTCGCACTTGTCGCGAAGTTCTAGATTTTTCCGTAATTCCATCTTCTAACCCCACATTGAATTTGTCATCAATTTGGAAAGATTCTTCATGTCAGAGTGTTCCCAGAATATGCCTCCTGACTCTTCTCCTTGTCACTACCATGCTTTCTCGCCTGAGACATCACAGATGCTCCGACTGGTGTCCTAATCGAGCCACCACCTCACTGTCAAATATTTTCTTACAGCTGCATGGTTTCCGCCATGTCTTACCAACCACAGTGCCTCATTCCGATCCACAGAGGACCCTTGGCCTATTTCAGGCCGACTGAAATCTGCCTCTCACCTACTCATCTCATTTTCTCTTCACTACTTTCTTGCCTTTCTTAGTCTGCACCCACTATCTCCACAGCTCCTGGCATAGGGCAGACAATTTTTTTAAGTAGGCGCCATGCCCAACGTGGAGCTCATTGCGGGGCGCGAACTCACGACCCTGAGATCAAGACCCGAGCTGAGATCAAAAGTCGGACGCTTAACTGACTGAGCCAGCCAGGCGCCCCGCGAATGAACTCCACCTGGAATGTGTGTCTTACCCACACCTTTCTCTAGCTTTAAAAATTTACGTAATACCTATTGTCAGAAGTAAACATGTCGCGTTGGATGGTTATCTCTGGTTCCCTGTTGTCTGTTGCCTGATAGGGAACGCATCCCAGAAACACGACCTGCAGGCTGCCAAGTTGTGGCTTTGGGTCCCTGAGCCTGCTGAGTGCAGTTGCCGAAACATCATAGGTCCTTATAAATGCCTGTCATTGGGGACGATCCCAGTGATTGTGACACCCGAATGAGAGGCTAAACAGTCTGTTATCTTCAGGCGCGCGGAGTAGGCAACATACTGTCCCTCACTGTTGGCCAGGCAAGGGCCGGGGGTTTCCCACAGCTATTCGGAGAGGCTGACAGTGTCAGCGGAGACAGAGAGAGAGGACTTTCTGTAGTGAGTGGGGGATCGATGTGCCGAAGTACAGCGAGCTTGACGGCAGCTCACAAAGGGCAGCCTCTGTTGACACGGAGCCACGTGGTGTGTGGGCATTGGGGGGGCTGCAGGCTGGGGTTTCTTGTCTTCGAGAAGTCCATGTCTCTCCTGACACTTTATTAACCCCGGCCTTTGTGTTGGAGGCAGAGCGGAGGGGAGCTGTCTCGTTTTGTGCCCTCAGGGTCATCAAGAAATTGACATCATTGACATGTGACTAATTGGATCTTACCCGCCCCCCACCCCAGCTTCTTGATTTTTCTTCCCCCCCCCACACTGGGGACAAAAGAGCCTTCTCTTCCCAACACTTCCACTTCCGTTCTACATTCTTTTATCCTTGCCTGTCCATTCAAGGCAGGAAATGCGTTCTACCAAACCAGTGAAAATGCAAGCGGAAGTATTGCATTGTCTTGAATGATTTTTCAGAACGAAGTTGGAGTCTGCGTGAACATGGGATCGGAGACGAAATGCCATCTTTTCTTGTCATGAGCTATTGAAAAAGCCAGGTGCTCGTTACGTTGGGGGCTTGTTACGTCAGGTGCACGTGCGAAACGTGGTCGCCAGATGTTTTCTTGTTGAAGTTACGGCCCAATTTGTAGTCAGGTGGATTTACTTATTGTAGCTGATCCTCATGGGGACCCTGGGAAATAGAGCTGTGGTTCTCAGGCCAGAGCTCACGTCAGAATCTACTGGAAGGCACCCTGAGCCTTTCTGATGCAGCGAACCTGTGCTGGGACGGAATTTGCATTTCTTAACAAGCTCCCACGTGATGCTTTTGCTGCTGATTTGCAACCACGGTTTAAAACCGCCCCCTGCACTAGATGGCCGGCTTTGTCTGCGTTTTCCAGGTAAGGGAAGTGTCATCTAGAAGGGATACGCTGCCTGAAGTTCTCTCGGTGCCCGAGTCAGGCCGGCTCTTGTACTGAGACAGGAGGACCCTGTCACCCTCCCAGTAACACAGCCCCTCTGGACTTGTAATCTAGCTGGAGATACAGGAAAAGGGCAGAAAGGCCTGGAAAGCAGGGGAAATACAAGCCAAGTACAAGCAAAACCCCAGAGACAATAAAGCGAGGCATTTTTTTTCCCCTGAAAGAGTAGATCTGGAGGAGGCGACATTGGACCCGGGAAAAGAAGGCAGTATTTGAGAAGGAAGAAACAACAGCACCAGCACTGCGTCAGGAAAACACAGGCGTGCGAAACAGCAGAGGCCAACAAGGTTAGAAAACTGTTGGTTCACAAGTAGAGACATCAGGCTAGATTGTCGAATGCCTGGCTAGGAATTTCCCCATTTAACTCGGCGTCGGCCAGACTCGGGTTTTTGAGTAGAAAAGGGCTACAGTTAAAACCAGACTGTTGAAATAATGTCTATGAACTCGACAAAACCTCTGCTCAGAGTTTTTCTTGAAGTACTTTCCGGAGATTTGTTATGGGTAGGTAAGCTAGCCTGTGGAATTTACTTACTGCTTTTTACCAGGGTTGGAAAGGACAGACGGCGAAGAGCGTCTTTAGGGAGTTGATGGGGTCTCGTCCTCTCCCTGCCTTGTGCTGGTGAATCGGGGCACCCCCGCTCCCAGACGGTTAACGTCCTGGTCTCCTCCCAAATGATCAAAGAGGCCAGACAGCCTCTCTCGCCTGTTTGAAGTCCCTGGTTGATGTGAAACAGCTGATCTGCTGTGGTTTCTTTCGCTCCCAGACTTTTTTTGAAAGAAGCCAATCTACCCGCATAGATAGCCGTTTTTGAACTTTCTCAAAACCCCTTATCTAAGTCCCTGTGAGGAAGCTGCTGGCCGCCAGCCTTGGGGGAGGGAGGGTAGCTCCTCCCTCCCCCCTGGCCTGTGGCTCCTGGGACAGAACACAGGTGGCTTTGTTACCCGGCAGGCCTGGGGTTACCCACCCTTCGCCCTTTGCCCTTCTGAGCGGAGCTGCTCTTGGTCCCCACAAAATGGCCAATGTGCGCTCCTTCCCTCTCGACGTGGGGCGCTCAGAAGTACTTTGGGGGCTCTAGAACCCAGCCCTGTGGCTTCCTAAAATCTACGTCTTGAAAGAGCTTCTGTGAGTAACCGTTTTGTGTGAGTTTTTCTTAACTCGGAATTCCTCCGGTGGCATTTGTTTACGTACGAATGTCTGTGTATGTTTATTTGAAATGCGTGTATTTAAGGAAAAGTGATGGGTGTTTTTTTTTTGAAGTTCGTATTTAAATTCTAGTTAGTTGACCTATGTGATATTGATGGAAAGGGCTTATCCTTAAAACTGGAAGGAAAAAATCCTTTGCGAATTCTTGGTCAGCCTGTTTCGATGGAGAATTGTCACCCTTCTTTAATCTCGTCTCATTTGGTTTCATGCTCTACATGGAGCCAGGGTGGTGAGGATGATGTCCTTCTAGCAGAGGGACTTCTTAAAATTGTGTATTTCTGCGTGGGTGAGACTCTTCTCAGTCCTGTCCTTAAGCAGGAGGCAGCTCTCCTACTAGTCACTTCTTTGTCCTTCCAGAGAGGTTCTGTGTGTTCACAAGGATAGTTGTGTGGTGCACACGCCTTTTTTTTTTTCCCTAAAGTTATTATTTTAGGGGCGCCTGGGTGTGCAGTCGGTTAAGCGCCCGACTTTGGTTTCAGCTCAGGTCATGGTCTCAGGGTCGTGAGTCCAAGCCCTGCATCAGGCTCTGCACTCAGCGTGGCCTGCTTGGGGTTCTTGGGGTTCTCTCTCTCCCTCTGCCCTGCGGGGACCCCCACACAATGCACATGTGCTGTCTCTCAAAAAGTTACTTTAATTCCAGTTAACAGGTTATATTGGTTTCAGGTGTGCAGTGGAGCGATTCGGTTCTGTAAATCCCCTGGGGCTCCTCATGACACGTTGTGCTCACACGTTTTTTAAGCCTGTTTATTGAGGTATAATTTACATAGCAGAACATTAACGTGTGTTAAGCGTCTAATTCAGAGGTTTACAGAGTTGCGTGACTGGTTTCAGAACAACTTAGTTTCAGAATATTTCCAGCGCCCCCCCCCGCCCCAAAATCTCCATCCCTCCAACTCTTTGCTGTCAGCCCAGCCCCTCTCCCGAGCCCCCAGAAACCGCTTTCCACCTCTGCAGATTGGCCGTTTCTGGAAATTCCTCCATGTCAGGTCATTTGCTGTGTGGCCTCTTGCATCTGACTTTGACTTAGCAAAGGGTTTCTGAGGTTCATCCGTGTTGTAGCGGTGTCCGCATTTCGTTTTTGTTGGTGACTAGCAGTCCCTCACTTGGATGTACCACCGCCTGATGGGCTTTGTCTCTTTTCCTCCTGTTGGCCCCTCCTTTGTGTGGATGTATATTTTCACGTCCCTCGGGGAGACGTCTAGGCTTCGCCAGGGGAGCGCAGTTGCTGGGTCATGTGCTAAATCTGTGATTAAATTTTAAAGAAACTACCAAAATGTTCTCGCAAGTGTCTGCACCTTTTTCTGTTCCCAGCAGCAATGTAGGAGAATTCCAGCTGTTTCACACTGTAAATAACACTTGTTACCGTCCGTCACAGTGGGTGTGAAAACCTGTCTCATTGGGAATGTCATTTGCATTTCCGAATGACTAATGATGTTGGACGTCCTTGCGTGTGCTAATTAACCGCGGGTATGTCTTTGGAGATTTAAATTTTCTCGTACCTGTTTTAAAACCTGGGCTAACAGTTTAACTTACGATTTGCCGTGCCTCTCAACATCCGGGCTTTTCCTCTGCCAGTTTCTTGCGTTATTTCTACGTTGTCAGGAGTTCACAATGTTGTGCTATTATTGTCGTCTTCCTCTTACAGTATAAATGGATTTAGAGTTTACCAGTATTCCTTTTCCAGTGTTTTACCCCATTCACCCCTTGTTTTGCTGAGGGTTAGCCTTCCTCCTTCCAGCAGTTTCTTCTGCAAGGGCTTGGGCAGCAATATTCTGAGTTGTTGACTATTTCAAAATGTTTGACTCTTCTATTTGAATGAAAATTTGGGTTTAACGTTTTGATTCCTCTTTTCTTTCTTTGAGGACCGTTTTGATCATTTAAGCATTAAATGTTGCCACGGGTGAGTGAATTTTTGTCCCCTTGTGTTTTGTTTGGACTTTGTGCCTAGGTGCCCGAATGATTCCTGCTTCATTTTCGAAGTCAGTGATGATACAGGAAATGCCTTGTGTTGGTCATCTTGTTAGTGGTTTCTGGAATATATTTTCATTCACAGTGGAGAATCACCTGTTTCTGGAATGTTTTCCTGAATGCTGCCTTAAACTTTTTTTTTTCTTCTTATTCCATTATTATTTTTTGATCGTTAGGGAGTTTGGTTGTGGGTGAGTTGGAGCACCTGCCTGTCTTCCATCGCGATCATTTTTTACTCAGGTTTAAATCTTTTTGGTCCCTTTTCTCTATCATTCCCCTCAAGACCCTCCTATTTTCACCTGTGCATATTTTCTTTTAGCCACTTCTGGTTTGGTGATTGTCTTCGTCTGTTTGGGCTGCCATAACTGGACCATAGACTGGGTGGCTTATGAACAAAAGAACTTTCTTTCTCATAGTTCTCCCTAGCACCTGGGAGTCCAAACAGGAAGGCACCTGCTTCCGCAGAGGGGCTGGGCTAGGGCTCCGGGGTCTCTTCATAAGGGCGCTGATCCCACTCGTAAGAGCCCCACCCTCACCATATAGCCCCCTCCCAAAGTACCCCCCAACTTACCATCACTTTGGGGATTTGGTTTCAACACATGAATTTGGGGGCAACACGAACGTATATTTTATAGCAATGATGTTTTTATTCATCTTTCTGGTTTTCCCCTGAGGTCTGCCTTCATACTTTATTTTCTTTTCCTGTTTTCCCATAGGATTTACAAGAGTTCAGGAAAGCTTTTTTTTTAAGATTTTATTTGATTGTACATAAACAATGAATCTTAACACTGCATCAAAAACTAATGATGTGGGGTGCCTGGGTGGCTCAGTG
>CM052883.1:10745774-10834245 GCA_028534135.1 Potos flavus | reverse complement strand
GTTTTGAGTTAAGACAAAATGTCAAGGGGAAGGAGGGTGGTGGATTCCGGCTCCAAAGATGTCCATGTGGAGTCCTGGGGGCACGGTGGTGCTTGTCTGTGCTGGGCTGGAGCTTTTCCAGAAGGGAAGAGAAGAGAAGGGTGAGCAAGAGGCTGCTGGCTCCATGCCAGGGGGTGAGCCCAAAGTCTCAGTGGACAGGATGTCTTATCGGGAGGAGGGAGACTCTTCTTCCTCAGAGAAAGAGGGGGGTAGAGAGGGTGCCGCTGTGGTGGGATCATTCCACAGAGGGAAGTTGGCTGAGACAGGGAGGTTAGTAGGAGAAGCTTTTCTGCTTCCTCGGGTGGAGAGAGTCCCCACATCCCACGTAGTTTCTGGCGGCTTCCATCTCCTTCTTTGTCTGGGGCTGGGTTGCCATTGGCTCAGGGCAAGGAGGCCCTTTGGCCAATCCGATGGTTAAAGCAGGAATTTAATCATGGGGCCGATGGACGTTTTTGATGGGCCTTCCTTTTAAAAACACGAATGTGAAATTACGAATAAAACCTCAGGTCTGGGGCCTTGGAAGGGTCAGTGACGGGCGAAGCTTAAGTGTGACTCTGTCCCCGCGGCCATTGCTTGCGTGGTGTTCTGGGGCCGAGCCGGAGAAGGGGCTGGGTTTCTTGTCTGTGGAAACACAAATGTGTCGCCCCTTCTCGGAGCTGTTTGAGAGGAGGGCGAAGGTGCAGGACTGCTGGGTGATGAGCAAATAAAAAGGGAATCACCACGGATTTCTATGACCGACGAGTTAACAAAATTATGAGTAATTGTATGAAATCTTTTGGTAGTGGATACCCTGGGGCTTTTGGTGGAAAGTAAAAATGTCAGAGCCGGGTAAAAAGGAAAGAAGTCATTTGACAAGGATTAGAGGAAAACTTGAGTTGTCCAGTGGGGACGAGCCTGTGACGATGAAACACTCCGTGAGTGATGAAATTACCTCGTTTGGTAGAGAACGATAATCTTAATTAAACAAAAATTCGCATACTGGCAGATACGACCCGAGAGTGTGAGAGTTGCTTTTGTAAAGTTTTCCGGTACCTCTTTGTTCATGGTGAAAATTTTAGGATGGGAGGAGGTAGGAAAAGGCCTTGGGGGAAGGGTGGAATGAAAAGAATATAGTGTATAATCGGGAAACCCAGTATTCTCTTAAAATTAGGCATTGCGTTTTTTCTCTTGACATACTGTGAGTCATGGGCGATGAGTCTACGATCGCAGTGTGGCAGGATTCTAGAGGATGAATCAGTAGGAAGAAAGTGGAAGACAAGATAGTTCTACCCTAGGGAGGATTTTTTTTTTTTTTTTTGCTTTTTAGAAATTCAATTAACGTATAATGTATTATTAGTTTCAGAGGTAGAGATCAGTGATTCATCAGTCTTATATAATACTCAGTGCTCATTACATCATGTGCTCTCCTTAATGCCCATCACCAGTGACCCCCTCCCCTCCAGGAGCCCTCAGTTTGTTTCCTATGGGACGCCTGGGTGGCTCAGTCAGTCTTAATAAGCATCTGCCTTCAGCTCAGGTCATGATCCTGGGGTCCTGAAATTGAGTCCACATCGGGCTCCCTGCTCTGTGGGGAGCCTGCTTCTCCCTCTGCCTCTGCCTGCTGCTCCCCCTGCTTGTGCCTGCGCACGCACTCTCTCATAAAAATCTAAAAAAAAGAAAAGTCTCTTATGGTTTGTCTCCTTCCGATTTTGTCTTGTTTCGGTTTTTTCCTCCCTTCCCCTATGATCCTGTTTGTTTCTAAAATTCCACATGAGTGAAATCGTATAATTGTCTTTTTCTGCTTGACTTATTTCACTCAGCATAATACCTTCTAGTTCCATCCACGTCTTCACAAATGGCATGATTTCATTTTTTTGATGGCTGAGTAGTATTCCATTGTGTATGTATGTACCACATCTTCTTTATCCATTCATCTGTCGATGGGCATCTGGGCTCTTTCCATAGTTCGGCTATTGTAGACATTGCTGCTCTTAGGATTCTAATCCCATATGTACACACACGATGGATGAACAGTGATAGTGTCAAAACGTGGACAAATATAAAGGACCAGAAGATGGGATAAGGGATATTCGTGAGCACCGCGGGAATGCAGAATCCGGCAGTGTGATGAGCCGGGTGGAGTTTGGGGATTCGGGTGATTTTCTGCCACAGATAAGCCCCAAGTGAAGTTTTACAAAAAGCCATGGACAGAGTGGGCAGAGTTGCAGGGGCCCCAGCATGGGCGGGCAGGAGGGAGCCCAGCGTGCTTCTAGAAAGATGCATACCATGTGCTTGCTGGCCTGGGCCCGAAGACCCTTGGGAGAAATGCCCAGAGAGGAGGAGGTATTGAGCAGCTTTGATGGGCGAGGCCCTCCACACCGGCAAGTTCTTGTTTGATGGCTCGGACTCCACAGAAACAGGAGGGGAACCTCTTTTTTTGGGGGGGGGGGAGGGGCGGGGTACATAGCCCATATGTACCGGCCTAAATCGAGACCTCTGGTTTGTTCTTTGCCATGCAGCTTGTTTATTTTTCTGTTTCACATGAGCAGGGCTGCCGTGTGTCTCTCAGTGACAGGCTCGGCTCAGGGTCATTTTGGCTTACACAGACTTGTTTTTGCACGGACCACCTGGAACGTTTCGTGCAACATCGATCGAAGACACATATTTCTTAAATATATAAATATTTTGAGTGTTCTTCCCTCCCCTAAGGCAACAGAGAAAACTCGCGTCTGCTATCCACATCGAAACTGACTTTCTAGATGCTTTTATCTGGAATAATAGTGTACATGCACTGGCTGAATAGGAGACTTGTTTCAGGGGGAGTCAATTTAAACATTAAGATTCTTAAAAATCTAGATTTAGTGAATATAAGTTCGGTGGGTGTCTATGCTATCATATATGTATGTATATATGTATATTACGTATTAGAAAGTAGGCTTTCTTCCTACTGGTTATGTATGTGCATATCTCCTTTGTTCCAAAGAGATAATCATAAAAACACTACTTAAGAATACTTCATGTTGATGCGTGAAAGCTTGTGAGAGACTAATGTTCTCTTTACATAGATTTTAGAGATTCAAATTTTCAAATGTGCATCCTTGTGAAGTCCATGAAATCCAAGCTGCTACATTTTAAAGGGTATTTTCCGTGGGCAGAACTTGAGGTTTAGACCGCTGTCATCTTGAGGGCGGTGTTGACAAGTTTTGTAGGATGAAGAATCCACCACCGAGAGCTACTTTTGTCGAGAATCTGTGTAACTTGTGTTGCCATTTTAGGTAATTCTTTTTTTCCCCCTCCTCCAGCTTGATAAAAGGCCTCCGTGTTGATCATTAGTTATTTTGGCAACGAAAGCCACCTAAAATTGATTTCACTGTTGGCTGCTTTAGAGGGTTTTACATTTTTGCCCCTGTTCACATATGTTGGATTTCAGGGTCATTTTAAACAACCTCTTTAGAGTACGTGAAACTTACAGCCCTATTAGGGAATGATTACAAGAGAAATGAATTTCCTCCCCCCCATCTCCCCCTCCCCGGCCCCAGCACCTTATTTCTAGAGTTCCCCCCCCCCTTGAATATCAATGGTGACGATCCTTTGGATCGATCTGAGGTTGATTAAAATTTCAGAGAGACCTTTAATTAAATGTATTCACATAAGTACCAGAGAATTTTGCGCGATTTTAAAGCGGAAGAGAATCGGGTACAGAATTTCTGATGGAAATACAGTTGACCCCGACTGTTTGCTGATGGTTGGCAGTTTGGCTTTCCCAGAGAAGTAGCATTTGGTCTGTTCCTCCCACGGCTGCTGTGCTGCCTCTTTCCCGTCCTCTGCGCCCTGATCCACGTGGATCGTTTTGTGGCCCAAGCACTTAACCACCATTTGCATGTAATTGAAGAGTTTGGAGAGGAGCGCGTTTATCAGTCCCGGACCAAAGGCTCCGTTTCTTACATAAACTGGGTTTGAAGTGGAAGCTCCTGCTGATGCTGAGTTAAGACTCAAGTCCTGTTTCATTATTTCGTTTCAAGAAGATGACAGGCAGTGGCTGAAGTTCTAATAAGATGTGATGTGACCATGTTTCTCTGCTGGGTGGGCGCAGGTGGAGACAGGCTCTCAGGTTAGTGAAGCCCACCCGTGTGACCCACTTGTAAGTACAGCTCCCGGGGGCGTGGGGACTGGGCTCTCCCAGATTGGGGACCTCTTGGCGGGGAGCCAAGAAGACCTTTCTGCTGGGTGGTGGTTGAGGCTGGGGGAAGATTCCCTTCTATTCCCGACATAAATTAGACCGAAGAGAGGAATTTGGTTTATTGCTTCATGCTGAAGTTAAAAACCATTTCTTTCCCCTGCGGTCTCTTAATTAGATTCATTAGCTTTAAAATGTTAATTGGAATTGCTGCAGTTCAGCTCCTGAAAGGTTTTAAATGTAAAAGGAACACCTCATTTACCATACTACCGTGTTCTGAGAACGCTATGGTAATTTCTGTATCACATTTTTAAATTCAAATAATGGATTATTAATTGTAAAGCTCTTTAGACTACTGAAATCAAGTATCTACCTTTTTTAAAGATTTTATTCACTTATTTGAGAGAGCGCGGACCTGCGAGTGGGTTGGAGGGGGAGTAGAGGGAGAGGGACAAGCAGACTCCTCCCTGAGTGCTGAGCCTGATGAGGGGCTCATCCCAGGACCCTGAGATCATGACCCTGAGCCAAAATCAGGAGTCAAATGGTCAACTAACTGAGCCCCTTCCCCCAAGTGCCCCCCAAGTATCTACTTTAATTCTTGTTTGTCTTTCCAATTTCCTGATAAGCATTTTGTAGGATGTTTCTATAAGTTAATTTGGATGCAAAAAATTTTCAGCTCCTATATTCAATGTTTTATTTATGACAGAGTCCTAATACCTCAATAAAGGAAGTAAACGCTTTAATGGAAACAGATGATTAGAGTAACATGTGGGACATTTTCTACTTGTGGAAACTCAAAGCTTTATCCTAAAAGGTCTCCTCCAGCTTTCCTGCCCGGAGTAAAGTGGATGGTGCAGCCTGAACTAGTGAGAAGAGCAGATGTTTATGCCAGTATTGATTCTTGAGAAATCTTTCGGGGTTAAGAGAACCGTTCTTTAGAAGAAAAACTTGTTTTGTGATTACAAAGATACAATGACCTGGCAGTAGCAATTTCAAATAACACGGAAAACAGAAATGCCTCCTGTTCTTATAACTTTAGGAACAAACTTTTGATTATCAAGGACAGATCAGGAAAATTCTCTTATTAGCCTTCTCATTCTTGTGACTTAAAAAAGAGTCTCTGGTTTTTGTCTAGGAAAAGGGACTGTAATTTTGTTAGCAAATTCTCAAAAGTCAGAGGGGGTTAGGGTGTTTACATACTCTATTCCCTCCCTCTTCTTTGGGGATAATTTTAAAAGCTCAAAGTCCTTAGTGACACATATGGAAACAATGCTATAAGGGGGTATTTAGAAGAGTTTAATTTTAACCAGGTACTTTAACCGTAAACAAACAGAATGACATCACTTAAGGAACCCAGAACTGTAGTGAATAGAGGCTTTGTCATTGTTTTTCTAGACCAGAGCGCTGAAATGGAACATTAATTGTTAATTAGGTTTAGGAATCCAGCTGTTCACTGATCCATGTGTCCTGCCTGTGTCTACTCAGCCTAGAACTGAGCACCGGGGCCCCTTGTGTCCCGGGCGCCTGCCTTCTTAAGGAGACAGCCTTGCCTTTGCACACCTGGAAGACGATGCTGGCCATCTGCTCATGGTGTCACACTCGAGATGTGTGGCTGATGGTGGCTGTGCAGCCTTCCACACACCCGGCCGACAAGTTTCGGCCCACTGGGGGCCCTACATGGCTAGACCGGGTCACTTACCTGGGCAGCCCACTGCCCTGTGTGACGGGCACAGGCTCTCCCTACCCACAGCCCTGCGGTATAGAGCGTACTGGGAGGGGGATGGCCACCCAGGGCAGTTTGAATGAATGAGGGGTGACGGCAGGGAAAAGCATCCAACAGGAGAGAAGTTAGGAGAAGCAGAGAGACCTTCCCGGGGGGAAGTTAGGAAGGTGGAACAAAGGTCAGATGATCATACCTGCTTCCCGAGCTTTACAAAGGATGGAAGGTAGTTATGTAATGACCCAAGCCCTCAACACCTTCGGTGTCACAGAGGCCGTTTCCTTGGACTGTTTTCTCCAAATGGGCGGATGGGCACGCCCTGCCCCAACCCGAGACCTAGCCTTTCTAATGGGGGAAATATGTCAGTTACACCTCTATTTCTAGCTGGGGTCAGGTGTCGATTATATACCTGGAACTTTAACCAGTTCTGTGTGTTTGGAACCTTCTGTGAGTTTTGAGCTCTTTATACTGTATTTGGGTGGAAAGAGATTCCATAGTAGGTGCGAGAAGAAGAATGGATGACACAGTGTCTGCAGAGCTGATGGCATGAGCAGCCTTTCTCCAGACAGGTACCTCATGCAAGGAAGAATTCCTTATGGCCACAGGAGCATTAGGCTGTTCCGTCATAGGATGGAATGGTGTCAAGAAATACCTGGTATATTTTTTAAATTATCACAAAAACTTCAGAAACAGGTTTAGGTATTAACTTGGTGAAGTTGGTGATGAGCTGAGTTTTATGACTCGTTAAAACTACAGCTGATCAAGGCACCTGGGTGGCTCAGTGGGTTAAAGCCTCTGCCTTCGGCTCAGGTCATGATCCCAGGGTCCTGGGATCGAGCCCCGCATCGTGCTCCCTGCTCAGCGGGAAGCCTGCTTCTCCCTCTCTCACTCCCCCTGCTTGTGTTCTCTCTCTGTCGCTGTGTCTCTCTCTGTCAAATAAATAAATAAAATCTTAAAAAAAAAAAAAACTACAGCTAATTAGTATTTGCAAATTCACATACTCCCTCCAATTTATTCATTACCAACCCCACATCACTCCGTGTGTTGTTTCCGAGATCATTCACAGGACGGGCACAGAGCAGCGGTGAGAACTTGAGTCAGCCACCGTGCGTGTTCCAAGTGGAGGCTGGACGAGGTGCGCTGCCTTCTGGTTTCAGCTGTCATTGTCAACAGCTGTCCTTCTCATGGTCTGTGCAGTGTCACCTTTTCTACCTTTTTGTGCTTTTACTGGGGATCAGATTTCGCGGGATCAGATGGCCCCCAGGTTGTAGAGCTGGAGTATTCTCTCGTGTTCCAGGCGCAAGAACGCTGGGAGGTGCCTTAGAAAATACGTGTGTCACGTGAGCTTTGTTCAGGCATGAGTTACAGTGCTGTTGGCTGTGAGGTCAGTGTTAATCAATAATAGATGTGGAATAAGGTGCCTTTAACCAGACACACATTGAACAAGGTTACGCGTTGATGGGTTGATGACAACACTGTGACCAGAAGCTTGTAGGAATGGAAGCCTGTTTTTCTCCTAGGAGCGGTGTTTAAGTATTTGCTAAATAAGCACCAAGTTTACAGAACGGACTCTAGCAAAGAATGAGCATCAACTGTAATTTGGTTGGAGGAACATCCAAGTTCAGCTGTTACGTTTTTTGTGTTGCCGTGTTTCATAGAACCTCTAATAAGCAGAGAAATAGGAATTCCCAGGGAAGTTTTACACAAATGACACAGATCAGGTGATACGTGGATGGATTTCTAAGGGACAACTTCGCCTTTGGAAATAGGCAAGCATATTTGTTCCTTGTTAATCTTTCAGGGACTTTTGGGGAAAATGGTATCTTTGGTGTAGCACTCATTTTGCTTGACATGGTAAGAATGTATATATTTGTATACAAAGCCCTTCTTACAAGGGCTGGCCTCTGACCCCTTTATTTAAGGAAGAGTTCTTCATTTTTGTTCAAAGAGTGTAGCATTAAAAATAACTTTCAGTCGGGTCCATCTTCCTTTTTCCTTATGGTGACAGTGATATTTTGGTAGAAGAAATCTTACGGTCCTCCTCTCCCCCACATACCCACATTCTCCATCCATGTTATGGTCCTTCGACGACACATAAATTCTTTGGCTATGGAAATGATTGATGCCAAATAGTGCTGCGTCTTGTGGGGGGGGTGGGCAGAAAAGGAACCAGATGAATGTCTGTGAAAGAAAGATCACAAGAGCCTTGTGTTTATACCTGTCTTTGAACATTATAGAAGAAAAAAGACCAAAGGGAAACCTGAAGCAGGACCGTTTCTTAGTGACGGTTTCCGGTGGTGGTTTTTAAAAAAGGAAATTCCAGTGGGAAATGAGCGCTCTGCTTACCCACCTCTAGCCTTTCAATTTACATACGCGATGTTTGAAAGCTCGTTGCCCACATGTCTTTTGGATGTCTTCAGGATGAAGCAGGGTCTAGGCTGTCGACCTTTTTGAAAACCTAATTTTTGTTGTTTGTAAGTTTTCAAGCTCTTGAGCCACTGGTATGGAGATGCATTTGAGGAAAGAGTGTGTGACTTGTATACATTAAATAATACATTAGCGTAAATTTATTTATGAGTTTTACCAGTGATTCGCAAACACCCAGAATGGGGGCTGTTCATTGACTCACTTGGAAACACTTTGGTACTTTAAAAAGGAGGCTTAAAACAACTGAAATACAGTTCTTTAAAATGTCCTCTCTAATCACATCAAAGCTCTTACACTAAAATCTGAAACCATATACGTTTTGAATGCTTTAGACTCTAAAGCAATGTTTTATAATTACCAGTCTTTTGGGTTTGTACATGATTTGTTTCTTACGTAATCTGTTAAAACTTTAGATTGCAAAATATCGCATATTTGCCAAAGAGGCTATAAAATGTGGTAGGTATAGTTAAACGAATAAGAACCCAAACATGCAAGTTCAAAAACAATATTCCCGGTATGGGCCCCTTCCTCATTGCTTGCCCTCCCTCCTCACGTAAGTAATCACGGCCTGAATTGTATGTTAATCATTCCCTTGTTTCTCTTTATAGTTTGGCACACATGTGTGTAACTCTAAACAATAGCGTGTTTGGTCTCGAAATAACGTATTCGGTTCCTGTCTTTCCACTTAACTGGGAGGAGAGAATTTGTGTGGGTTCTGGTCTTTGCTCTGTTCCTAGTCCCAAGCACGGTGCTTGGCACATGACGGGGATTTAATACATGTTTGTGGATTAAATGAATAAATATAAAAATGTTCACATACCACGAAGTTTCTAATTTAGGACTTAAGCGCATGAATGTATATTTGAATAATCATAAAAGAAAGGTGGTAGGTAATATCAAAATGTATTTTTGGAAAATGAACTTGGATGACTTTTAAAACTTTATCCCCTTTTTCAAAATGAGAAGAGTGAGTCTCAAACAGATAAATGTTTTGCTGAGGGTCATTTAGCTTATCGTGGCCAAAGTGGGGCCAGGACCTCTCTGTCCTCCTTGTCCAGGATTTTGCCAACAACACCACAGGACACTCAGAAGGTGGTTTTAACCAAGAGATGGCTATAGTTTTCTTCAGTTTAATGGAAAGCCCCTCCTGGGCAATAGGGGCACAGATAAGGACAAAAAGCCCTCAAGTTCACACATTAGATAATGTGATCCGATAAGGTCCCTCATCAACCAAGAGAAGATACTAGACTGTGATAGCCAGATACTTAACTGTATATATTTTTAAATAACTTAATAGGATGTATAGTGGAGTCTAGAGTGACTTTCTTATCAGATGAATGTTTTCAGAAATCATTTCTGGAACATGATTTTGTCATTTGGGTCTGTCTCACCTTCGTGGTGAGAGAATCACAAAGCTAAAAGAAAATGAGTGCATGTGGTTCTCACTCCGTGACTACAGACTTGAAATGGAGTCCTTATCCAGTCGATATCCAGATGCTATTTAGGAGGCTCAATGCAAGGTTTTATTACCTGAATTTTATTTATTTATCCAGCGATGATGGCATTTTCCAAAGAGTAGGGTCTGGGTTTTGGTATTTGAAGATTTTCCCCACCTCCATCCCCCACTGCCCTGTCCCATTGCATGGACGGGCGCGCACGCTCGCCAAACACACGCACACGCACACACAGTGATGATTCTGTTCCATTACTGCGACATGAACCCAAAGACAAGCCAACAGTGCCTCTGCGAATGGGCAAGGGAGTTGCCACGGCAGGCCTTACCCCTCGATGATGACAGAATGTTTTCAACTTCTGCGTTCACAGACTGCCCTCCACAAATATAAGCCATCTCTAGACTTCATACTTTGCAACCCATTGGAAAACTTTTATCTTTCATCCCAAGCCTTCCAAGGGCCCGAAACCGTGTGTAAATCACTGTTTAAAGGAAGCATCTGGTGTTGGTCTTTGAAGAAAGTTCTCTTCTAGCCCGCCCAAATAGCCAAGTCCATGACTCAGGGAGCCTTCGGGATAATTCATACTTCAGAGGAAAATACAAGTGCCCCCGATTCTCAGTATTAGTTTTAGAATGCTTCCAAATTGTTTGACACCACCATTTTTCAGCTGGATTTTGGCAAGCACAGACCCGAGATTTCGGAGGAGCTTTTATCAAAACAAGACCAGCTCCTTGGCGGTGAGTCGGGAGAATTCCAGAGGTTGGCACTGGTGCTGGACATGCGGGCTGTGCTGAATTCACAGCTGCATGTTGACTTAGGCTGCAACAAAAGTGATTTTCAGGCCGAGTTTGGCAAGGAAAAATGGGAAGTTTCTAATCTTTGATAGGGTGCTCAGGGAGATGAAAATAATTGGAAGCATTAAAGAATATTGGGAATGCTTTATTGGCGGTAGCCCCGGGTTGAGCCCTTTGGCCTTGCTACCCGGCTGCTGCTGCTGCTGCCGCCGCCGCCGCCACCGCCGCCGCCGATCGTGATGAAGATGAAGGGCGATGCGAGCTGCAGAGAGCTTTTGGATCGGTCTCAGGAAATGACCGAGGCAACCCTCTGAGTCAGATAGTCCCCACCTGGCTCGGCAATGATAAGGCTTATCGGCGACATCAACTACAGCGAGGCCGATAGCGTCTCGCTCACGTGTGCTGGGGAGGCTCCAGTGAGCTCGTGTACGTGGTAACGCCGTGGGGCTCTCAGCGCGCCCCATGCTTGTGCAGCTGCTGCCGGGGGCCCAGGTCACAGCGCAAGGACACGTTGAGCTTGCTTCTAAGCCCGCGTGTGCGGTAGGGAGCATCCTATTTGCATTCAGAGCACGTTTTCGTGGAGACTGCGCCACGTGGCGCCTTGGTTTGGGCTAACAGATCCAGTACTGGGTGGAGGGCGGGATTTCTGGGTTTGGGCTCAGAATTCCTCGTGGCGTGTGGCTGAGCGCATGCACACACATTTCGGAAGCGGGATTTGGAACAAATCGATCCGTGGTTTTGTCTCCTTCGTAACCCCCCAAACGGGGCTTATTGGATGGTTATGAACATCTCTGAAAGTAACTTCCTCTCCTGTCCACGTGATCATTCAGTTGTGTTCTGAGACCCTCACAGCCTACGTCTTGTTCTGGGAGACCTCTCAGGGTCTGAGCGAAGTGTCGATTTGAAGTGGTGGTTGGTAACGTGCGGGCACCCCGGAGAAGCCCTGCGCCCTCCTCCCCACCCCCAGACAGCCATCTTGTCATGAACCCCACTTGGGGTTTCGAGTGAGAGAGGAGCATCCAGCCCTTAGTTCCACTCTTATGATTTGATTCTGAACAAACCACTCACCTCCGGTGAGTCTCCATTGTCAACAGGAGGCCATCTGAGTTGGCCGCAGTGCCTGCAAAGTGACCTAGATCTTACCTGCGAAGTTAGGCGATTCCTGGCACACAGTAGGTGCTCAGTAAAAAGGAGGCATTCGGTCTCTGTGATACGGACACGAAGCTCTTGTAGGAATTCTGTCTGTTGCCTCTGTATTGCATTTATTAATGAGAAGGATGTTTTTCTGCCTATATTGCTCTAAACGCAGAGTGAGATTTAAGCCAGAGAAGCCCGATGCGTGACAGTTTAGCCCTGGTCAGCTGTTTACACACTCAGCTTCAGCTCGGCATAAATAGCCTTACCGTGGATTCACAAGAAATTGCTGAGAATTCAGGATCTTAGCTCACTGCTGGGATTAATTTCGTTTCAACAGACTGACTGTCTAGAGAATATCCATAATGCTCTAAATGAAAACATATGTTCCTGTAACCCATGGCAGTGGAGAGATGGGAAAAGTAACCACGCGATTTTCAGGAACTACTTCGTGGGGAAGAGTTGCTGGCTTGGCTGCAGCTGGGCCGAAGAAGGAGCTGGATTCAGTACAAAGGTTCTTTTATGGCATCTGTCCCCCACTCCCCAACTCCTTCCCCCCCCACTCTCTCCCCCCCCTTATGTAAATAAAAAAAGTTTTACCTTGAAAAGCCAAGGAAGAAATTTTTGTTTCTTGGAGAAATTTTTGAACCAGTGACTCTCTAAAACCAGAGAAAATTTAGCTTCATTTGAGAAATGAGATTTTGGGCGTATGGGGGAAACGAGTGGAGAAGGCTCCTTTTGGCCACGCTGAGTAAGGTCAATTAACAAGCAAGACATAAAACGTAGGAAGATGTTGGTTTTGCAGTGTTTCTTGTAAATGTGAAATGGTTGCTTCTGTAGTAAAATACGTTGATTTGCTGATAACGTAAGATACTATGAAACTGTGCTCTTTTTAATTGCATTTGCTTTTATGGGTTGGTTTTGAAAAATATTAATAACGAGATAGAAATCTGTATTTTGTTTATTGTGTGTTTTATAGGTCTTCTATGTAGCAGATTTCTTTCAGAGTTGTATCTTCAGCTTTTTTAACGGGGGTGGGGGGCGAGGGGGAAGAAAACCCTTCAGAAAATCTGATTCCTTGCTCAGGACCATTCATGACCTTTGTAGATTTCTTATACCCCATATCAGGCAGAGATCATGTGGAAAAGGTCTCTTATAACTTCAAGAAAAGGACGGATCGGTAGTACAAGCATTTAGTGGGAACTGTGTCATTATTTTCTAGCCTCCCTCCCCAACCCCCCAAATTCAGAACAATCTACTTGAATATGAGAAGCATCACTAAAAGTTAAAGCAACAGCCCTTCCGGTGGGTATTTTGGCAACTGGTCAAACATCTTACAAATGTGCTAGCTTTGACCCAGCCATTTCATTTCTAGGAAGTGCTCTTACAGATCTAATAGAAATAGGTCTATCGAACGATTTCATGAAAGCGATGATAATAAAACCGTAAGTTCACTTAAATGATCGTTTATTTGTACACAGAATTCTACGGAACTTTTAAAATGTTGGTATTTTTATTGCAAATTCAATACATACTTTATGCTGTATTTTAATGAGTCAATATTTGGAATCTGAGGGAGGTTTTTTTGGTGTTATGTTATTAATTCTGAGTTTGAAACCAAGGGAGCTCTGCAAATTGTGTGCGTGGTAGAGACAGCAGAGGATGGTGTGGTTGCTGGGAACTGGGTGAAGGGGGGAGGGGCAGTTGGTGTTTATTGGGCGCACAGGTGCTGTTTTGAAAGATGAAAAAAAGTTAGGGACGTGGATGATGATGGTTGCGCAACAGTGAGAATGTGCTTGATTCCCCCAAACTATACATTTAAAAGTGGTAAATTGTAGGTAATACTACCACACATCTTTCAAAAAAGGAAACGTGGCCATAGAAAGAATTTTAAACGTATGGGTGGGCCTCACTAGGTCTTGAAAAGGTTCCTTCAGAAAGCAAAGCTTTCATTTTCAATTGTAAACATTTTTATTTTTATTTTTTAAAAATAAGTTTATTTGTTAGAGCATGAGAGAGCGAGTGTGTACGAGCGGGGGTAGAGGGCCGAGGAAGAGAGAGGGAGAATGTTAAGCCAGCTCTGCACTGAACTTGGAGACTGACGTGGTGGGCTTAATGTCACAACCCGTGAGATGGTGACCTGAGCTGACTCTGACGCTTAATAGACCGAGCCACCCAGGTGCTCTGTTGTAAATATTTTTACTGTGTATCACTTGAAAATCCGTTTTTTCCAACACCATCACTCTCCCATTGTCAACTGAAAGTATGTATCAAAAATTTCTTAACGTCGTTGAATGCAAAGGAAAGTTTCTTTTTCTTTTTTTTTTTTTTTAAAGATTTTTTAAATTTATTTGACCAAGAGAGAGCACAAGTAGACAGAGAGGCAGGCAGAGAGGAGGGGGAAGCAGGCTCCCCGCTGAGCAGAGAGCCCGATGCGGGGCTCGATCCCAGGACTCTGGGATCATGCCCTGAGTGGAAGGCAGCCGCTTAAACCGACTGAGCTACCCAGGAGCCCCAGAGGAAAGCCTTTTGATTAGAAAAGACCATATTTGTCATTAATTTCCTCAAGCTTTTTCGTAGATGGAATCGTCTGTGTATTTAGGTCGCCCTCCAGCCTTGACTCTGTCATAATCTGTTACGATAGGACGGTGTTCTGGAAGCTTTTGGATATGGTAGGATTTTCCAAAGAGGAGAGGGAGAGTGTGATGGGATCGTTAATTTTTCTCTTGACGCAGTCTAATCGATGCCAGATTAAAAGTACGTATTTTCCTTCTCCTTTCGGATTTTCATTACCTTCTCCATCTCTCCTGCCTTCTTGTTCTTTATGTATCTGTGCAGATCCTTCTTTAACAAGAACTCCAGGGGTGCCTTGGGTGAGCATCTGACTCTTGATTTCGGCCCAGCTCATGATCACAGGGTCGTGAGATTAAGCCCCACACTGGGCTCCACGCCCAGCATGGAGCCTGTTTAAAATTCTCTCTCCCTCTACCCCTCCCCCCCAAAATTAAAAAAAAAAGATAAAAAACCCTAAAACTCCAATTGATATGTGGCTTGGAAGATATCCAAGCTAAAATGTTCGCTCTATCAGAATCTGATGTTTTATTCAGTATTCACCTAATTAGTAGGCCTTGATGAGCTCAGGCTGTAAAACCCTCTGGTCTTGTTATGCTTTTTCCTTTAAAAACTCCAGTAATAATTTAGAAGATCATCGACCAGTATGGTACGGTTTTGTGTCGAGATGGGTCAGTACCTCTCGATATGGCGTTAGACCACTGGGCATCATGCTCATGAATCTGTGGCCCGAAACAGGTATCATTCCATGTGAGACGGTGAAGCTCCCACGAGTGCAGGTGTAAAGGGACAAACCTGAGCGTTGGCAAAGGTGGTATGCAAAGAAGCAGGCCGGAGTGCATCACCAAGCGGTCTGCCAAGCCTCTCCCTCGCTGCCGGCATCTCCTATCTTGCCCTCATGATAAAGTGGCAAATTCTAGATAAGCAGCCCAGAGGTATTGCCTCCTGATAGGATTATTCATGTATATTTATGTGACTTCATTTGGCAGTTAATTCAAGAATTTAAAATTTTCATTTCTTTTTTTTTTTTAATCAGTACACATCTGCTCGTCTGTAATTAGTCTTAGAATTTGCTTGGCGAGGGGCATCCATGCAGCCTCTCTTGGTGCCCACCTGCATCCCAGTGTTGCCCCCCGCCACAGGTTAGCATGAGGAACTGGAGGTTTGCGTCCCTAAGGTTTACCGACTTCTGGAAGCTCAGACGGACCTCTTCACCAAGTTTCACAGTGCTTGATTATAAATATGGCAGCCTTGAAAATTCACATTCCAAGATGGTTTCTTGAAAACGTGATCTCTCTCATATGCTTTAGAGAAAAGAGGGAGAAATTCTTGGTGCAGGTCTTGGCTTAAGCTTCAGACCAAAGATTTTGGTTGGATGGAGGGGAGGGGTCCAGGAAACAGTCCAGGGGCTAAAGAAGCGGGACATTTCAAAATACCTGGAAAGGGTGTGTGCGTTTTGGGAGCTGTGTGACTTTGGGCCAGTTACCTTTGAACTTCAGATCGAATGTTGGCAAAACAGGGGAATTGGAATAATCCTTCAGGCTCTTTCCTGCTTTTGACCCTCTGGGCTGTATTAGTAAACTCCTGCTTGTGCCGATGGGCTGTCCGTTCCAAGGAAGAGTTTAGAAAAACCAGTCTCTACATGGGGGAAATGCAATTAAAAAAAACACACTCCGCAAGCTTCATAATACAATTTTTAACTTCATGATCCTCTCACCTTCTGAGTGCCCTATTGCCTGCTGTGTGTGTGTGGGGGGAGGGGGGGCACTTTACTTTTAATAAAAATATCGGTCTCTGCTGCCCCTGAGGATTTTTGTGTTTCTAATGTTAGTTGACTAAATTATTTGTGACTTTGGACGCCAGCTGACCCCATGGGTTCTGGACACCACGAAAAAGACGGAATATGTTCTTGCTCTGTGTTTGCTCACTTATTGCTCATCTGCTGTCTAAAATGTATAAAGCTGCTCTTTTTTTTTTAAGATTTTATTTATTTGACAGCGTGAGCAAGCACAAGCAAGAGAGAGAGGGAGAAGCAGGCTCCTCACCAAACAAGGAGCCCGATGTGGGGCTTGATCCCGGGACCCTGAGGTCACAACTCGAGCCCAAGGCAGATGCTTAACCGACTGAGCCACACGGGCACCCCAAAGCTGGTCTTCTTTTTTAAGATGGTCTCAATCATGTTGGAAGTCACCTCTTGCTGGTTCATCGGTGAAACACTGCTCCATTTAAAATGTTTTTTTGTTTTTGTTTTTTTGTTTTGCTCTCCTTCAGCTTATTCCATTAAAAATACCGGCATAAAGTGTGTGGCCGCCTGCACATTTTCTGGGTTCGGCCACAGCGAGTATTTACCGTATCCCAGATAAACTCCGCAAACATCGGAAAGGCCAAGGTTATGGTACCCCGAGGTCTGGGACTCAGCCCAGCTCAATTCTGGGCCCGGAAAAGCAAAACAATGCCAGTAGACCTGAACCTCACCTACAGGTGCTTGTTTTCTTAACACTGCCTAGACGCCTTCCTTCTCCACCTGCCCTTTTAGGCCCTTATTCTCAGAATGCCCGCTGCTTTAGCTGGAGTTGCTTTCTCTTGTTCTCCCAAGGCAGGGAGTTCTAGCACGGAAACTGTGTTCTGATTTCAGTCCCTCTCCCCACGTCCTGCCAAGAAGCTGACCAGTGTTTGAAATCAACTTCTCATCTGCCGCTTGCCAGGTTTGCTCGGCCAAGAGCAGTGTTAAATGAGGCCACAGACAGGATGCAAAGGGCCGGGCCCCATCCCAGAGCCCTGCTGGCCGGAGAGGGTCAAGGCCCGTGATACGAATCAGTTCTACGCAGGCCGCAGGAGAAGGCTCTGGAAAGACCTGCGCGATCCATCGATCGGAGGCTTAGGTCTCCACGTAGTTCGTGCACTGTCATCAGGGGTGTTTTAGGAGGGCATCTGGGACACAAGGATGGACAGGTGTGGCGGTTTTCTGGGAGGATAGGATGGGATTCTGAGATTCCCCACCTTGAAGGAGGGGGGAGCGTGTGTGGTCTCATACCTTTGTTTTATAGGGGAGGCCCCAAGGTCCCCTGGGGAAGTGCTGGCCCTCACCTGGGGTGCTTGCCGAGCTGGGGAGTTAGGTGAGCTGGCCCATCCTGGGGTGGGGGGGGGGGAGGGCGGAATTTCTGCCTTCCAGAAAGAAATCTGCTCTCTGCCTGCCTTCAGCTCCCACGGATGCCGCCTTTGGTTCCACACCCTCTTATTCACCCCGTCCCTTCCTGGAGCAGGCAACGTTCCTCCCTCCCGGAGTGAAACCAGCTTCCATAAATCTGCAGGACTGTGTGTTTCCGTGCTGGGGAGCTTTTTTGTTTTGAATGGAGTGAGGATGGTGGGAAATTGTGGTGGGAAGGAGTTTATGGTGTCCTAGGAAGAGCATATTTTGATGTTTGTTAAAAAGCTACGGGAGAGTTCGTAATCTCGATGCCGTCTCTTTGGTGCGTAACATGCTTGTGTGGGAGTGGGGGGAAAGGATGGGAAAAGAAGCAACACGTGGTTTGAATTTGTCCGGTGGGTGATTTCGGCAGCACTCGCCCGTGCTGAGTCTGCTTCCTACAGGTTGATACCACGTTCTTCTTCTTGCCAACTCTTCCTCTTCCTCCGGGCTGCGAACGGGCTTATTTTAGGGACACTGTGGCAGCTGGAGGGCAGCTTCCGATTGCGATTTCCCTCTGCGTGGGATTAGATGATCAGGTGGTTTTCCACATAAGATCATGGAAAACGGAGCTCCTCGAGGGGACTGGCAAGGTTCTCCAGGTAAAGTGAAGGGACGGAATTAGAGATGTAATGGCAACTGGTCATTCCGGGCTTAGGTTCGTGGAATTTGTGCATTTCGCGTTCACTGGGGGGTAACCTGGTGGCATTACCGGCATTGAATTATTGTGATATCAATAATACCATATTACCAATAAATAATACCAATAAAATGGTATCGTGATAGCCATTCATGTTGCATGTGAATTTGAGTTGGAATCTTTATTGGGACAAAGGAAAATGTAGCCAATCATCTGCGAGGCCCAAGTGAGTTTACCATAATCCTGTAATTGCTGTCCATTAGGCTGAAGACGAGGTAGTGGGTATTTTTTTTTGGAGAAGCCGGGTATTATTACCACGGTGTAGCATAGATCGTGACTTTCCTAATGACAGTGTTAGCCAAGTGTCCCAGGCCCTGTAATGTTACTTCCCTAATACAATTTCATCTTCAACGTTATTTTTGTTTACAGTGTTTGTAGAGAATCTCTGGCTGTTTCTCAGGAGGATTAATGCAAGGATAGTTATTAACTGAACTGATCTTCAGGAATAGAATTGGAAACAACTTAAATATCCATAAAAAGGGTAAATAGGCGGTATTTTTAAGTCAGTACTGTGCCAGAGTTAGAGGAGTGAACTATGGTTCTGTAAATCAAACTAGATCTCAGCAACATAATTTTGAATGATAGGAGTATGGTTTAATTTATATTTAAAAATCATACCTACCAAGAGCTCTCTGTATTTCCGTAGGGGTGTGTGCATGTGTGCATAGAAAATAAATTGGAAAGACACACAAATAGGAACATAGAATGGGAGTAATTTTATTTATGAGGTTTTATTTCTACTTACAAAAAAAAAAAAAAAACCCCAACCAGATGTGAGAAAACATTGTCATTTCTGGCTGGTGAATAGATAGTTACTCTTTTATCTTTCTTTGCGCTTGACTCTGTTTTAAAAGCTGTTCTCAGAAAGTTTTCAAAACCTCTATGCTCGTTCAAAAGTCATAAAATACTGAACAATATAGAGAGAAAATCTTGTGATCTCCTATAAAAGTATATAACCTTATATGTTTTTGACTAGCTTTTGCTCTTTGAAGGGATTTCTTCTAAGGAATGGCTCAGTCTGTGTGCGGAAATCTAGCCTCCTAGACGTCCGGCCGTGTGGGATTGAGTGAAGCATTGCACATCCACCATTCAAAATATCCTTAAGCATTATGTGATATTTATCTTCTTAGAATCGATCTCCTGTTTATGAATCTGAACCTTTTATACTGCGACATTTCTCCAGTGGTTGTCATTTTCCCATTTCTTTTTAGGCCTTTCCCCTACCTTTTTTTATTCGTTATATCTACCTGGTTTGGAAATAAAGCAACTTTTGTTGTAAGCGCTGGCGCGTCGTTGATTCTAACTTTGACTTAGTCATGGATTCGCTGGTGACCTTGGAGAAAACCTCTCCCTTCCTCCTTCCGTGCGGTACCGTTCATGGAGCCCTGAGCCCTAGGTGGGGGGGCCAGTGGAGGACGGAGCAGGCCTTAGCCCAGCTCCCGGAGAGTCTTCGGTCCGCCTGCTTCTCTTATGGTTTCCTAATTTATGAAATGAAACTAAGACTACCTGCCTCATTGCCCACATATGACTTAGGGAGCATCCATCTCTCCCTGAAGTTTTCCTTCCAGGGAAAGTGGTCCCTCTCTGGTCTCCTGACTATGTTACCCAGTGTGCTAGGACAGGACCTTTGTATATGCTATTTTCTCCTTCTGGAATGTCTCTCGCATGCTCTCCGCTCTTCCCTACCCCCATCTTGAAAGTTATTCCCCCTCGAAACCTTGATAAGACATCATCTCATTCGGGAAGTCCATGCCATGTCTAGATCTAAGATGTGATTTGTTACTGAACCTCACAAAGAATATTGTTAGTCCAATTGACCCTCGAGCCCTTGGGTAGAAACTGTGGATTAACTTATATGTGGAAGTGGGTTTTTTTTTTTTAAAGATAAATACAGTACCTATTGTAAATGCATTTTCCTTATGATTTTAACATTTTCTCTAGCTTGATTGTAAGCATACAGTACATAATACATACAGCATAAAAAAGGTGTTAACTATTGTGAAAAAATTGATGTTATGAGTGAGGCTTCTAGTCAACAGTAGCCTGTTAGTAGTTAAGTTTTGAGGGGAATCGGAAGTTACATAGAGATTTTCAGCTGGGTGGGGGGGTTGGTGCCCTTAATCCCCGTGCCGTTCATAGGTCAGCCGTACTTGCTTCCGTAGCCCCATTCCCGCCCGGCGTAGCTCATTCAAGGCGAAATGCTGGTCTTTGTCAACATTATAATCCTACGTGCCAAACACAGGCGCTGGTGCTTACCAAACGCTAGGAGTGTTTGTGGAAATGATGATTCAGATAATTCAATAATTCAGTATTCAATAATCAGCTGATTATGTCTACCGTATTTGCAACAACCTAGGTATGTTGGACTTCTCCTTGAGGCTCTGGATCCTGTGGGGATGGGGATGCCACATCAGAAGTCAGTCTGATGGCGGAGGTAGCTGACGTCCGCAACGTCCTGCGTGAAACCTAATGTCCGATGGTGCGCTACGACTAGTTGATAGTCTCCGGGAAGGCTTGTAAAGTTCTGTGTCCTACCAGAAAAATCCCTTGATTCCTGAGAGTGATGGCGATCATTCTTTGTGACAGGAAAAATAAGCTAAAAACAGCCAAATGATTTTTAAGTGCTTTTTTCCATTTTTTTCCTAGCATGACTGACTAATGAGGGGAGAATTGGTGTCGAGGGCATGAAACTAATAGACGCTGCTGGAGCCAACTCATTCCTTTATAGATAAGGAGAAAGGCCTAGTGAGACCAAGTCACCAACAGGTTACTACTTAAAATGGTTTTCCAGCTCATATTAGCAGTGGTCTTCACATTATTTGATTATTCTGTTTATCCGAAAGGCAGAGAGAGAGAGAGAGTGAGAGAGAGAGAGAGAGAAGAGGGGGGAAGCATTAGTTTTGCTGTCAAAGATCTGGGCTCACATCCCAGTTCAGCCACTTACTAGCTGTGTGGCCTTGGGCAGGTTTGCTCCCTGGGCCTCGTTGTCCTTCTCTGTAAAATGGGAAAACAATCCCAACTTTGTCCTTCAAAGGAAATGTCGATAATGCACCAGGGCCCAGCATGGAATTCCAGCTCCTATCAGCGAAGCTCGGTCATTAACACAGAGCTTACGCACTGGCTCGGTTGGTGGCGAAGCGAGGATTTTAGGTTAGTCATGAGTCACTCTTGGAACAGCCATCTTTTGGAAAATTTTCTGAAGTCCCAGATCTCAAACCAGTTTCCAGAATTTCCAGATGTCCCGTGTAGATTAATGAATAAAAGCCACCCCAGGATGCTCTTTATTAATAAAACCCACCATTGAAAACTGTAAAAGGAAGGAGTTAGAGGCACAGAGAAGGGGCTTATTTTATGTAGGCATTCAACACGTTAATATCATAGGAAGAAAAAAAAAATGTTTTTATGTAAACGGTGAATTTTAGCCACAGGCCGATTCTGCAACAAGGGGCCACTGTGTTTTCTTAAAGAATCCCTCTCCCTCTGACCTGATCCTTCTGGTTTTTGTGGCATCACAGGCTTGGCCGAACCCAGCTGTCCTTGGGACTTGTCTTCCTGGGTCACTGTCGCTGCTTTGAGAAAACTTGGCCTCTCTGCCTCCGTCTGGTTATTGGTGCAGACATAGCAAGTGTGGGATTTGGAAAGGCAGCCTGTGTTTCCTTTGATGGTGACGAAAATGCTTTCAGAGCCCAGCCTCGCGGCCCCCAGACTTTTCTGGGTCAGATCTGTACTTGGCTGTTCCCCGAGCCCTCTGCTTTTGGCCAGCCCCTTCCCAGGCCAGGACATTTCGGTATGCGTCCTCCTCAGGGGCCTCGCGGATGGCTGCTGAGGGCACGCGGGGGTCCCATCCTCAAATCCAGTTTTCCTCTGTAAGGGAGGATCCAGTTGTCGACTCACAGCCCAAAGAGATGTGCCTCTCCGTTCACAAGCCCTCAGATGAGGTCCACGGAAATATGACAGGAATCCAGGCGATGTCTGTGCCCTCACACAGGGGACAGCAGGCCTCTCTGCTTAACTGTGGCGTCGATGGACACTGCTGTCTAGTGATTTTGATGCAGGTTTCTAGTCACGCTGGGGTAACAAGCAGTACAACTCACATCCTGGTTCCTAATAGGACAGAGGGATCCTATCAGGGGCTGCAAATGATAACTCTTAGGGCCAGCTTCAGCTGACTCGCCGGAACTGGTCTTACTTTGTTTTTAATTTTTAACTCAAAACAGTTTTTTAATTATAGCCAAATACATATACCATAAAACATACCACGTTAAGCATTTTTAAGTGGATAGCTCAGCAGTGTTGATTAAATTCACATTGTGGGCACTAGTTGCCAGAACTTTTTCATCTTCAAGCTGAAATCCTATCTCATTTGCATTTTTAAACGGTTGAAAAAGTGAAAAGGAGACTATTTCGTGACACGTGAAAATGACATGAAATTCCCATTTCGATGTCCATCATCAATAAAGTTTTATTGGAACACAGCCCAGTGCATTGATGCTGCAGCGGCAAAGCTGAGTGGTTACAATGAGACCATATGGACTGTGGACCATAAAGTAGGTACCGTCTGGCTCTTGGCAGGAAATGTTTGCTAACCCCGAAGCAAGTCTAGTTGATGACATGTTCTGTTTCTCCCTCCTCAGAACTGATTTAAGGGGCCCTGTGTATTTCATTATTGTAGATCTGTAGTGTATCATAAATTTTGCTGATGTATTGGCTTTAATATTAAAATTATGGTAACACATGCTGCCCTTAACTTTGAATCAGCCCCATAAAAATGAATCTTCTTCACTTGCAATTCTTTTTTTTTTTAAATTTATTTGTTTATTTGAGGGGGAGTGTGGGAAAGAGGGAGAGGGGGGAGAGATTCTCAAGCCAACTCCCCGCTGAGCCCGGAGACGTGGGGCTCGATCCCAGAACCCTGAGATCATGACCTGAGCTGAAATCAAGAGTCTGATGCTCAACCGACTGGGTCACCCAGGCGTTCCTTCCCTTGTAAATCTTAACGATGATCTTTGCTGGTGAATGTAATGAGCTACTTTTTTTTTTTTTTTTTACTCTTTAATTATCTGGTGAAAAGGGACTAAGTAGTTGGGTAACCCAAATGGAAACAATAAAATCCTAGTAGATTCTTTCAGTGTAAGAGGAAAATAAGCTTGAATTTAAAAGCCCCCAGGACTCGCTAAGTTCAGCTCTTGCTCTGGGCACCCCCTTGAGAAGATTCCAGTGATTCCTGTTTGTCAAGCCGAGTGCCTGCCGCCCGAGTGATCTTCAATATGGAACGGATGCCCTGTCTGCTGTTGGCGATCGAGGTTCGATAGGGTTTGTTTCGGAAATATAGGAGAGTTAGGACTAGGACTCAGATCAAGAGTCCAAAGGCTCAGACGCAGGTATCCCCCTCCAGAAAGAATTCTCCTTTCGTAAAACTCAGATGAAAGGAGACGTGTGTTTCGCTCGTGCTCTCCTTCCCTGGAAACTCTGTTACTATTGTCTTGAGTTGGACAATATATGTCTGTTCCTCTTGGTTGTCACAGCTACTTAAGTTACTCTTCTTTCTTTTACCCATTTTTCTATTTGTTTCCAACTTTCGTGTAATTCAAATAAATCCCAGGTCTGTCCTTCTGCTCAGAGCCATGGAGTTTGTTTGAAGCCCTTTTTGAGCTTAGAAAGTTCATGGTCCTTTAGGGGCATTCCTGGCCCCTTCTGTCCTAAGAGGCTTAACTTCCTCTTGTTAGAGACCCTGCTGTCTGCACCTGAGGGCTCTTCCCGTATTTGCTAAAACTATTTGTGGGAATACATAGGAAATCCAATTGGATTTTCTTATGATAAGAATTTAAAACCCGCAGAAAAGTAGATACTCCTTGGATTCAGCAATGAACATTTTCCTTAGCTGCTTCATCTATCCATTTATCCATCTTATCTATTTATTTGTTGAACCTTTTTTATTTTTAAAAAGATTTTTACTTCATCATTTTAGAGAGACACAGAGTGAGGGGCGGGGCAGAGGGAGAGAAAGCATCTCAAGCATACTCCACACTGAGCTCAGAGCCCGACTCGGGGCTTGATCCCACGACCCTGAGATCATGACCTGAGCTGAAACCAAGAGTGGGATGCTCAACCGACTAGCTACCCGGGTGCCCAGTTGAACCTTTTAAAAACAAATGACACCAGGATCTTTCACTCTTCTTTTCTAAAATAAACTTTTAATTGAGGTGTGTACCATACATGCAAAAAACTATACAGAAGACAAGTGTGCAGCTTGACGAGTTTTCACAAAGCTTTCACTCTTAAGTACTCTAGAAGGCATCTCCAAAAAGGAAAGATACTCATGTGACCACCATACCAGGAAATCCGATTTTAATGTTCAATTCTTGGAACAATGAGGTGATCAGGGGCAGGAACCTTGACCTTCTCATGGCTTCACAAGATGCTTGATTCTTTGCCTCGTTACTATTTGTTAAGGGAGTGGTCAGAGAGGAGAAAATTTAGGTAACAAAATTTTTTTAACTTGGTTACTTGGAACATATCGACGGAGTGGAGGTGTATTAAGAATCCGGTTTTAGGTAAGAATAAAAATCAGTGCTTATTTAAGACTTAACCACCAAGCCAGTCATGCTGCATTCACTGGAAAAGTTTTGGGGCCAGGTAGGATCGGAGGGAAACTTAGAGTCAATTTTCAATAGCGGATTTCACATTCGACCGCTAGGAAGATGTGTAATAAACCATCATAATCCTTTCCCGTTTGGTCAGGGTCTATCAGAGTTCTTTGCGGAGGCTGAGCTGTTAATGTATCTTCAGTGACACATGACTAGTAAATCTGGCAAAGTGCGTTCTGTCCTTATTTTCAAAAGCTCTTGTGGGCTGTCCTGAATTCTTCATGTGGGCAATACGAGATTGCACATGTGGTTTTAAATATACGTGTACATGGGCTTTGTTGGGTCTTGGTTTTTAAACTATTAGTGATTTATAAAGCCTCAGTCTGTTTTTCTTGGAAAAATCCATTCTGTTAAATGTTCCCTCCTTTCCTAGATGTTGGGCAGTCCGTGGGATCCCGAGAGTTCCTTTGTAATTAACAGATGTAGAGACGTGCATGAGTTCGGATACCAGCTTCGTGACGGCCTAACAAAGCCTGCTGGGGAAACTTAAAATTCAACTGAGTACATTTGAAGAATGTAATTGGCTGTATTTAATCGATTTCTGAATCCGGCAGCATCCCATCTAGCACGTAGAGGGGGTGCTCCAAGGAGTCGTTCAAAATAGAAGGTTTTTACAGGAGGGAAGATGGGTCAAGGAAATTATTAGCAAAAGAAAAGGATTGTTCTAGGCGAGATCACCTTCCCTTAGTGGGAAGGACAGGGGGAGTGTCTAATCACATGGGTTAACTCGTCTTCCTTTGGGGGACAGAGGACCCATGTGACAGATGACCTCATTGGTGTTGCCAGAAAATTCCAAATTGACTGGCTTTAAATTCTACCTCTGGAGAGGCTGAAACTGCAATTAAGTCTGGGTTTGCTGTTCTGGGAGCAAGTGACTCCACCTTGAGCCTATGGGTTTCTTTTCCACAGGAATCATAAGAAAATGTGAATATTCTCATGGTCTCTATCTGCTGTGTAGCAAACTTATTTGATGAGAGCAGTTTTCTTAGAGAATCGAGACGGCTGAGAAACTAAATGTGTGTGTGTGTTTTCTTTTCCTTCCTCCCTCCCTCCCTTTTTTTAATTGGTGAAATCACTTCTTTGAGGTAGTTTGTGGTGACAGCGTGGGGACCCGGTGAAGCAATGGCCTGATCGGAAGGCCAATGTACGAATCTAGAAAGCTCCTCTCTTCATATAATTATGCCCCGTGATGTCCCCCGTGGTTTCACACTGACTGCCGTCCTCTGAATCAGAAATTGCGAAGTAGGAAAAGACGGATCGCGGTTGTTGGAGCTCTCTCCTTGTGAATAATAGTCTGGACTTGTGCTGCTGTCACAAGGACACAAGTCAGCAGGGCAGAAAAGTTGGAACCAGCCTTCTTACAATTACTCAGGGAAGTGGAGGAACTGCTTCTTTCCTTCATCAGTATTTGAGAGTCGTCTGTGGTTTAGGCGCTGTGCTGGTTGTTGGGGACACAACACTTGACAACACAGACCTGAAATTTGTGTTCATGGAGCCCGGAGTTTGGAAGGATGAAGGCATTCTACCAACAGTCACACAGGGGACGACGGTGTTGGACACACACGGGAAGTGTTTGATGCCGTTCGCTGAAGCCCCCTTCCCAGCTCGCTGCCTCTGCCGGGCTTACGGGGCGGCAGGCCTGTCTCCTGGGACTCAGGTCACCTGGACGAGTCAAGCTCGTGGTACACCGATGATTATATATTATTTTAAAAGTACCACAAATAGCACTCTTTGCACTCTAGTAAAAAGCCCAACAGTTACAGAGAATAGTTTAAACTAAAAGAAATTTTTCACTTGGGGACCAAGTCATGAAACGTATTCCCCTCGGTTTTCCCTCTCACTTCTGTCTTGACCTTCATTTGTGTTTGGGAGCCTAAGAGATCTTTATGTTTATGTTTATGTCCTCAGGGGCCCCATATTAAAGTGCGAATACGTGGGAAGAACATCACTTAATAGGTTGGTGTTTTGCCAGCTGTGTAACTGGTAAGGGCTGCTTGGATATCTTGTGGGAGAGTTGGAGTTCAGGGTCACAAGCTCTGGGCTGGATTAGTGATGTCTATGTGTAGAGTTGGAGTTGGAGTTCAGGGTCACAGATGCTGGGCTGGATTAGTGATGTCTGTCTATGGAGTTGGAGTTCAGGGTCATAGGCGCTGGGCTGGATTAGTGATGTCTGTCTGTGGAGTTGGAGTTCAGGGTCACAGGCGCTGGGCTGGATTAGTGATGTCTGCCTGTGGGGCGTTCAGAAGCCACAATTGCTACTCTTGCACTTGAGCTCTTATCAGCTCACATTTCAGAGATAATTAGTGATAATTACTGAGCGTGGACTGGAGCCGTGGGGGCAGGAAGAAGCCGGTGGCTGGACTGTGAGAGGGTTCTGGAAGCGAGTATTTTCAGTTTTGTGTAGAGCCAGAAGAGCCGCGGAAGCCTTGCGAGGGCAGCGGCTCCCGCTTTCTGCCCACAGTAGTGTCTGGCCCCTAGGCGTTCAAATATTATTTGTCTATTGCTGTTGAACACGGTGGTAAAGTTTGTTGTTTACATAGCTGCTGTGAGGTAGCTAATGCTCTTCTGTGTGTAGGGAAATAGAAGTTCAGAGACCGCACAGATGGAACTTTGTGAAGACTGAGGGTTCTGACTTCAGGGGAGGAGTTCAAGGTTAAACTGTGGAGGGACCAGTCACCCAGGGATTTGAACCTCGCTTGTCTCCTGGCAAAGCCTATCTTCTCTCAACTACAAACGGAAATGTAGGAATGCTGTAGGTCGGGAAAGAATCAGCCGTTGTTTATAAGGTGGCAAAACTTAATGTTTTGCATGGCCGGGGACAAAAAAAAAAAAAAAGAAAAAAAGTTTGCCAGGTGTGGCTCCTAACCTTGACCTCTTCCAAGGAGGCATTCCCTCAGCATGAACACCATCTCCACTAATGCATGCACGGAATTGTTGCTCGTTTTTTTTTGTTGTTGTTGTTTTGTTTTGTTTTGTTTTCCTCCTCACACTTTTTTCAGATAGCATCCTCTGTTAAGCTTGGTCATTTTGCCAGGGTGACCCTGTAGGGAAAAAATTTAAAGGACTGAGAAATGAAAAACAAGAGCACAAGGTACCTCCAAGCTCTTCAGGTAGATTCCCTGGAGCTTTTGGTGTGCACACGGGCATGCTTGGTTTGGAAAATGCATTGCTGGCTGGTCAGTTCTCTTTGTCTGAAGTGGAGAGTGTCAGTGTCAACTGACCTCACGTTTCCCCTTCCTGATAGGAGAGACTGAGGGGACCAGGGGCTGGTCCTTATGCATTCACTACCTGTAAGAGAGGAGCTTGTCTGAAAATTTTTGCTTTGTTTTAGATTTCAAAGAAGCAAGTCTTTCTAAGATTGGTTCCTTCTCTCTCTCTCTCTCCTTCCCTTCTCCCTTTGCCATTTCTTACCTCATAAAATCAGAGGGGCCTGGATGATCCCAGGGAGAGGATTCCAGTTAAGCATTAAATACTAGCAAAATTGTGATTAATCCGCTCCCATGTTGGTCTTGACCATCCAGAATCTTACATGTCAAAAGAAAGGTACCAGTACCAATCACATAACTAAAAAGCTCCTTAAAAATGTTAGGCCTTTGGGGTTGCCTGGCTGGCTCAGTTGGTAGGGCATGCGACTCCTGATCTCAGGCTCATGAGTTCAAGCCCCACGTGGGGCATAGAGCTTACTTTAAAAAAAAAGTTAGGATTTTATCTGCATATCAAGTAAATATGAGCAGTCATTTGTCTTGAGGTTTTAACTCAGGTCAAAGAATAGATACTTGGCTGATTGGTTAGTTCACAAGTAATACGATTTTATTAAAAAGTGTGAACTTCAGCTACATGAAACTGTATTCATCTTGCTGTCCTGGGGTGGGTCGCTGAATTCACTGCATTTGTCTGGCAAATATCTTTCCAAATGAACTCTACGGCCGTGAGTGGTCAGAGGGGGTGGTTCACTTTAATTTCCTCCACGTGATTCTATAGGAAGTTAATGCCTTAGCTTTGTCTCTGATGCCACAGAATTTTATAAACTTTAACAAGTGAACTCAGGTTCTTGTCATTCTAAAGTAGACCTAACATACTGAGCTACTCATTCATGGGATAAATGGTATCTGGGATTTGCTACCCCGTAAAATGGGTGCGTGTGAGTGTGGTTAGGGATATAAATGAACCAGACTGGCCGTGAGTGATTGTTGCTGAGGTTGGTGATAATTAGGTACGTTTGAAAAATAATCAGCAACAAAAATAATGATTTAATTGTTTCCCTCAAGGCAAAATGTGACAAGTTCCTAGGAAGGAAAGAGCTTGGCCAAGGAAAGTAATTCCCAACATTGCTGCATTTTGAAAGGGAATCCCCCACCACCACTCCTTTTGTAGCTGTGAAAGACTGAGCTGTACTATCGTGACAATTAGTTCATATACAATGTCCTGCTTTCCCAGCAAGTGGTTGGCATTGGTGGCTGATCGCTTTGGCCTGAGAAGAGAATAAAGTTTTGGACTGATGAATGGCTGACGTCTAACACCAACACCCCCCCCACCCCCCCACCCCCGTCACTCTCTGCGAGGAGGGCAGTGTGATTGACTTAATGTTTAAATATAGTGGAGAAACATGGAACACTCTTTCAGGCCTGCATTTATTAATGCATTTTATAAACGTTTTCACTGAGAAGCTCCAAAAGTTACCATCTGCAGGTGAAACTAACAGAGGTAGGGGGACAAGGTGGATCTAAAGCTCAAAGTTGTCTTCCTTCTTCCAAGGCGCCCGAGGCTGATGGACTTGATCAAGATTTGACGCTGACGGCAGCTCCCGCCAACATTCTGAGCTGCTAACATTCTGAGATGGCAGGTCTGGCCAGCACTGATGGCTCCGTGCCTGTCACCGCTGTCATTAAGCATAATTGGAGGCTAGACCTCTGTGTTCAGCCTTCCCTTTATGAATGTAGTTGATGGGGTGAGGACCCAAAATGCCAAGGACGAGATCAGTTTCTAGATTATCGAGTGTTTCAGAGTCTCTGAAAAAGACATTCCAAAGCATCAGAACTCTCAGGTTCTGCCTGGGGCGTCCAGGATTTATGACCAGCATGGTCGAACAAGAATTCCTCCTTGAACACTGTGTTCCCCTCTGCCTATTTTATAGAGCTGTTGATTTCATCTCTTCTAGCATAATAGTAACTGAGGAAAAGCAGGATATGGGATGAGACGTAAGCCCTGAGTATGAAAGCTATGTGAAGTTACTCTACCAGTAAACAGAATAGAACAGCTAAACACATTTGTCAATAATTGTGTTAGGGCCCCGGGAACATGGCTAACATTTCTTCTTATTTAAAATGGCCTTTAATGTTGTTAGGTGGTTTTTACAGTTGGATTTGGGTGTCCAGAAGAACTGAAATAAATCAGTTCCGGGCCTCAGAATCCAAAGGATGGAATTTTCCTATCAGAGTGCAGGGGTTTAAGGAGCGGTTAGGCTCCATAATGTAACTGGACAGACGGAGCAAATCCCCATGCCTCTCCTGAGACCTGAGTAAGGACCCCCTCGAACCCCGCGTGAGGGGAGGGGGGCGTTTCCAGCACCGTGGGCGTGGCTGGGAGAAAGCCGCGTGGAAGAGGGGCAGACTGCTTGGTGTTCAAATGCACGGTTATTTGCTATTAGGTTCTTAATATTCTGATAATTTGTTTTGGTGGCAAAAGCTCCTTGAGAGAAGAGCCTCAACATTATAAATGCGAGTGTTTATTGTGTTCGAACTGATTCGTCCAATCAAATCAGGATATGGCGTCAGACTGTATCTGAGCTCTTGGATTTCCTTTAGGAAGAAACATTTAAATTCACTCATCAGGGGCGCCTGGGCGGCACGGTCGGCTGAGCGTCGGACTCTTGGTTTTAGCTCAGGTCATGATCTCAGGGTCGTGGGATCGAGCCCCACGTAGGGCTCATGCTCAGCACGGAGTCTGCTTCAGATCCTCTCTCTTCCTCTGCCGCTCTCCCCATGCTTTCTCTCTCTCTAAAATAAATCTAAAAAAAAAATTCATCATTTATAAAAAGATTATCCATAACTACATAAATTGGTCCCATTTGTTCCTGCAATTTTTGAGTGCTGATTCCTGGGCTTGTATCGTGGGGTGGCGGGGTGGTACTGAGAGTTAAGGTCTGCTGTGAGCACCCTCTGGGTGCAGCCTTGGGGACGAACCTTGAGACAGATACCGTGGAGTGAGTCTGACTTCCTGGGCTTTGTATTTTGGGCACATGACGGCTCTTTCAATGTCCCAAGAAACAAGACATTTATTTCATTTAGTGCGAAGGTTCTGAATTGTGGCTGCCTTCTAGCATCATCTAGGAATCTTGTAAAAACACACAATTGAGTTCTACCAGCAGAAATTCGAATTCAGTAGGTCGGAGGGGGCCTGGGCTTTACTATTGTTTTTAGGAGCCTTCCAAGTGAAGTGATTCCAGCCTAGAGGCAGGGTTCAATCCAGAGACTTGGTGGTTAACAGGATGCTTGAAATTGAGCTTAAGGAAAATATTGTGAATATTAAAAAGGAGTGTTTTGTCCCATAGGTCTCTAGTGACATCTTTTATTTATTTATTTATTTATTTATTTATTTATTTATTTATTTATTTATTTATTTTTAAAGATTTTATTTATCTATTTGACAGAGAGAGAGAGAGATCACAAGTAGGCAGAGAGGCAGGCAGAGGGAGAGGGGGAAGCAGGCCCCTCGCTCAGCGGAGAGCCCGATGCGGGGCTTGATCCCAGGACCCTGAGACCATGACCTGAGCCAAAGGCAGAGGCTTTAACCCGCTGAGCCACCCAGGCGCCCCTCTAGTGACATCTTCTTGTGAGCACAGAGACCATGAAAAAGGTTGGTTTAGGAGCACTTGGGTGGCTCAGTTGGTAAAGCATCCGACTCTCGATTTCCACTCAGGTCACGGTCTTGGGGTCCTGGGATTGAACCCTGCGTTGGGCTCAGCACGGAGTGGGTTTGGGATTCTCTCCCCTCCCTTGCCCCTCCCCCCTGCCCTTCCTCCTGCTTATGCTCGCTCTCTCACTCTCTAAAATAAATCTTTAAAAAAGGTTGGTTTAATTCATAATGGTTGTTTCCAACTCTGCATATTAGCAATTCCCCAGGGGCCCTGAAAAAAAAACAAAAAAAAACTCTTGCCCCCGCCCACCCCCACCGTGATCTGAAGGGCGTGGCCTGGGACCAGCAGTCGTGCCTGTGCCTGTGCGCAGGCGCGTGTGTGACCACCTCTCTGAAGGTGAGAGCTTTGTTCCAACCCTGTCCCTATCCTCTCTCGGGTGGTATTTGCATATTACACATTGATTTGTTGGCACAACTACTAGTATTCATCGATAAACCTGGGTAGAAGGCCCACAGGACTTGCCAGATCGAACAGTTCCTAAATGCCACTTTGAGCAACTTGTCAATTCTGGTTTTCTACCTCCTGGTGTCCTGGATTATGCCAGAAATTTACAAACATGAATCGCAAAAATTTTTGACGGCTTTCTGACGCCTACTCTGACGAGGCTGCAGTGTTTTTCTTGCTATTTTCATATTATTTATCCACACCGACAGCATAATAAATAAATACTAAGCTTATATACGCATGATAGAAAAATATCCTAGCTAACCGTGCCAACATTTGAAATTTATCGTTTCAATTATAGTTCTTTGAGTATTTTATGTATTCAGGAGAATGTTGAAGTAGTGTTTTTGTTTTCCCCATTGATCTTTACTGATCATTTTACCTATTTATTTATTTATTTATTTATTTATTTATTTTAAAATAAGCTCTAGGCCCAACCTGGGGCTTAAACTCAAGACCCCGAAATCAGGAGTCACATGCTCCACTGACTAAGCCGGCTGGGTGCCCCCTTCCCTGAGCACTTTAAAGTACTCTGTGATGAAGTGAAATTTCTACCTTTTCATGTATCAAATTCAATTTCTTCACCTCTTGCATATGCTGCTTGAAACAAGCTTCACCCAGTTCTGGCGGAACTTCTGTGATGCAGTGATCTCTGCCTGCCTCTTTGGGTAGCCACTTAAAATGGGGCTCTTGGGTCCGAGAAACTGCATTTCTAGTTTGATTTCATTTTAATTAAATCGTGAGAGGCAAACGTGGGTAGAGGCTACCGAGTGGGCAGAGCCGGAGGTGATTCGACTGAGTTGGGAAGCGGGTGATAGGTGTTTGTGTTGGGGGCCCCTCTTCCCATGGGAGGCGTGTCTCCTGCCATCCCCTGCATTGGCAGCAGCACTCCTAGGGGCTTGGGTAAGAATGGATGGTCTTGGGAACGGACACAGTCCAAGGCTATGCATCTGGGGACAGAGCTGGGGTTCTAGAACATTCTCCATCCCGCTTTGGCCTCTGCCCTCCTGTCTTCAGAGGCCTGCTTTAATGCCAGGAATGTCTTTCTCAGGTATTCTGGGACTCTCCCTTTGTCCTGGCTGCTTTCCTGCAGGATATAACCATGGTCACATCGGTGTCCCCATCCCCAGACTTTGTGCCCCTTTGATGCCCGCCCACGGCCTTCTTCCCTCAGACATCTTGCCTGCACTTTCTCTTCTCTCTCCTGCCCTACTTGCACTTCTGTTACTTTATCTCAGACCAAGGCTCCTCTGCTGCCTCCCCCATCCCAACCCCAGATCCAGTGGGTTCCCCAAACTGATGGATCCGCCAGCTCCCGGGCCTCGGCACACCGGTGGCCTTGTGCCTTCCCGAAGGCGCTCTGCCCAGGCGCATCCAAGGCTCGCTTCTTGTGTTGGCTGAGATGCCTCTTCTTGCAGGAAGCCCTCTGGCCCTTCCAGGGAGGTCAGGTGTCCCTCCTGCGTGCCCCCAGCCCCTGTTGGACCTTTGTGTCTGTGTTGTGTTTACAAAGCCAAACGGTGTCCTTTGGGACACTCCGCACTTGGTGTCTGTGTTTGGTGAATGAGCAACGGAGCAAGTTAATCATTAAGCCCAGACCTTGGGTGGTTTCTGTGCGCAAATACTTCCTTAAATCCCAGGTTTGATAAATTAAGGAGTTTTTACAGCAAGTCTGTCTGGATTTTATCCCTCAGACTTGTTCATTCATTGCCCAATGTCACGGATGCCGTATTTTTCTTTTTAGGAGAACACCCTAGTCTTGCTTCGGGGTGCTAACCCAATGTGTTAGGCTCATTGTATTTTATTCATGGCCCGCAGCTGGCTGGGTTCCCACAAAGAAAAGTAAAAATAGAGATAATGAGTGGATTTGTAAAGGACTTCATGTAATACCGTCTTAAATTTTTTTTGATAATTATAATTAAGAAAAACAGAAGCAAGAGAACGTTTACATTTATTGCTAATAGCTGATTAAAAAAATCATTTGGTTTAGAAAGACAGGTTTCAGAGGACTAACTGTGGAGTGGCATTAGTGGTCTAGTCATTACTGTTCTCTTCGGTATCGGGCACTTGTCTGCCCCCCCCCTCCACCGATTAGTATTTCCTGTTGCCCTACACACAACCCGCACTCACTCCCCATTTCCACCTTCCTGTAAATAAGCACAAGAAAGTCACTAAAAGCATCCCCCAAATGCTTTAAGCACTAGCTCATCTCAGCAGGAAAAATTAAATGGGGCTACCTGCAAACAGAAAGTTTGCAATGGGGTCACCTTTAAAGATGACAAGCCTTTGGTGTTGGAAAATTTATAGCCGAGGCATCGCCAAGTTATTGATAAGCTATGCACCGCTGATTATTGCTAGAATTATCTAGTAAACTTAATCCTGGCAAATGGTAAATTAACCCGTAAATTTTATATTAATTGAAGTTTGGACTTGAGGTGTCATTGGGGGTTATGCTTCTGGGCTCTTCGGCCCTTGAAAAATTTTAACGTGGATGGCGATGCCTGAGAGGGTGGGGTGGGATGTGATCCTTCTGAATGCTTCGCTTGGCAGAAATCCTCCCCTGGCAGCCGTGTACTTTGCTCTTTGGTTCCTCATTCAGATCATGATTAACTCAGTTAACCTACACAGGCTTAATTACTGCTCCTAGTACATAGAGAATCGGAAGCTATAAACCAGGAGATTGGGCGAAGCAAGCTGTGAGAATTGATAGTTGATGTTCTGGCTTTGAGGGATGTTCAATAAAAAACTTAAAATTCAGTCCTCCTCTCTTTAAGAACCCAAGGAATTATAAATATACTTAGAAGTGATTTCTATCAAAGAGGATTAAAAGAGATTTAATCTTAAAAGGGGGCTTCTAGAAAATTGTTGGGTGCTTTACTTTTTGACCTTGTTGCAAGTACAAGATGTCATTGTACCTACTATCTTCGGATATGCATTTTACTAAAATAACCACGGGCTAAGTACACCCAAGTTATTACGCATATTTCTCTGTAATGAAGAACTTTATGTGCGCTCGAGAGAATTTCTCTTTCTGTACTTTAAAAAGGATGGTTTCTGGCTTGATTAAACAGGATAATTCTACATGAATGCTGTAATCGGTGTATGTGCTTTGGCGGGGAAGAAAAAAAGTGGCTTTCCTGTAATTTGACTTAGTTTGAAATTTTCATAAGGGAAGTGAGGACATCTTGATCCATCCTGCAGAGAAAACCAGAGGGAAGTTTGAGACGAACCCATCTATGAAAAACGACTGTCAAGAAAGTCTAAAATTAGGTGGGGTTTTGACCTGTCCTCCAGCTCCCTCAGAGCGTAAGATACAGTAAGCTTTCCCTCTGGAACATATCACACCTGGTGGCGCCTAAGGAACCAACAGTTTCCTGTGGTGTTAGTATGATCACCCAGAAGACCTTGCGAGGAGATCTTGAGGAGGCAAGATCCTAGGGAGCTAGGCCACCACACTGGACAGAGTCCAAGTCATTTGGCATGATAGTAGCCAAATCTGAGATTCGTCGTGGGACTCTGAGAAGTTTTTTTGTTTGTTTGTTTCTTATCTTAAAAAAAAAAATGTTTTTTGCAAAACATTCTGGATTCATCCACCAGTTCTCTATTTTTCTAGGTATTCGCTTTTTCTTTGGAAAAATTAAAACTGAGGATTAGTGTTTTAATATAATCGATATACCTTTAACTGAAAACTTGCTCAGTGTGGTTAATCTGTATATCTCTGAAGATGAAGATTGGCGAGTTGGCGACAAACTACCTCACTTGTGCATTCTTGCCGATTACACCTAAGGATGTACACGTTCCTTAATCCTAAAAATAAATACTAAAATTTTCAAGGTTAGAATTTTTTTTTTTAAGATTTTATTTATTTATTTGACAGAGAGATCACAAGTAGGCAGAGAGGCAGGCAGAGAGAGACGGGGAAGCAGGCTCCCTGCCGAGCAGAGAGCCTGATGCGGGGCTCGATCCCAGGACCCTGAGATCATGACCTGAGCAGAGGCTTTAATCCACTGAGCCACCCAGGCGCCCCAAGGTTAGCATTTTGTATTTGGATCATCAGGTGACAAAAGTTAGGTTGTGTCTTCTTAAAAGATTTTATTTATTCATTTGAGAGAGCAAGGGTTTATGCGCGCGAGAGAGCACAAGCAGTGGGGAGAGGCAGAGGGAGAGAGCCGGATGCAGGACACTGGGATCGTGATGTGAGCCCAAGGCAGACGCTTAACCGACTGAGCCACCCAGGCCCCTAGGTTGTGTCTTCTAAGTATACCTTGTACAGTTTGGTAGCTGCCAGCCCCATGTGGCTATTTAAGTTTAAATGAAGTCGAACTATTCCTCAGTCGCCGCAGCGGCTGCCATATTGGACAGTAGAGATAAATCTAGAACATTCCTATCATTGAAGAAAACTGTTAGCTCTTGGATAACCATTGCCACCACCTTCCCTCTGTTTAGAAATGTCTTAAAAAGTCAGTAGATGATACCCACATGATACTTTTTCCTCCCTACACCCTGCCCCAGCCCTGCCATCACCTCCCAGCACCTAGGCAGTGAAGCTAACTCCATGAAAAAATGTTCACACCAACCTCAGAGCCAGAAATTGAGCCCCCCCCCCCAAAAAAAAACCCAGGGGGTTTAGCTGGCTTCAGCAGACACAAGGATACTGGATAAAAATAGTAATAACTCTTGACGACTTCGATAATTGGTTGGCTGAATGGACTGCCTCTCTTACCCTCCTAAGTTTGTGAGGGATTCCTGGGCTTTTCAGAATTATGAACTCCAATTATTTAACTGGATTGCTGACTCCCTCCCTCCCTCAATGGCTCTTGCTAGTTATATTTGCAAGTGAAGTTCGGGCTCATAATGAGTTGAGAAAGTTACTTTTTAATATTCAGAGGCTTTCCTGTGCCTTAGGGTAATTAGAGTGAGCCTGAGATTAAAACCAGGCACAGGGATCTATCTTTCCTTCCCAGCTGCTGGCAACTGACCCCCCTTGAGCTAAGACCCCACATACTCCTAATGCTGGGAAGTACTCATTCCGGGTTGGAGAGATGGAAACATTTCCCTCCTAGAGCAGAGATGAGCTCCCCTGGACCCAAAAGCCCATGGGGGTCTGCGTAACATTGTGTCCAGTCTTACGATCTGATTTCAGGATGAAGGATTTGGAAAGCTGCTTCCACGTCGCTACTTTTCAAAACATACTGGTATTTTAATACCTAAAAAATCAGTTCTCATTGACCTTACTCCATTCAATAAAGTAGGTAATCAGTTCTCATTGACCTTATTCCATTCAATAAAGTAGGTAATCCAGTTTGAAACGGTGTACATTTCCCCTTATCAGACTTGATAAAGCCATTACAATCTCAAAGGGAAGAAAATGCAACATGTACACATTTTAAAATTTTTCCTAAATTCTAAGACGGAAGAGATTCTCTCTTCCCTCCCACACCGCCCCCCCCCCCCCCCCCAAATCTGAAGCCTCTCCTACTCATAGGGAGTTAACAAAATTGAATATACAGCAGATCGGTTTAGGTTTCCTGGTCGTGAATCCCAGCCTCTGTTGATTTCCCTTTCTACCAGATTGGCTATTCATTTGATTTCATTGAGAATTTTCTGAGTGCTTTTTCCTCGTCTCAAAGAAGATGCAGCGCTGCTTAGTGACGTCACTCGCGGTCTGAGCAAGCCAGGTGCGTGCTAGACATTAAAACACGCTCATTATCTCTCCTATGATCTGCTCCCTTGTTCTCGCAGAAACTCAAGACCTGAGTGGATCCTGGTTGTAATGAAAAGAGTGATCATCGGTCTTTCTTTGCGTCTGACGTTGGGATAATTTTGTTAGGCATATTGGTGCTCAACGCTTTTTAAACCAAGAGCCGGCATTCAAACTGCGGTCTTCCTTTATGGAGATAATCTAGTTCGTGCTTCAGCTATTACCAGTCCTAAAAGCTGAAAATGAAATGCTTCTAGCAAATGGCTCAGTAAGATATCTTGTTGCTCTGTGACCGTCGGTGGTGGTACTAACAGTCGACTCCAAGGGGGTCATTCTGTGGTACAAAACCAATCCAGTTTTCACAACATCTGGGTTGAAGCCCCTCACCCGTGGCCTCATGGCCCCATCCGTGGCCTTCCTGTGGCCGCTTCTATTTATTTCCAGCTACATCTTCCTCTATAGGTAAGCAGACTCCCATTTGATTTGACAGCTTGCCTTTGCTGCTCCACAGATGTCCGATATCCCAAACTCGAGATCCCTAAAACCGAATTCACTTTCCCTTTCTTGTCCCTATCCCCTTGTCGTTAGATTTCTTAAAATCACTATCCTCACTCTCCCTTCTTAGCCTCCCAGACCACACCTGAGGGGCAGCTGGGATTTCTCCCGTAAGCTGGCTTAGAGGAATCCTATCACAGGCTGGTCCCTCCCCGTCCCTTAGTATCCCCCCTTCAGTCCACCCGCCAGAGTCCGCTCATGGCTGGGTTCGATCATTCATTCGCTGTCTATTCAATACCTGCGCTGTGCCATGCACCCTACCAGGTAATGGGAACACGGTGAACAAAACAGACTCAAACCTTGCCCTCGTGGAGCTTAAGGTTTGTAGGGGAGGACTGACTCTGAGCTCTCGAGAGGCACGATCAGGAGTGAGGAGCGATATCATAGTTGATGCATCTCTGCGTAGGTCGTTCCTCAGTGGTTTCCCTTCGTTTTGGGGACAAACTCCAAACTCCTTGGCCTGTTTCCTAGGCCCTTCATGAACTCATGGGGACCTGCCGATATGCTTCCAGAGCCCCCGTGTTCCTTGTGCTTCCTAGCCTTCGTGTCTGGGCTCCCTTGGAGTGTCTTGGGCAAAACTTCGATATGGAGCTCACGCACTGTCACTTGTCGTGAGCCTTTCCTGATTTCTTGTGTGTGCTGTTCCTCTTTGGCATCCCCGTAGCCTCTCCGTGCCCCCTCACTGGCCATTTCACCTGCACGATTTTTTAAATTTTCCTCTCCGGTAGGTTCCGAGACCCGTAGGGACAGAAGTGATGTTTCCTGCCACTTTAGCCTCAGAATCGAGCATGCCACAGGACATGTCTAGAACCCGGTGAGCGGTGCCTGCACGTGGAAATGTTGCTTTGATGGAGGCGGCGACGCCCGCTTTCCACAAGTGTGTCTGAGATCCGATGAGAGGGAGCTTTCTGCATTGGCCTCCGCGGCATTTGAATTTCCTGATTCTAAATGGTCACGGCTTGTTTTCCATTACGTAATTATTTATTTTTATCAAGCTCCCCGAATGTCTTCATGGGGCCTGTCATAGGTTATGAATTTCTATTTCTAGAGGAGCCGCTGTCCCGGCGTTTTCTGCGTCTGAGCGGTTTGACTCGGTGGGGCGTTTTATTTTCTACCTCGCTAATGTTTGCCATCCCGTGCACTCAGATGGTCAGCATCAGCTGTCGGCTACCCCTGGAATCAATCCCGCCGACCATTAGCATGCACTCTCCCCCCGCCGGGTTAGCCCTGTGCCAAGAACCGAGGGAGCGTGCTGGATCCAGCCGCAGACGGGAACCACGTGCCCGGCCTGGTTATCTGTGCGCCGTGGGCAAGCAAACCTCGTCCCGTCTCGCTTTCTGCAAAGAAAGAAGGGACTGGAGTGGTACTTTGGGTCATGCAAAGTACTGAAATGAAATTAAGCAGAGCAGAAGAAATCCGAAGAGGTTACCCATCAAACGGAAGATGATCTCGTTCCTACTGAGCGCCAGTCTAGCCGCCTCTCGGGTCCCATACTTCACACCCGGGCACTTTGGGCAAGCTTTCACTGAGCTCTGACCATGCGTGGGTCTCGTGTGAGGCACCTGGGACAGCCAGACAGGAGACAAGGTCCCGGCTCTCGAGGAGGCGACCGTCCAGATTTAAGTCGATGCTCCGAGCACAGGGGTTTTCATGGGGCTGTTGGCCCAGACAGCGGTGTATGCTTTTTTGTTCTGCAGATGTCTAGAGGAGGACCCGCCGTCCTGGAGGTTAAGTCGTTTAGTTTAATACTGAGGGGAGAAGCAGATGCTCTCGCCAGGGCCTGGCAGCTGGGGCTGTCACCGGCTATTACCGAAAGGACCCGATGAGATGGAATTAAAATTAGCCCATGCAGAACGAGCACGGAGAGCGTCCGTGAGATGCAGACTTCTGTGCTGGAAATCAACGGGGAGCACTCTGCTATCCGGCCCGCTTTCTCTAAAAAGTCAGAGCAGCCGTGTCCCGCATGCCATCCACCATGGAGCCCATGCCATGGAGCCCACGGCACCTGAGGGTTGCTGGGGCCCGGTCACCAGCCCTCGGGAGCTCCGGTCGGCTCTGGTATCTTCATTGCTCAGCAGACGTTGATTGGAGCCTCCGCGGTGTTTGCGGCTCTGCGTGCAACGTCTTGGGCATGTGGCAGGTGAACCTAAGGGACAAGTCCGCTGTGTCTGTGGAGCATACAGCCTCCTGGGGTGACAAAGTTGGGGAGGTGACCTGGAGGAGCACACGGCCCACTTGTTTGTGACAGAGAAGGGAATTTGGTGTTATAAACTGAAGAAACTACTTTTTTTTTTTTTTTAAAGTAAGTTCTATATCCAGCGTGGGGCTTGAACTCAGGACCCACGATCAAGAGTCACGTGTTCGACTGTCTGAGCCAGCCAGGTGCCATGTTGAATAAGCTTCTTGACCCAGAAATGAAGTGTTTGTCGCACACATACACCCACACACGTTCATTTTCACACCTTAATATGAAGCCCTCTGAAGTAGGTGTGTATCATGGGCATTTCTGTTTTTTGAAGGGGAGAGGACAGCCGAGGACCCCCAAAGCTTTGGGGGATACCGTCATCGTATACCACTGAGGAAGAGCCAGAGTCCCACCTCTGACCAGAGCAGCCCAGGGGGGCGCCCCGGAGAAGGAGCTCGTTGAGGAATTAGTGAACCTAATTTTCCGTCCAGAGCCAAATATGCAGAACTGTGTTGTCCTAAATTCATTAGCTTTATACAAGTAAATTGTGATTTTATGGCCTATAACTTACTTGAGGCTTCCTGATGACATTTACATCGCATGAACTTCATTTTGAGAGAATCCTGCTTTGTAAAGGACCAACCCAAATATTCAAAGAGAAACCCCACCGATAAATGTTTTGAACATCTGCTGTGTGGTAGGTGGGCCCTGGGGATATAGCAATGAACCCGACAGACACAGTGCTCATGCCCCCATGGAACTTATATTCCAGTAGAAAAGAAAAGAAAACCAAATATATGCCAAGTGGTACTAAATGCAAAAAAGAAAAACGAAAGTGTGTGGATAGTGGTATATGTTTTTATGCCCATATTTTTTGTAAACCTGTTAAGGAAGCCTCTGGTAATGTGACATTTAGAGGCCAAGGGGAAGCGAGGGAATAAGTCCTACATTTGGAGGTGAAAGTCATTTCAGAGAGTAGGAGGGGGGTGTGCAAAGGTCCTGCGGTCAGAGTGCGTTTGATGTATTTGAGAAAAGCAAGGTAGCCACAGTAGCCGGAATAGAAGGAGTGAGAGAGGAAATGGGTGAGGTGCCCAGAGAAATGACAAGGGGTGTGGTAGGCCAGGAGGAGGAGTTTAGATATTATTCTAAGTGGCGTAATGTCACTGGGCCCCATACGAGGACCATGTCTGCTGAAGAGTTGAGTGGACTACAGTGGCTGGGTGAGGAGGCCAGTTAGAACGCTGCTGTGGTTCCTCCCCGGAGACGGGTTGTGGCACTTCATGGCGGTCCCAGATAGGTTTTGGAGGTAGTGCTGAGTGGATTTGCTAAGGAATTGGATTTGGGGTGTGAGAGAAAGAGGAGTCCAGGTTGACTCGAGTGGGAGGGGGGTTGCTAAGCGGCGGGCAAAGTGGAGTTGCCGGTTTCGAGAAGGGGAAGACCATGCAGGCACGTGAGAAGAATGTTAGCGTCTGTTTCTTCTCTGTTCTCTCTGCTCTATAGCAGAGGAACTGGGAAGTTGGAAGGATGTACATCTCTGAAAGTAGAAGTAAATCTCACACTTGCCTAATTTTCGAGATGATCGGGGTCTGTGAAGTTGGCCTTCGCTTTCCGGTGTGGGCAGGGTTCTGCGGCCCTACTGTGTGGTGTGGGTGGTCCTACTGTGTATTGTGGGCAGTCCTACTGTGTGATGTGGGTGGTCCTACTGTGCGTTGTGAGCGGTCCTACTGTGTGATGTGGGTGGATCCCAGGCTTGCACGGTAACTGTCACAATGGGCGAGTTGCCGCCAGTGGCACTTTCCATGCCAGCCGAAGCACACGGCACTCAGCAGCACGCCGTGTCCCCATGCTGAGCGACTCTCGGACTCCCAACGGGCTGTGACCCATGCCCCCACCTCAAGGCGAGTCCCCTTTTACCACCATCCGCCTTCTCCATGGGGACGGCCGACTTGCTCTTAACTCCCCGGTGCTCGGTGACCCTGCCACGTCTCTCTGGATCTGTGTAAATGCCACCAACTAGGCACAGTGTGGCCTGATTACGCGCAGCATTTTCTCCTGGGCGAGTGATCGTCTCTGAAGGCCTGGAGACAAAGCCTTGTTTGAGGAGAGCCTGTGGGGCGTGAACAATAGCTTCTGTGTTCTTTACCAGAACCTCTGCAGAGAGAGCAAACAAACTTGGGTGGGTGGACATTGAAAAGGCTTTTCCTAGAGTAGGAAGCAAAATGTAATTCTCTCCCCCGTCACGCCTTCTCTGTTGACCTTTCCTGCTCCTTAGCAAAGGACAACGTGTGCCCTGACGGGTGATCGTCCAAGTGTCCCCACGGCCACTTCGGTGTGCCTTACACACTGTGGATAATTTATTTTTATTTTTTTATTTACTTTTAAGATTTTATTTATTTGAGAGAGAGCACGAGCGAGGGAGGGGAGGCGCAGAGGGAGAGAGAGACTCAGGCAGACTCTGCACTAAGCTCGGAGCCCAAGGTGGGGCTTGATCTCAGGACCCTGGGATCATGACCTAAGCTGAAAGCAAAAGTTGGTTCCTCCCTCGACTGAGCCACCCAGGCGCCCCTCCCGCTGTGCATAATTTAAAAAGTACTTGTTTGTCACTCAGGTGGGGGAAAGAAGACTCACTGAACTCCGTGTCCAGCGTCAATACTTTTACCTAGAAATCCGGAGTTTTAATCTGTGTCCCATTTTTCCATTGAATTGACTCTTAACGTTTTCATTTATGGATGTGGGAACCGTAAGTGATGGAAGATGCTAGTAAGTCCTTGGCATCAATGAAATGGGGTGGGGGAAAGGTATTTGCTGAAACTAGTCGGCCGAGATAAAGTAATCCCACATGTGTGTCGTAGTCTGGGCAGACGCCGTCCAGTACCACAGTCGCTAGCCACATGTGTCTGCTTAATCGAAATTAAATCTACTTAAACAGTGGCACTGGCCACTTCCAAGGGTTCAGCAGCCCTATGGCTCGTGGCTACTGTATTACCTCAGCTATGGAACATTCCCTTCATTGTAGAACGCCACTCCAGATAGCGCTGGTCTAGAATACACAATAACCACCTATGATACGTTATCACACATTTCACTCATTGCCATCAGGCCGAGGCCTGATGAGGGTGGAAAAGTGCCAAGAGGCTCAAAGAAAAAAATCTCTGGTCTTCTAAAAATGGTGTTAAAATGGTGTGGTCTAGCTAGTGGTGCCCGTGAGACTCCCTTTTACATCCTGCGGTTTGGACCTTCATCCGGCTTGTAACTCAGGCTGAGGACAGTGATGAGTTACGCACATGGGTAACATGCTCCCTTCTTTCCAAGACACTTAAACGGAAATATAATCTGTTTTAGTAAGAAAGTAATGGAGTAGTTTAAATCCCCGAGGTCCTGAGATACAGGAACGAAAGTAGAAGCAGAGGTGGGGGAAATTTTTAAAGTCCTGTGTTGCCATACTCCAACTCTACATAAAAGTTAACCAGATGGGGACCCCTGGGTGGTGCGGTCAGTTAAGCATCTGACTCGGTTTCAGCTCAGGTCATGATCTCAGGGTCTTGGGATCGAGCCCCGTGCTTACTGGGGAGTCTGCTTGAGATTCTTTTCCTCTGTCCCTACCCCTGGTCATATATGGTCCGTCTCTCTCTCTCTCTCTCTCTCTCTCTCTCTCTCTCTTTCTCAAATAAATAAATCTTGAAAAAAAAAATGGAAAGCTAACCAAATGGAAGGCTCTTTCCTTAACTCGATTGTGGATTGCCGCCATATTGTTTCTCCTTTATCCCTTATGTTTAAATGGGGTCAAGGGTTTTGTTTTCTACTATGAAAAGCTGGCAGAGGGTGGTTATCATGCTTTTGCTCAGGCGGGCATGCTGGACAAATATTGACTAAGCTGACGAGGCCTGTGAGAGCAGGTCTGCGTTGGGGTTGCTCGAGAGCGGGTGACATTCCCCTCATAGCAGAGCTGCCTCACCTCCCTGCTGCCAGATAGGCCAGGAGGCCTGAGGTTAGACTTCAGAGGAGGTGACCACAGGCTACCTGGCGAAAGGTGTGGTGACTTCCAAATCGAGACCACTAAGGAAACTTCTCTGAGGTGGCAAGCCTCGGGTGGCCCCAGAGCCCATGGCAGATCTTCCAGGTGTGATGCAGTTCACCCACGGAGAGCTTTGGAAACAGCACAGGGATGCATTCCACACAACGGGAGCTGTCGTCAGTGGAAGTAACTGAAATCTCTTATCAAGCGTGTGTGCTGAAGTGAATCCCGGGGGGCTGCCGTAAGGACAAACAGTACAAGGAAGGGCCTGGAGGAAGGCAGAGCGAGGGTTTAGTCAGGGAAGCCTGGGCCGGTGGAGAAGGGAGCCTGTGCAGCCTTCTGCCTCCGTGGCTGAGGGGCCCTAACGTGTCACCTCACGAGGACGGCCATTTTGTGTACCCAGATCTTTTTGCTCCTCTTTGCAGTGGAGCGCGCGGATCTTTTGTTCATGGCCGGGTTTCCACATGTTTTGTGGGCTGTGAGGTAAATGTGGTGATCCCTCAAGACGGGTTGCCCTTTAGAAATAGATTTACTGTGTAAAGAATACAGGTAGAAATCCATCTTGGGAAATGTCTGTGGCCTTGAGCTGGTTGCCCCAGATTTGATCACTCTCAACAAGCTGATCGCCTCTCCTTTCCTGAAAGGACAGAATCAATGCCTGTGTTCGATGGCATCCTTTGGCCGCAGGGTTGTGCCCCTCAAGTCTCGTGTGACCGTCGGCCCCTCCCTCGGGGGAAGCTGTGGAAGACAGCGCGGGGACGCTTACGTGGTGCTTGTCACGAGCCCCGGGGAAGCAGCGGGCTTTCTGAGCACCTGACTGAGAGAGGGCAGATTATAGATGACCTCACAGAGTCACCCATCACGCACCTGGTGTTGGTGGTTAGGATCAAGTATTGGTAAAAAACGTTTAGAATATTTTTTATACACTTTATTTGTATCATGCCACGCAGTTGAGTTTTCCTAGATGTCCTGTTACTTAATTGAAAAACAGAAACCGGGGCACCTGGGGGTGTAGTCGGTGAAGCATCTGACTCTTGATTTTGGCTCGGGTCATGATCTCAGGGTCATGAGATCGAGCCCTGCTTCGGGCTCTGTGCTCAGTGGGGAGTCTGCTGGAGAGTCTCTCTCTGCTCTGCCCCCAAATAAATGTTAAAAAAACCAAAAACCAAAACCAAAAACAGCCAGAGGGGTGAAGGCAGCCCCCTCACAACTCTTCTGTGTGAGTCCCAGGGGAAGTCCGAATGAGACGGACAAACCCGGCCCTTGGCATGAAGGTGAATTTGTGGTGTTATGTTCAAAGATCAGCACCAAAGTCTGTTTTAAGATGAGGGTTCCCCTCGCCACTCTTATTTTTTCTTTCTCTTCTGGCAGGAGTGAAAAGCATTTCATTCTTTCCCCGAAATTTATGTCCCTAGACATTTTTTGTAAATTAACTTCTACTTACCTAAAAGGCTATATTGTTGGTTTAAATGAATGGAATCAGTGTTTTGGGCTTCTTGCTTGGTATAAATTGGTACTCTTTCCAAGGAGTCCTAGTGAGTGGTCCTTTTTAAAGCAGCGTTAGATTATGGGGCAGGAATCAAATTGATTTTGATTCTGTTGCCGAGTCTGGTTGATTCATGGCGGCTGACAGAGCACTGCGTTGGAAGAGAGAAGGCAGCTCGGTCAGTGGTGTCCTTGTGGGACATGGGAAGGACAAAGGGGCAGTAGATATGACTGAGTTCTGCTGACCTTGCGACCTGGGGAGTGCCAGCCATTGATATTCTGGAAGTTTGCTGGGTCACTACCTCTGGTGCATCTGTTCTGCTTATAAACTCTGTATCTGTCGGTGAAATGACCTTCAGAAGCATTGAAGCTCTTCAGATAAACGGAGTCACGCAGGACGCCCCCCCCCGCAGTGTGCTGGCTCCGTGAGTCCCTGTATGAAGCTTATTTGACTCGTTGATCTTGTCCAGCAAAGCATCATGGTCTCAAAGAATATGTAATAAAGAGACTTTCACAGTTGTTGTTTTTTTTTTTTCTACCCAGTCTGTCCAGAAGTAAAGGTCACTTTAGATTTGTTAGCATCTGCATTCATTAGGATACTTTGCATATCAATTTGCATACATAGCAAATAACCATTGCTAGAATTCTCTATGTTCTAGCGAGAGCTGTATTTGAAAGATGGGGGTATGTGTGTATGTGTGGATCTGAGGGCCTTTTCTCCCCATCCCTTTTTTTTTTTTTTTTAATTGATATACAAAGTGAAGGGGAAATAATTGCTATTATTCAAAGCCCAGGGAAGAGCCCTGACCATGGAAGGGCTGGAGGCTGCTGGACCTCTAGCCCAGTGCTTGTCCACGCCAACTGCACGGAAATCTCACCTGGGGAGCTTTCTAAAAAAGAATACTGCTGCCTAGGTCCCACGCCAGGCTAGTTGAATCAGAATCTTTGTGGGTAGGACCCAAGCATTGATATGCTTTTTTTTTTTTTTATAGTAATTCTTTGTCTTTTTTTTTCCTTCAAATTTTTATTTAAATTCGAGTTAACATATAGTTGAGTATTGTTTTCAGGAGTAGAATTTGGTGACTCATCGCTTACATATAACACCCAGTGCTCATTACTTCATGTGCCCTCCTTCATGCCCGTCCCCCAGTTACCCCCTCCCCCTCCCCCCTCCCTTCCAGCAGCCCTCAGTTTGTTCCCGATAGTTAAGGGTCTCTTAAGGTTTGTTTCCCTCTCTCCCTTTTTTCTTCTCCCTCTTCCCATATATTCATCTGTTTTCTTTCTTAAATTCCACGTACGAGTTGAGATCATCTGGTTTTTCTCTTTCTCGGACATATTCCACTTAGCACAATACACTCAAGCTCCATCCACGTCACTGCAGATGTCAAGATTTCATTCTTTTGGGTGGCTGGCCAATATTCCATTATATACATATGAAAAATCTGTCGCTGGACATTGGGCTCTTTCCGCAGTTTGGCTATCGTGGACATCGCTGCTGTAAACACTGGGGTGCAGGTGCCCCTTCGAAGCTGTATTTTTGTATCCTTTGCGGAAATACCTAGGAGTGTATTTGCTGGGTTGATACATTTTTTTTTAAAACGGCATTTGTTTGAGAACAGCTGCTCCAGCAGGTCTGTGTCGTCTACTTCCTTCTCTGTAAACGCCGATTACCCACAGCAGGTCGGACCTTCCTTGATCTGACCCATCGCCCTCGCTGGCCTCAGCCCCCATCACCCCCCAGACGCCGGGCACACCCAGCCATCAGATCCTGCCCATTCTTTCCTCTCTGCCCTTGTATTTGCACACGCTCTTCTGACTTCGCTGCTGTTTGCCCAGCCTCTTCCCATTCCAGTTCTCTGCACAAAATTATCTCCCTCTGAGAATCTGGTTCAGTGCTCCTTTCCTTGAGAACACCCTTGCCCTCCCTGAGGCGGACTTGGCATTCTTCATTTTCATGGCTGCTGGAAGACCGAGACCTTGGCTTCGCCACACCCCGCCCAGTCTCTGCTCAGAAAGCCTTTGCTAATCAACGAGTGCATTGGCAGCGGTAATGCGTGCCTTCTGAGGTTCTGAGCGTGTTCAGATGCTTCAGAAGCCTACAGCATTTCACAAATGGAAAGTGGTTTGTGTTTATTGTTGATTTGGATCTTTAAATGACAGCATTGACTATTTGTCATTTTCCTATAGACTGTACTCTTCAAGTCAGCGTGTGGGACCCTGTGCTTTATTTGTTGTTTAGAATACAGTCTGGCTGCCCTGGGGGCGCCCGGCACAGCCCTCCCCCCCCAAGAAGGACGGGATGTGAGGTTTCCACTGCAAAGTGCAGCCCAGCTAATCAACCGGACTAATGAGATGATGTGTGTGCCTCGGGCAGCACCTCCGTAATTCCAAGACCTTGTCCAAATAACCAAGCTGCCTGTGAACTTTTATTATGTGGACTTACCTCTCTCGGAGCCATCTGTGAGCGTGGTTTTGTGAAGCAATTATATTGCAGGTGTGCAATCGAGGATGAAGTAATGGCTTAATTATTTGGTGAAGCAGCCGGTATTTTGGACCAGAGACCGGCTTCACAAACTTCCCAGGCTCGCTTCATGCTATTTTGTTCTTTGGAATTTTAATACAACCTAGAGCGAGAGAATTGTTGGGACTGCAGCCAGCTGTGTGTACAATAATTTTTAAAAGTCAGTGTGTTCCATATTTTAATCATAGGAAGGTCTAGCCTGATTCTCTTTTATTGCTGCTGTGGGGGAAGGGTTTGGGGTGGGAATGTGTGTTTTTGAATGGTCTGAAACGTTAAGCAGAATTTCAGGATGTAAGTGTATTTGGGAGAAGAAAGCCTCTTTCTTTCATCGAATTCTCAAAAGGGGTCTGTGGAGCCTCTTCCCCCCAGACGATCTGAGATTATTAAATGTTGTTTTATGTTTCTTTGAAGTTATCCCTAGTATCTAGGAGTTAAAGATACATCTTGAATGAATTCCTTGTCGTTTTCAATGACTCAGAAGTATCAGTAGCTGGTTCATTTCTAAATTACCCACTCTCCTGGATCTTGTTTGCCATCGTCCTATGCGTTTGCATTTTGACCTTGACATTTCTGATGAGAACAGGGAGGGAGGTGGAAAATGAAATGAACCATGAAAACAGGAGGCTAAGAAAAAGGGTGACCCAGGATTTGTGGGTGTCAGGCCCTCCCGGACTGTGATGGAAATGCCCCCGCAGCCCCGGAGCTGTGTTACTCAGTGGCCTTGGGTCTGTGTTTTTGAGCACCTGTCATCTACTAGGCACTTTGTATCAACTTTCACTTTTAGCCGTCGTACTGGCATTTCGAAAGAGGCCACGTTTTGCCCATTTTACCGAGAAAAGGTAAAGAAGCCGTGGCTCCTGTTGAGACATCTTGCAGTATGGGGAATGCACAGGGGTGGCCCCTACCCGTACAGAGATGGGACTCGGGAGACGTTTGTCAAATTTAACTGACTAGCACAGAAAAACATGATTCCTAAAGCAGTCAGTAGAGCCTCTTACGGAACCTTGTAATTCTCTTTGCATCGGCTTGTACGAAAGATCTTGTTAGGTTGCAGCAATCAGCTTAATTCCTTTTGGCTTACCCGTGGTTTTCAATTATTTGAGTTAATTCTGCCAGCTGTTCCCAGGAATATGGCACACTGCTTGTCTTTATCTGTGTCGATGCTGTTGACCTTTGACGCGGAGTCTTTTCTTCGTCGGACACTTACTAATCCTCCGCTTCTGGGAACGAAGTGCTGTACGGGGGACTGAAACATCGCCCCGCCTTCTGGGAGCTTGGAGCACAGTAAGGGAGCACCATAGCGTGGGTGATAGTGTAGGGCTACAGACGAGAGGGGCGATCCACCTGCTGACGAAGGGCTGTGCAGTTTCTTTCTGTGATGCTGAAATCTGAAGGAACCGCACAGCCAGCCGGCGTTGGGAACGGATTTGGTTCATAGACGAAGCTGTGTGCGCTTCGCCTGGGGTTTTCCGACTTTGGGCTCAATGAGACTAGCACGTTGTAAGTAGAGTGGGTTGCCAAAGGCAGAGGCGTCCTGCTTGGATGCCATCTGGCTGAAGGGATGGAATGGGAAAGCGTGGGTTTGGCTGGGGGTGCCGGGAGCAGGCCTGGGCATTTCAGCCGCCGCAGCTTCAGAAATGCTGGTTATATTTCATTTATTTTTTAAAAAGATTTTATTTTTTCATTTGAGAGAGAGAGAGATACAGAGAGAGAGAATGAGCAGGGGGAGAGGCAGAGGGAGGGAGAGAAGCAGGCTCCCCACTGAGCCAGGAGCCCAATGTGGCTTGATCCCAGGACCCCAGGATCATGACCTGAGCTGAAGGCAGACGTTTAACCATCTGAGCCACCCAGGAGCCCCTATATTTCATTAAAAAAAATTGATTTTAATTCTGAGTAAGGAAGTAATACCTATTCCTGGTTGTTTTTTTTTAATTGAACTCAAAGTAAAAGAAAAATGGTAAAGAAATTCCCATGCATAGTTGACCATTGTTATAAAATGTTGGTGTCTCTTTTTCTCTGCTTGCAATAGCCTATTAATATTGACCTTTGCTTAAAGCAGCCTTTTCTCTTCGCACAGGCCCTGCCTTGCGCTGAGAATTATGTACCAGCCAAGAGACATGAAAGCATGTTCCGGCAGGCAGGCTCCATTTGAAAGATGGATCCTAGCAGGTGAAATGCATGAAAATAGGTCTGCTTGTGGCAGTGAGGACTTGGACATCACATACGCAAATGATCTCTTTCTTTGCATCTTCTACAAGAGAATCCCAACCTTTGAGCTTTGGGACTCTTCTGGAAGACTGTGTAATTACTCAAGAAAGAAAAATATTAAAAAAAAAAGAAAGAAAAATATTCATAGAGATAAGGTTTAGGGGGCCCCCACCCCTAAACTACAGTATTCAGAAATTCAGAATTCAGAAATTATAAGAACTCTACAAAGATCCTACCTTCCTTCCTTTATTTATTTTTTTCCTTGCTGTGAATAGCCTTAGCAAGAAATGTCATTCTTTAATTCTGTTGGCGAGTTTAAGAAAATAGTAACACAGAGTTGTTTGGGATGGTGAGGCTATAAAGCACGGAAAGGCGAAGGCGTGCTGGTCATCGCTGTTTTAATAATGCATGCATCTGGGGCCTGGGGGGGGCTCAGTCGGTTAAGTGGCTGCCTTCAGCTCAGGTCATGATTCCAGGGTCCTGGGATGGAGCCCCGCATTGGGTCCCTCGCACCCCCCCCCCCACTTCTCATGAATAAATAAAATCTTTTTTCAAAAAATGTGTGCATTTGATTCTAGTTCTTTACTACTTGTAAATAGTTCTTTGTTGATACATTTTTGCTTGTTTCCTGCTTCCCAGATTATCTGCTGTTTCGTCTACACTGCTAATCAGTTGGGACTAAAATGCTCCAGGAACACTGCAAATTGCTCTTTTATTCTGATGTCACCTTTGAATAGTGTCTAATGTTACCCCTACTCCGAAATAATCTTTTAAGAGTTTATTGATTCGGGGCGCCTGGGTGGCTCAGTGGATTAAGCCTCTGCCTTCGGCTCAGGTCATGATCCCAGGGTCCTGGGATCGAGCCCCTCATTGGGCTCTCTGCTCAGCGGGGAGCCTGCTTCCCCCTCTCCCTCTGCCTGTCTCTCTGCCTACTTGTGATCTCTCTCTGTCAAATAAATAAATAAAATATTAAAAAAAAAAAAGTTTATTGATTAAACTCCTTCTAGGCCCCTGCAGTATACCAAAACCCCACCAAACTCCGATTTTGACCACCTTGCCCTGAGAGCACTGCATCCACATTAAGATATTTAAGCAAGACCAAGAGGAAACAGGGCTTTAGTTAGCAAGTGCCTGGGGAAGGAGAGCGTGGCTGGCCCATGTTGCTTTACGCTCAGGCTTTCGCCTAAGTCACTTGGCAAATCACCGGGAACATTTCCTGAGGGTCCTGGACCACTGTCGGCCGTGTGGACCCTGTATCTCCCCAGATTTGATAGTGATCATCCAGACCCCGTCTTATTTTTATAGGCTTCTCTATGAATGGCTGTTCTTTAACGGGAGATGAGCAGATCCTTGGGGTCCCTCCCTGTAGAGCACCCAGGATTTGTGTATGTTCTTTTTTGAATGGGCTGATTTCCAGGGGGACATTTTCTATTCAATCAAATAGTAATTTTATAAATATATACAAAATATATTCCATAACTGTAAACTATGGCCTTATCGGATCTAACAAGCTCAGTAGTTGGGGAAAGCCCCTTTCCCCCTTGTCCAGGTGGGGCACCTGTCTCCCCTATTCCCTCTGCACTTAAAAGTAGGACCAAACAGCAGTACTTAAACTGTTTTATTTACCAAGTAATGGTTTTGAAATGTGCCTGATGATAATATTCTCTGAAAAAAGACTTCTCCAGAAGTGTCGGCCTGCTCAGGTACCGTTTCTTTTGGTTTCTGGGTTGCCAATAAGTAGGGGGTTCAGTGACCTTGGAGAGTTACTCTTTGAAGGACTCTGTTAAACTCCTCCTAAACGATGGGCCTTGGCCTGGTTGATCTCCTGGGTCTTTCCAACCCGGAAATGGAGGATTCTGTAGTGGGTGCCGACCAGGGGTCTGCTCCTGGGGACCACCTGGCAACGTCTGCAGACGGCGTTGGTTGTCTTCTAATGGCGTCCGATGAGTGTGAGCCCGAGATGCTGCCGACAGACCAACCGTACCCGGGGCAGCGCCCACAACAAGGAATCGTCCCCCCAACACGTCAGTGGTGCTGAAGTGTTGAGAAGCTGCCGTGTGGAGGGAGTAGGGGGAGGTGTGGGGACCTGGCTGCTGGCCGCCTCCGTGGAGTTCATTTCTTTCTCTCCGGTTCGCGTGCCCCCCTTCAGCACTCGTTGACCCCCTGAAAGTTCTCTCGCGGAAGAGGTGCGGGGGCTGGCCCCTGGGGGAAGTGCAACGGGCCTGGCTCCGGGAAACAGAGCTGCTCTTGTGCGCGGCTGGGGGCCAGCGTGAGGGGCCCGAAGTCACCAGGGACGGGGAGGTGTCGGTTTTCCGAGCCACGTTAAAGATGTGTGGCCCGTTTTATTCTCTGATTTAGAATTTTCCTGGCAGTGACTTAGAAACTCAGCATTTGTGCACTTTTCCAGTCTCCAGGCCATTCCTGGGACTTGGATTCCTGTTGAAAGCTTAGAGTTTTCTAGACTATAGCCTATCATTTAATCTTCCTAGGGGCTAATGAGTGGGTGTGAGTGTCCGAGCCTTTTTGGGGGGCTTTTGCGGGGTGCCGGGGAGGGGGTGGTGGAGGTGGTGGGGACAAGCCAAGAAACGATGGCACATTGAAAACACACAGTGGAATACTTAACTGGCCTTAAGGAGCAAATGTTTTTCGCTGTTGATTTCTTTAGGTGCACAGGTACTTGGTGGCATATAGCTTGGACCTCTTTAAAAAGCAGAAACCGATAACTGCTCTGAGCCAAAGCCGGGGCCGGGGCGGGAAGGCGCCGAGAGCAGCCTCGTTCTTTCGGGTGACCGGATTTCCCAGACAACACACAGCAGGCCGGCTGGAGCCTTTGAGTCACAGGCAAACAGTGTTTTCCCTGAGGGAGCCAGTACCTTAATTTTGGCCCCATGTACAGACCGTCCAGGTTCCCACCCTGAGCTCCCCGCTGAGAAGCAGGAGGGCAAGAAGGAGTTTCTCAGGCCTTGGGGGCAGCTGCCGCATTCTGACAGAGTCCGCTATTACCCTGGTTTTGATGGAAAGCTGTAATCGCGCCTCCGGAGTGACAAAGCCACTGCACTTGGTGAAATGCACACCTCCCACCTCCTTGCAGGCTCCTGGAGGGCCGAGCGCCAGTGCCTGCTTGTCCTTTTGCCTCTATTAAGGAACTAATTTGTATCCCATGCTCATTCCTTCACTACCAAGGATGCTCTTGCTGCATTCCCTCCCCGCAATCTTCCGCACAGTTTTTTTTTTCCCTTAATCACTGCAATCACGAATGGCCAAAGATGGTCACTTTTGCCTTCCAGGAGCTACTTGTTCCCGAATGCAGGCAGGTCTAGTTTTGCCAAACCCCATCCTTTATGGACATGCACAGGCAAATGCCGTCTCCCCTCACCCCCCCTCCCCGGTTATTAAGTTCTCTAGACAGGGTAAAGGTAAGATGAAGAGTAAGGAGGAACTGGAAGATCTCATGAGGGGGAAAACCTAACAGCTCTCTCTCTCAGAGAGAATAGGGAGCCGGGTAACTAGTTCTTCATGATCCCTCAGGATGGGGTCCCCGGAGGAGGAAGAGTGTTACCTCCAGCTCAGGGCGACTTGACGTCAAGACGAGTGGAAAAGCCCTCTTTGGTCGAAGAGAGAAGAGGTGTCGGGCCCCGGGGTGGCCGTGCGCTCAGTCCCCTGCTCGCGTGGGGGTGCCCGGTTGGCCCGGGTGGCATTTTTGATTTCCCCGGGATGTGTTCTCTGAGTGGCTGGCTCCCGATTGGAAAGGCTAGCTCTTGCTTGAAAAATCAATGAAATTCGCCCCGATGGGACATGTTCAACAGGCAGGAGCCTCAAAGGCCACTATGCTAAGTGAGGGAAGCCAGATCCAAACGAGGAGATGTTGCTTGCATTCACGTGAAGTGAATTTAGAGGGGCGGAGAGCGGGGGTGGGGGGGTGGAGGGGGAGCAGGAATCTCGCGCAGACCGGCTTGAGGGGCTGATCGGGAGAGGGGGACAGGTTTTACAGCTGGATCGAGGTGACGTTGGCACGGTCCTGCAAGCTGACTGAAGGTCACTGAATTGAAGCCTTACAATGATTGAATTTTATAGGATGTAAATTACACTTCAAGGAAACTATTAACTTTTTACTCTGATTGGATTTTGTTTGGGGCTTGTTGGGGGAGCTGGGTACCTACAAAAAGATTTTTATGGTCTGGACTTGGTCCCCATGATGTTAACTGCGATTCAAAGAAACATGTCTGAATGATGCTGTTAACAGCTGGGGCTGCTAAGCAAAGTCCTATTCTGAGCTTGGTCCCGCTGCTTCAGTAAATAGACGCTGTGTAATCTTCATTACATCTTCCAAAATGCTTAATGTAAAAGAACTAGAACTCCTGTTTTTTTTTATGCAGGACATACGTTTATGTGAACAAGAAAATCTTTTGTCCAAGTTAGTAACCTCTCTACGTGTAAAAGGAGTGAAATCCTATAGACTCCTCGTGGGGTTGGAAAGGACTCTAAAGGTTAAGAGCTGGAGGACAGACGCATGAAGAATAGCAGACGATTAGGAAATTCAAAGACTCTGGGCTGTATTTGACTAGTGGATTGAAAGACCTCAAAGTTAATGGATGCCCCTTTAATTAGAAAGTCCCATTCATTAGAATGCACTCATTATTTGACTATGGTGGTGGTCTGAATTTAACGGTGAGTCTCCTTTCCCCTGCTATTTAGAAAACGCCATACCTCACTATAGTCCCACGTTTATTTTGGAAAATGCAATCGTTATTAGCGGGGCTGCTGAGAGTTGATTTAAGGCTGGTGAAAACAGAATGTACACCCTCCCAACCCCTACCAGGGGCTTCCTCTTGGCGTGCCACGAGGGGGGCCCAACCCCACTTTCAGAAGTTTCTCTTACTGCCCTGGGCTTGATTATGGAAGCCAGCGACGTTACGCATAATGGGTTAGGACCTTTAGCTGCCCAGTTGAAGCCTCTGGTTTTTACCCCTATTCACCAGAAGTTTTTGTTTTAACTGTGATTTCAAAAATAAGACGTGTGCCACAAAGAAGCGTTCTCTGATTTGGTCTCAGCTTCTTTAAACCCTGCCTCTCAGTGGCCGGCATGTTCTTTATGTTGGGTAGTGAACTCTCAGGCATGACCGTGATCTTTGTAGCGGGAGAAGGAAGTACACGTTTACAGTTCTTTGTAATTAATAGAAGGCAGTTGCTATGTGAGAATTTTTCAATGTCTTTTTTAGTCCCCCTCGGAAAAATCCTTTCTCCCTCCATGAGTATTGTTGGATTATTTGTCTTTAGAGGAGGAAAGTGTGTAATTCTGCTCTTGGCCACCATTTGGCGGCTGACAACGTGCCTGGCAGAGTGCCGGGCGCTTTAAACACGGGAACATATCATGTCTAACCTTCTCAGTGGCCTGACAGAGGCCTGGTTATGTCCCCATTTCACAGAAGATCAAACTTGGGCTACAGGGGGTAGAATAAACTCCACCAAAGTTGCACAACAAGGCAGGGCCAGAATTTTAAAAGGACGATTGCTCCCTGACCTTTGAATTTTTTTTTTCAAAACGTTAAAAACGCTGTCAGTGACAAATGCATGGGGAAATGGAGAAAATGGTAAAAGTAATGTTTATGTAGTACCCCATAATTTAAAACGTCGGAAAGATTTGCGAATTTTAGAACTCATCACAAACTGGGGCTCCTGGGTGGCTCAATCGGGTAAACGTCTGCTTTTGGCTCAGGTCATGATCCCGGGTTCCTGGGATCGAGCCCGCCGAGCTCCCTGCTCAGTGGGGAGTCTGCTTCTCCCTCTGCCTGCCTCTGCCTGCCCCCCTCCCATGTGTGCGTGCTCTCTCTCTCTCTCAAATCTTTTTTAAAAAAGTAAAAATAAAACTCCTCAGGAACTTTTCGAGCAGTCCCTGCCATGTAATTTATGATGGAGTGAGCGTCTTTTCTCTCCTTGGTCTCTTGGCCTCCTCCTCAAAGTCTGGATCAGCTTCCAGCATTTTCTCCTTTGTCTTTGCAGCGTCAGGACCTATCTCTGAGAATTCTTTTGCGGAAAGGCCTTTGCCAGCCTCCCCGCCTCTCGGACTCCTTTTCTTGGCTGCGCGTTCGTTTTGGTCATTTCACTTCCATTTGTCCACGGGGGAGAAGTGTTAACGTGGGTTTATCTCTGGGACACAGGGCGGCCACGTGGCTGCAGGCTGCCGTCTGTGGGGACACTGGGAGAGCAGTGGTGTCCCTGGTCCATGATCCCCGTGCGCGTCTGTTCCTCACGGAGAGCTTTCTGGCCTCGACCAGCGGCTAGTTACTCACCACGGAACGTTACCGTGATAGCAGAAAGGTGGTCGTGTTGTCAGGAACCTGGTGGTGGTTAACCAACCTGGGCATAGCTAGTCCTCTCAGGAATGCGGGGAAGGAGGAAATCGCCTGACTCCCCCTGCAGTTCTCCAACTCAAGAAGGAGGAGGAAAGGAAGGAACAGGGTCTCTGCTTGGGTGGCGTGCCCTGTGCTAGATGCTTCTTCCCCTGTTCCCCTCGATGGGGAAGGAAATGGAGGCATGTTCGTCACTTGCTTGAATGCAGTCAAAGTGGAAGGCTGACAATCCAAACTCAGATCTTTCTGGCTCCATAAGTCCTGCCTTTTATACTGTGCCCCTCTTTGGGAACGAAAACAAATGCTATGATGGGAAAGAGAAGGAAGCCAACATTTAAGTAGTGGGCTTGGGCCCTGTACTATGTCACTCTTGTTCCTCAGGACCCTTTGCTTGTCCCCGTGTTCCAGAAGGAACAATACGAAGCTCGGAGAAGCTATGAGGAGGCTAACCTTTGACCGGGCTGGTTATTGTAGAGTCGGACTTTACAAAGGATGGAGACTAGTGATCCCTCAGACAACTCACCTGCATTCCATGGGTTTTATTCTACAGCTAATTCTTTCTTCATTTATAAAATGTGGTTCAGATCAGAAAGGTGGAGAAAGCAGAGGTTTAGGATTTAACTTATACACATTGGTCTTTTCCCTCAAAAGGTAGTTTTGGCTAATAAATCGATTTTCGGATTAGCTCGGGAACTTGGCAAAAACTTGTTAGAGGTTGAATTTGAATATCTCATATGGTTCATGTGATGGGCGGAAGGAATCTACAGAACTAATTCCTCAGGAAGAGTGTCCTTTGCCCCTGAAACATGCCCCTTACTCTAGGTCCCTCAGCTCCCCCCAGCCTTCCCTTCCCTCTTCCTTGTCCTCCTCTGCCTCCTTGATTGGCTCTTCCAACCCTGGGTGCCCAGCAGTGTGGGTGTCCCTGAGGTCTTGTCCCGACTCTAGTTCTAACACCACAGGCCTCTTGTCTGAGATTTCCACCAGACGCACATCGAAGGATTTAACACCAATGTCTCTTAATCCGCACCCTCTTCTTCAAGGCCTCGTGCTCACATCGGTCTCCTCTCCTGGTGTTCTGTTGAGTTTAGAGCAGCTAACTGGAGATGCTGACGCCTGTCTCCCTCCCCCCTCGATTACCCTGCCTTCTGCCAGAGCTAATAGATCCCAAATTTGATAATATCGGGCTCTTGCAAAAACACTTGTCAGTGATATTTTTCATTGCTCACAGGATAAAGTTCAAATTCCTCAGCAGGTCATACAAGATCATTTACACTAGTCTGACTTCCTGCTGATCTCCCCGTTCTTGTATGCTGCGTGTCTTTTTGCGGGAAGACTGTGCGTTCACGCTTCTCCGCCATTGCGCGGTCTTCTCCTTGCTTGGACCGCCCTCTCCTTTCCCCTGGATGGACTCCTCTCCGAAGGTTTCCTAGACTCTGCAGCCCCCCAGAATTCATCATAACCTGCTCTGCCCTGTGGTTTCCTAACACGTACATTCCTTGCATGTAGTACGTATCCTAGTGGCTTTGTTCACCTGGCTTTTCCCAAAGGATGGTGTGAGGATCTTGAGGACAATAATGGTCCTTCTTCTCTGTGGTCATCATATAGTGGGTATTCGGTAAATACTTAGTCATCAGATAAAGAGATTTCAAGACCATTGCTCCTCTGGTGCTCATTCGGGCTGTGTTCTGACGACAGGACCAAGTTAATAAGAACGTGCTTTGTTGATCCATTAGCTGAGAACTGTGACTTGGAGGGACTGACAGATCTGGTCCCTGCTTAGATGGTATATTGGATGAGCCATGAGTGGAAGATAAAGAGAAAACAGATGTAAAGATTAGAAGAACCTCACTGTCCAATACGGTTGAACCAGCTACATGTGGCTACTGAGCACTTGAAATGTGGCCAGTTCTAAGTGGTTGGGTGGCTCAGTCAGTTAAGCATCTGTCTTCAGCTCAGGTCATGATCCCAGGGTCCTGGGATCGAGCCCCGTACCGGGCTCCCTGATCAGTGGGGAGCCTGTTTCTCCCTCTCACCCCAACTCATGCTCTCTCTCCCTGTCCTGCTCTCTCTCGAATAAATAAACAAACAAAATCTTAAAAAAAAAAAAGCACCCTCGATTTTAAACACTTAGTGCCCAAAAGCCCCCAAATGTAAAATAAGTCCATTTTAAAATATTGACGATATGTTAAAATAATAGTTGGGGTATGTTGGATTAAATAAAATGTTATGATTAACTTTGTCCGTTTGTTTTCCCTTTTTAAAAAATACTGCTGTTAGGAAAATGTAAATTTCGTTTGTGGCTTATACTGTTTCTCTTGGACAGCTGGACTAGAGAGAAGCTATGGGAAGCCGAGGGATGACAAGGGAGGCAAGGAGCAAATGCTTCAAGAATCAGAAGGGAAGGGGGGCTGCCATCTTTGGTGCATACTACAGAAAGTTAAAAGGAAGACAGAAGACACAGCGTAGGTACTGTCGAGAGGAGAAGCGATGGGGGACATAGCCTGTGTGGGCAGCCCCGTTTCTAGAAGAGGCAAACTTGAATCCAAACAGTGGATGAAAGCTTGTATTGTTTTTCTCTTCTAATGAAGTCATTCCTATTTACCGCACCCATAATTAGAGAATAAAGTCAGCAAACAAGGAGAAAACCTACTCATCACCCATAATTCTAGTCTTGAGAAATGGTCCCCTTAAACCTTGGTATATTACCATCTTTCAGATCTCTTTCTGGATTTATATCCATTTATGTGTGGTTTTTATGCAAATGGAACCATTCTCTATATACACTCCTTATTATCTTTTTTTTGTTTCACTTAATAGATTAAATATTTTTCCGTAGTAGCCTTTAATCTAAGATAATTATGCTGGAGGACAGAAATAGAGCATGTTATCTCCAGAATGTAGCGTGCTGACCCCACCTCCCACCCCACTCCGGTTCCCAGGTTTCCTCTGTTGGGACGACAGCAGCCCTGATTTCCCCATCAGCTAGATTGATGGTGTAGATCTGGGACGTGGGTTTACTCTGAAAGGGGCAGGTCACCTCTGTGCCCCCCAGGGATGGCCCCGTTAATGGCATTTCCTGAATGCCACAGCTTAAAAAAAAATACCCTTCCGCCTCCTAAGGATTATAGCTGTAGACTAGAAAAAATCTGAATATCAGTAATTTGGCATTCCAGATGAAGCAACACTGTCCTCCTTACGTACAGCTGTGTGTATGTTAGAGCATATTATATTGATGACTTTGAAGCTATTCTTGATGCCATTTAGAAAATTACTAAGGCATAGGGTTCTATATCCTGGAAGTTCTAATCCGACATGTGGAGGTGGGTGGAGATCAGTTACCGGGAGGCAAACTTTGCAAATTTTAGATGCTGGGAAGGAAGCTGACCTACAGGGAACGTGTGATGAGTGAGACCAAGCGGCTTAGCTGGAGATGGTGAGACAGGTCACTGTGTAGATTTGTTCCCAACAGAAGCTTTAAGGACCCTCAAACTGCTCATTGAGATTTTGTTTCAAATTTCCCTTTTGAGAAGAATCTGTTTATACTGTTTCTTGCTCCGCCCCCGTGGCAAAGGGTGTCCAAGTCATCCTTGGGGACGTGGGTCAGCTCCCCGCTCTTCCCCGATGACCTGAGAGGGAGACACAGGAGGGCCGGGGATGGCGCTTCCAGAAATCGTCAAGGTTCTGGGAGCGGGGAAAGGGGTTTTCCATTTGTGATGGGGGAGGCGGTCCGGGAGCGCGGCAGCCCCTCCCCCACCTGATATTAAGGACCATTAGGGTAACAGCAGAAGTATTAATGCAGATCAGCAACACCACCACCCTTCATTGAACTGCTGTGGGCCTCGTGCCCCACAGTGTACCTTTTGTGTGTGCTAGTGTTAACCTTTACAACCCACCTGCAAGGGGAGGCTGTGTCGTCGTCACTTTACAGACCAGAAACTGAAGCCGAAGGAGGTCAATGTCGAGTCAAGGTTACAGCGCAGGAGGGGCTGGTGGGTTTCATCCCGGTGTCCTCCGAAAGGAACGGGATTGCCAAAGGACCAGCATATCTGAAATCCCACGCTCGCCCCTTTTGCTTCCGGCTCGGGTGGTGAATTTCAGCTTTTAAAACTCCCAGCCTCTGTTAGTTACTGTCAGGCTCTCTTCCCCTTCCCCTGCCAGCTGAGAGCGAGGGAACTTGACAGCAAACCAGGTATTGTACTGGTAAAGTGGCTTTTTAAATGCGTTCTCAGTGTTTTGGTAGGTGACCCTTGTTCTGCTTTCTAGAGAACTTTTTAAGAGCCTTTGAATGTATCTCTCAACCAGAGAAAACTTGTACTTTATAAAATGAACTTTGATGAACGGGACTGGCCTACCCTAATTGTGGCTTTGCCTTGCTTGCAAGTGAAGCACTGTCTTTTTGTTTTTTTCCTAAGATTTATTTTTTTTATTTTTTTTGAGAGAGAGCGAGCTTGTGTGGGGATGGGGGGGGGGGCAGAGGGAGAGGGAGAATCTCAAGCAGATCCCCCTCTGAGTGCAGAGCCTGATGCAGGGGTTTGGTCCCCTGACCTTGAGAACATGACCTGAGCTGTAATCAAGATTTGGGCACTTAACCCACTGAGCGACCCAGGTGCCCCTTAAGCACTGTTTTTAAGATGATCTTTGCTATATTGATAAGGCTCACATTTGCTCTCCAAATTGTCAACATTAGAGATAGAGAAAAGATTTCCTGCAGCATTTTAGTTCTAATGTTGATGATGCATGAAGAAATTTTGGAATGCTGCTGTTCATTTGAAAAGAGGTTAACATAATGCTGAAATAATTAGTGTACCAGCTGCAGCCGGATTGTGTGTGTGTGTGTGTGTGTTTTCCGGAAGTAGGCTTTAGAAGATGGGGACGTTATTTATAAGAAGAAAAATTTAAAAAACAAAACAGGCATCTCTTGCATAAGAGCAAGAGTAGATTTTGACACAGAACAGAGCTGAGTGCTCTTGACCTTCATCCTTGTGTTAACTCCAGTTTGACCACACAGGGCTCTCTGCCTTCTTTCTCAGCTGGTGTCGCCAGCTCACTTGACATATTTACACTGTTGTCACTGACGTCATCATGAGCCGTAATTTGGATAGAGGACGTGGGAAGAGGAATAGGCAGGATTTTCCATGGCTTCTCCGGAAGATGAGGGGTTAGGGGTTGAATTGTGCACCCCACCAGAAGGCGTGTTGTGGTCCTTGCCCCCAGAACCTGCGAATGTGACTCTGTTTGGAAGAGGGGTCTTTGCAGATGTAATTAAGATGGAGGTTCGAATGAGGCTGCGTAGGAGGACGGTGGGTCCTTGATCCAGTATGACCAGTGTCCAGATAAGAGGAGAAGAGACTCCGGGAGGAGACACACAGGGCAGAGATCAGAGCACTGCATCTACAGGCTGGGAAGCACCAGAAGTGGGGAGGGGATAAACATGCAACAGATTCCTGCCTCTTCTCTACGCGTGGACTTTGCCCTCCCCCCGCTCCCCCCCCCACCCCACCAAAGGTCCTGTAATATTTCACTTGTAGAGAAGAGTGCACTTGAGAAAAAGTACCCTGAAAGTCAACATAGTCTAGACAAGACTGGATGTAGGATCGCTCCGGGTAGAGGAGGGTCATATCCTGGCTAATCCTTCATCTATTGGCCCCGAGACCTTGGGCAATTTACCATGTCTTCCCAAGCCACCCTGTCCTCTGTGTACCACGGACTAACCTGGGTATAAGATCCTGTGTTGGGAACGCCCGGGTGGCTCAGTTGGTTAAGTGGCTGCTTTCAGCTCAGGTCATGATCCCAGGGTCCTGGGATCGAGTCCCGCATTAGGCTCCTTGCTCAGCGGGGAGCCTGCTTCTCCCTCTGCCTGCTCTGCCTGCTGTTCCCCCTGCTTGTGTTCTCTCTCTGATAAAGAATAAATTAAATCTTTAAAAAAAAAAAAAAGATCCCGTGTTGGTGAGAAGGACATGTGTGCACAAGGCCAGGTCGGGCCAAGTAGCTGCAGGTAGACATGAGCTGAGCCCTAGCTCTTGCCTTCGGTGTGTGATTGGGAGGTATTTGAGTAAGTCCTGTTCTCCTCGCCAGGAAAGAAGGATGGATGTTTTCCCACAAGCCTGCTACGTACCTGGTGCTCTGCCGGGCACCAAATGTGTTACTTTATTTAATGTTTAAATACATTTCCAAGTAAGTAATTTATTTTAATGCTTCTGACATGACCTCCTAATAATTAAAAATTTCCCGAATTAATTCCTACCTCTCAGGGTCCTGTTAGGATTAAACATGGGAATATCTATTATGTACCTAGTACAATTTGCAGCATTCAGTAGGTGCTCAATAAATGCCAGGATTCTTTTTTTTTTCCTGTTCACATCAACTTATGAATCAAATAACGTAAGGGACGGTGCTGGCTGAATGATCTTACGCTCTCCAGAGTATTATTGTTTTATAATTTCCAGACAGCTCAAACAAAATGGGGGGAGGGGAGTCTGTGCTTGGAATCCTGTGTGGTTTGATGTGACAGCAGGGTTTTACTCAAACAGAGGCTGGCATTTCCTGGGCCAGGCAGGCCACCTCTGGAAGGAACGTGATCAGATTCGGGAAGAGAGAGCAGCAGACCAGCTTTACATATTGTGCTTGTGTGTTGTCGAGAGAAATTTTTTTTTCTGGGGACCCTGATGGGAGGCAGCAGATGGTTTCCTGAGTTGGAGCGGGAACTCTGGAAGAAGACCAGGATGACGGGAAGGGATGTGGAGAGCCGGCCCCAAGGGCAGAGCCGCAGGCAGGGCTCTCCCATGCGCCTCCGTGGACCGCTTCGGTCGGTTGCACAATAATAATGGACTGAAATTAACGATGAGATGTTTGCAGCAAATACATTCTATTAGTCTGATTGATGCAGAGTCAAGTGCTTGTGCCATTTAAGTCTGTGAGCTTCACAACTCGAGTCTCGCCTGTGCCCGATCCTTCTCCCCTCTAGAAGGAGTCGAGGGGATAAATGTGAGAATGTGGCCTTGTAGCCAAAGACCTCATATTCTAGAAGAATCGGTGTGTGGGCGGGAGACCAAGATGAATTCCGGCATCGGTACGAGTGCTCCGTGAGACCCGCCTGCTCTCTTTTCCTTCCTTCGTTTCGTGATGTGGAGGAGAAGCAAGAATAGAAACGTCATTCTTCATGCCTGTGCCACTACAGTTGGCAGAATGAATTCACTGATGGTTTTCTGAGTCCCTATTCAGCCGACGAGCCGTCGGGGAGGAAGAAACATCAAGCTGACTTCAGTTTCAAGTCTGAGTCATAATGATTATCCTCAAATAAAATCACTCCTAGGACTCTAGATTTTCCAGCATCTAATTGTCAGTAATAATCAGTAAACAGTTTCAGATGCCCAGCAAATTCGGGCCTCTCCCTCCTACGGATCGGACACACGGCCAACCCTTTGCAACGATAAAAATAAATGCTGTCTTATGCAATGGGCCTGGGGAGCGTGGGGGCGGCTGTGACGGAGACCATTTCCGTCGGATGACTCGGACTCCCCGGCTGTGATTGCATTCCTCTCTGGGCCGGTGTGTGTGTCTGCAGTCTGCCCCCTCACTGGGTATTTGTATCCGTCCCTGCCTCGGGAAGGCGAGGCCGTCCGGCACCCCGTGTGAATTAGAAGAAAGGTCCCGTCTGCATAGATGAATTGTGGCAAAGTGAGCTCTGGGGCAGAGACCGTGGCCCCCACGTCACCTGCTTGGGACCCAGAGCCCAGCAAGGGGCTTGTGGGCCACGTGCAGCCCCCAGCCACCGTCTCAACCGCTCCTGGAGCAACGCAAGAGAGTCAGAATCTTCTCTGCTCCATCCATCAGGTCTCAGCCGTGGAATTGTGCAGTGCTCTGGGGGGTGAGGTTGGTATTTCTGGGTCCAGGGCGGGAAGAGCTAGAGGGCACCCCTGGATCTTTTTTGGAGGGGGAGGGGCATCTAGTTTGCAGGACAAGGCTCTGCCGTGTTTCATTCTGGAACTTTGGGTTCCTGCTAGGAGAAAGGCCTTCCCCCTTGGCTGGACCAGCTCTCCCACACTCCCACAGCCTCTTCTACCCGGCCTCTGGCTGTCCCGCTGCTCCCGAAGCAGATGGATTTTCTAAAAGAACAGACATGACACCGTTACGAGCAACGACACCTAACCGTAGCCCCTTGCTCTGAGCCCCATTTAATCTTCCCGTGGGTCCTGCTCTATTGGGGCTCCAATCATCCCCAGTTGTACCGTGAGACCTGAAGGCACAGAGGGGTTGAAGAACTGGCCCAAGGTCACACAGCTCCCACGTGGCAGAGCCTGTCCTCCAGCAGCTGTTCGTGATCCCCGAAGCCCCTGGGGCTATGCGCCCCTGTTGACACAGGACACAAACACATGAGATCATCACCCCGGAGGGTGCGGCCAGCTGGGAGCACCCCTACATTTGCCCTATCGTGCTTCTCTTGCTTTCTGGGCCTCCCAAGCCAGATGTGCCTCATCCTTGCTGCTTTTCCGTGCAAGCCCTTTTTAGGGACTGTTTCGGCACCCAAGCCATCCGCCAACCCAGCTAAGATTACGGTAATAAACCAGCTGATGCCCAGAGTCCACATTTGAAGCATGTTGGTGATTTTACCCAATGATTGCATTATTGGGAGATGGAGGGGACATGGGTCTTGTCCCCTCAGGTGGCATTTGGGTGGCCACAGATGTGATGTAGACAGAGATGAAATCACGCCCGACATTGGAGCATGTGCGATCGGGAGGTTCATTGTCAAGAATCCACCCCAGCTCGGAAGCAACCAGAGGGAAAGCAGATAGAAGTGTTCTTTCTCTCCTGTTTGTTGCATTCTTGCTAGATCGGTAAACCCGGGGAGGAAAACCTGTAAGATGTTTCTAAAAATACCCCTGATAGCATGGCCCTTGCAGCCGGAGCTGTGTGGGTCTGTGCAGGGGAGGGGGGGGGGGGACCAGCCAGCCGCTCGCTTCTCAGCAGGTGGGAGCCCGGCAGCCGGAGCCCGGCAGCCTCAGCCAGTGCAAGGAAGCTTCTGTCTGCTTCTGCCTCCCACGCCCTCCTGCTGCCATCGCCTCCGGGAAGGTGGGCTCTTACTGTGGCCCAAGCGAAGCCGTAAAGGAAATCTACCGGAGAGCAAGAGAGATTTAAAAACAAAACCTCGTTTTGAATGGTCTGTGTCGTTGCTTAAAACTGGAAGCAACCACTCCGTGCTTGTACTTGGAAATGCTTGTACTTGGAAATGTACTTATTCTTGAGACAAAATTCCCCTCCCTTGTATTCTAAGGCCCCTTTCCGCTGTAAAGGTGGTGGTTGCGTTTCTGTCCCCTGGATGGTTTAAAAATACAAGTTCTGGCGGCTGGAAGTCTACCGTGCTCCTTTAGAGCTCCCTGTCCCCTCCCACCCCAGGTGGCAGGTGACTGGGGCCTTTGCTTGCCTTCCACTTTTGGCTTTTGTTTCTGGAATGTGTGTTTCACTTAAGCAGCTGTGTAAGACATAAAACATGCATGTCTTCAGAAGTATCCCTATCACACCCTTTGGAGTTAGTTTTTAAATGATTAGTAAAATATGTGGGAGACAGAAATACGATCTGTTCTAGAAAATCGGAAATGAGTTTACAGTCATGACTTCTCTACTTTCCCCCATAAATTTAGATATCAACCCACAGTAGAGCAATTTAAAAAAAAAAACCTCTTGGGGCGCCTGGGTGGCTCAGTCATTAAGCATCTGCCTTCGGCTCAGGTCCTGATCCCGGGGTCCTGGGACCGAGCCCCGTGTCGGGCTCCGTGCTCAGCGGGGAGCCTGCTTCTCCCTCTCCCGCTCCCCCTGCTTCTGTTCCCTCTCTCGCTGTCTCTCTCTGTCAAATAAATAAAAAAAACAAAATCTTTAAAAAAATAAAAATAAAAAAAAAACTCTTAAATACAATTTGGCAGAATCAAATTATTTTTCTCAAATAACTTGTTATAATCCACGGTTTTAGGATATTTTTAAAAATTTCAGCTTCATTGGGGTGTAATCAGCATATAAGGTTGTAGGATTTTGAAAGTGTCCATCGTGGCGATTTACATACATTTACTACATTACATGCATGCATTTACATACAATTAATACATTAATTGCTGACATATTTGTATGAGAATATTTAATTTCTACTCCCTTGCAGATTTCAGTTTTACACAACGCAGTGTTAGCGGTAGTCACGTGATATACTGAGATCTTCAGACCTTATTTATCTTCTAACTGAAAGCTTGTATCCCTTTGTGTCCACCACGACCCCTGCCCCAGCCCCTGAGAACTGCCTCCTACTCTGTTTCTGGGAGTCTGACTTTTTAAAGAGATTGTATGTGTGAGTGATACTATGTAGTATTCGTCTTTCTCTGCCTGCCTCATTTTACTTAGCATCATGCACACAAGGGCAAAAATAGGCTAGAATATTTTTTTTTAATATTTTATTTGTTTATTTGATAGAGCGAGAGAGGGAACACAAGCAGGGGCAGTGGGAGAGGGAGAAGCAGGCTTCCCACTGAGCAGGGAGCCTGATGTGGGACTCGATCCTAGAACTCTGAGATTGTGACCTGAGCCAAAGGCAGATGCTTAATGACTGAGCCACCCAGGCACCCCTAGGCTAGAATATTTTTAGTATAAATCCAGGACTGGTCTTTATTTTCGATATCTGGCTACCTGTATTTATTAGAAAGAAAAAATAGGACTCCTTTTCTTGAAATATGTTGGAAGAACAGTTAAGTTTATTTCTGAGCTACTTTTGGATGGCTTAGGTTAAACGCAAAAGGACCCTATTAAGATGATGTAAACAGAAAACGGAACTGGATTCTCAGACGGCAGGGTGCGAATGCAATGGAGGACTGACCGGACCTGCCCCGGGGGGCGGCGAAGCGGGTGGTCACACACCACACTCCCCCCCACCCCCCCAGGCCTGCCTGATTTCCCTCCACCTGCACACCTCCACCTCCACCTTCCCGGCTTCCCCAGGCCTTGCCGAAGGGGGCAGATGCCCGTTCTCAGACATGAGCCCCGAATCCCCAGGCCTGTCGCCAGGGGACATGCAAAGTCACCCTCGCGGTTGCGGTTGCAGACTCCTGAAGAGGCTCTCTGATGGGCTCGGGTGTGCTCAGGACTCCCTCTGCCTCCCCCCAGCCCCCCAGCAATCTGGATGTGGACTGCTCTCTGCCAGATGTTCCATGATAGTTCTGCTCAGCCCGCCAGTCACCACTGGGGACCAACACCTGTGCCTGTCCTAAGCCATTGGAGCCTGAGTGGGACCCCTCCTTCCCCTCCCTCTCCTTCCTCCTTGTCCTCCTTCCTCACCCCCTCCTCCTCCTCTTCCTCCTCCCCCTCCCTCTCCTTCCTCCTCCCCCTCCCTCTCCTTCCTCCTCATCCCCCTTCCCCAGCCCCTCCTCCTCCTTCCCCGCCTCCTCCTCCTCCTCCTTCCCCGCCTCCTCCTCCTCCTCCTTCCCCGCCTCCTCCTCCTTCTCCGCCCCCTCCTCCTCCTCCCCCGCCCCTCCCCCTCCTCCTTTTTCACACTGGTTGGCTTGCTTCCCCTGTGTCTTGAAGCTCAGGACCCTCTTTCTTCCTACAGAGCCCTCAAGGTGCACACTCCTGTCAGCGCTCGGCCCCGGGGCTTAGCTTCTTCAAACTCATGAGTGTAGACCATGAAAGCAGACCTGAGTTCCACGTCAGAGCCTTAACCTAAGTTGTGTATTAAACCTACACTTAGAAATGGTTGGGTCTGAAAAAAGGTTCTGAGAACGGGAAGCAGCTTTAGGGCAACGATGAAAGTCAGCACGTGAGTCACGCAGGGTTTTCATGGTCGTGCTCTTTAGGTGACGGCTGGGCTCTTGGAGGAGTATGGCTAAAGCAGCAACGCTCGGAGGAAATTCCAGGGGAAGGTATCATGATCCTTTGGTGGGAAAGAGGTATGTTCATGCGGGAGGTGGAGACAGAAGACTAGAGAGATTGGCCATGAGTAATTGTCGGCCCTCTTAAGAAATCAGTTAAGGAACTTTCTTTGCCTCAAATAACCTTCAGATCTTCACTTGTTGGTTATTAAAAGAAAACCCTAGGTTGTTTAAGTATTACTCTTTGGACGTCTTATGGGCTAGAGGAATGCCTGATGTCATTCTTTCCCAGAGGGAATGAGACTTCGCCACCTACCCAGCCAACGCTTGGGAGTCGGGCACACACGAACTTCCTCACATCTACCCTTAGTAGCTGTGCGACGCGGGGCAGACGACTCTCCCTGCCCTCAGTTTCCTCCGAAGCCCTTCCTGGCGGGGTTTCTTTAAGGGGGAAAGGAGACGATGTTTGGGAAGTGCCTGGCCAAGGGTATAGCACATGGTCAACAATACCCGAAAGGGACTTGAGGAAAAATACTGCCGATGTGCGGAATCTCGGGTGACACGTGACTCCCAGAATGAATGCCCGCCTGCCTCTGCCTCCACGCCCCTTGAACCCTGGGCTTTGGATGCCTCCCCACCCTGCTTGGCATCACCCATGAGGCTGAGTGTACTACCTTCCCTCTTAGTTGTCTGTGCTCCTTGGCCGCATGTGGTTCTCTCTGAATGCTGCGTGAGCAAGACAGGATGTCGCTGGGTTGCTCCTTATTGGGAACAGAAGGAAAACTCTTGAGGAACGTGGAAGAAGGCACCGATGGAGGAAATTACCCAAGCATCCCAGCTCAACTGAGGAATCTCTAGTACTCTGCAATGGACAGTTTTAAAATTTTATTTGTCATAGCGGCCATCTTGCACAAGAGACCGCCAATCCCCAACCAACTGAAAACACACGTGTACACGTCACACAGAACACACGCGTGTCAATGTTAGCAACGCCCAGAACTGTGAGCCAGAAATGGGTAGATTTATTTCATTTGTGGTGATCTGTGATGGAAGAAAGCACGCGTTGCTTATGGTCAATAGGATGGTCAATATATTCCTTGAGCACCTTGAGAAGGGGTTGATTTTGGATTGGCATTTGGGAGGCATTGCCATCCACCTGTATCATAAAAGGTTTTAGGTTTGTTACTGCAATTCTCATTAGTATGTTTAAGCCTATATGCCCAGGGAGTGGAATAAGAAAGGCTACTAGATTTTATTTAAAATGGGGTCCAAAGAGTCTCCATAATGAGAAATCTGTTGGTTCATAATGAGTTTTTCTTTATCTTGGCAAGTCTGCTTCTGGCTTTGAAGATGTGGTTGTTGAAGATAGGCTGTTTTTTTCCCCTCGTATTTGAGACTTCCATTATTATTATAGCAACAATAAATATATTGAATTTATGCCTATTATTTTCTAGCCTCTTCCTAACCCATGAGAATATTATTTACTTGTTTCGATTTATGTGTTTATCTGTTCTTTCTGGATTGCTCCACTTTAAAGGTCATTTTTGAAGTTTTTCTGATTGCCACATCTTTGGCTATTCATTTTTTTACTTCTCAAGGAAACTGGAAAACCAGGTCTTCAAATAAAAAAAATTAAAACTAGTTTATTTTGCTGTTTAGAGCAAAAAAAACTGAAATTCTTACTATTTGCAATTAAGTTTATTCAGTCTTCAGAGGGAACAAAAAAGCCCCTCTTTTTCTAGAATATTTTAAAGAATATTTGCACAGCCCTGTAATTTTGGATTCTGATTGACTGTCAACAGTTTTGTTTTTTTTCCCCCAGCCTTTAAGGAAGTTAACTTTAGAGCAATTAGATACTCAAGAGCCAGAATAGAATTTAGTCTTCTTTGTTTTTATAACTAATAGACATTCTGAGCTACATCACAACTCAACTATGTCTAACGAGTTGTGCATAAATCAGTTGTGTGACTTGATTAATAAAGTCAACATAGTAGGAAAATTTGCTCTTAAGGAAATATATGATTTCAGGGTTGAAAACAACCCTTCCTCTTATTTCATTTATTAGTTTGAATTTTTGTGGTGTGCCGGTTTTGAAGAGGGTTTCCCAACTCCAGGTGGCTCTTGGTTTTCTTTGTTTTAATTTGTGGCTTGGAAAGAAAAAAAAGAGAAAAGAAAAAACCAAGTTGCTCCCCTACTTTATCACCAGTCTTTCATGAAGGAAATCCCATTTTCAGAAGGAAATCTTGCCACATCTAATCCAGCTTGTGTATTTTGGAAATAGGGACAAGGAGAGTACAGTTCTTGCGGCTCCTTATAAAGATTTATTTTGTAGTGGGTAACCTTGGTGTTCAGGGTATTCACATTTCTTTATAACTGTCTACAAATTGTTACCAAGCTAAAATTCATGATTTGTTTATTGAGTCTGAAATGGAATGACTTGACATTTTCTGGAAAGGGTCTACTCTTTGATATAGATTGCCTGTACAAAGAGCTCTTTTTTTAATGTCTTCAAAAGAAGAAAAAGATTTTATCATCAGAAAAAAATGTGAAGCCCTCACTGGTCTGTTTTCTATGGTCAACAATTCGTTGGCCAAACCTGGTGTGTGTTTCTGAGCACCTACCACAGCCTGTACCTTTACAGCCAACCCTTCCCAAACTCCTTTTCTTTTTCCCTTTGGGTGAATGAAGACCCCCAAAAGCACCAGGCCCTCAGGAGCTCAAGTCCCATCCTGAGGGGCCTCAGGGCTCCATGTTTCCGCTTTTTGTCATCTGGTGAAGACTTGACCTTCTGGCCCCCAGGACTCTCGGCGTCCTTCCTCATCCTCAGGGAGGACACTGCAGGGCTCCGTGTGTTGGTGATGCCTGACACTCTTTTTTTTTTTTTTTTTTTTAAGACCTTACCAAGATAATTGAAACTTCTTAGCCCAATTGGGTAGAAAATACGAAGTAGATACCAGTGAAAACAATTCGGGACCCTTTGTTGTGAACCACTGGGAAATGATGAAGATTTCCCAGCGTGATGGCTCAATAACGTGTAGGGAAGTTGTGTGAAAATAAAAAATGAATTCCTGCTCGCTACACAGTTGGAAATTATTATGGAATAATGAACTACCGGCTTGAAGCCTCATCGTGTTCTGGGGTTTGTTTTTGTCCTAGAAATCTTTGAAGTGCATGATTTTTATTTTTGCTTGCCAAGAAGCTTATACTTGTAGAAGGTCAGTACTGGAGGCTGTTTTTTTTCCGGAGCACCTCTTCCCAGGAGCTAGGGTTTCTGGCACGTGGCACGGGTTGAGCAGCTCTTTCCCCGCCCATTTCTTACCCCCTACCCCCCCTCCGGCCCCCCGCCTAGGCGTGATCCTGGCAGAGACCCACAGAGCCTGAGCTGCTTATGTTTTCTTCCTCGCCGGCAGACCCAGCACTGGAGGGAAGGAAGGGGGCAGCAAGGCAAAGCTGTCCCCTTCAGGGGAACTTGCAGGCAGAGACAGCAGGCCTGTGGGCTTCTAGAAGATGTGCCTCGTGCAGGCAGTTTGTGGGGGCGGAGTGCTGTCGAAACTGTCCACATTCCTGTCGAAACCTGGCTAGGGGCTACTCAGTCATCCCGCACTTGGATGTTTGTCAGATTTCAGGAGCATAGAGTTCGGTCAGTCGGGAAAGGAAATGCCTTCTATCAAGTTATGACGGTAACTTTTAAAAAACATTTTTAGAGTTATAAGTCTCCTACAGAAACATGCCCAAATCACAGTGACTGTGAATGGATGCATGAGTACTGTGATGTCTGTCACCCAGATCACGTAATAGAAGATTCTCAGCCCCCAAAGGTGACCCCCTCCCCAACCCCCCGCCAGCTCTTCCTTCTCTCCGAGGATAGCTACTGTCCTGATTTTTCATACCATCGAGGAGGAGTACAAATGAGTTCACGATCAGTGGAATCCAGTATATATCCTTCCTTGTGAGTTCTTTGACTCAGCATTAGGCTTGCGACCTTCATCCCTGGTGTTACTGTGGCAACAGCATCTGCGTTCGCAAGGCTGAAATGGATTCCTTCTACTGATAACGGACATTTGGATTGTTTCTAACTTGGGGTTGTCCCGTGGCTTCGGGTGAGTTTCTGTTGCATATTTATGGAATTGTTGAGTCTTCTACATATGTTCAGCTTAGCGGTTCCCTACAGTTTTCCAGACTGCTTATGAAGAAGCTGGTTAACGTTGTGTTGGATGCAGGGCCCATAGCTTGGGTTCAGCGTAACATGCGATACAGAATTGCAGGCTATCCTGTTAGATGTGGTGATGGCATCTGTGAGCCCCCGAAGGCTCCACGTGGCGTGCGGTGCCTTGAGAAATTTGTTCATCAGACTAGAAACTGGGAGCGATTTTTCGGTGTTGGTGAAAATGACTGTGATTAATTGCGCCACATTATTCTGCAATTGGGAAAGAGAGAAGACATTTATTTTCCTAAAAACAATTCATTTGATAGTTTCCTTTCCTTTCCCTTTGGGCCAGAACTGGATCCAGTTAATGGCGAATCCCAAACTGTGGACCTCCCCATCCTTCACTCCCTTTGCGACGAAGTCTGGTAATCTTTAGACTTTTTGTTAAGAGGTCTCTTCTGTGTGTTTTCAGTTCTATCACTTGGAGAATTTAAATGAACTTAACCTGTTGTAGAATTTTCTTTCTCTTTCTTTTTTTTCCCCCCCATAAAGTGGCAGACTTCTCCAGGTATCATTTAAATAGTGATGGTACCATTGTTTTATTTGCGGGGAAGGGAGATTGTGTGTGGGAGAAGGTGTGGAAAGATCCGGGTCCTGGAAGCTGGGTGAAGACTCAGCTGTTTGGACAGCTCGCCACGGTGGTTTTAGGAAACCAGATACATCTTTATGCAAAATAAATCTTTATGCAAGATACAGATCGCTGGGTCCCTATAAATTGTGCATATCATTTGTGGACATGTACCTGGAAATCTACAGCAGGCACATCATCACTAATTTCTGGGTCTGTTTTATTCCTTCTAAGTTACTTGTACCATGTTGTTTCAAGGGGTTTTCCATTTCCCCGCTGGATCACAGTATCTCGGTGTTTGATGGCCCCCGAGGGCATCTCTAGATACACAACATCCTGCCCCATGTCTTAGAACTGTCGATTTTCTTTTGAAAAAGATCTAACCATGGGCCTACCCAGGAAGTAAGAAAAGAACTAGCAGGTAAAACATAAACCAGAAGGAGAAGCATTAATGTGTGGGACGTGGGGAGAAGAAGGCACCACGAGGCGGGAAGAGCAACCTTCTCCCCAAAGCCAGCGTCTTCTCAATTATCCCATTTATATTTATATTTAAACCCTGTTACAGGTGGCAGCTCATTTCTTTCCAAGACAAATAGTTATGCTGTGGAATATTTTTATTTTAGAACGTTCATTCCCTCTCAAAGCTAAAACTCTCCTTTCTTGTAGCTTTCTGCAGATCCTTAAGCATTTTGGGCCCAAGCCCGGTTCTGTTTCCACGGACTAAAGCAAGAGAGCAACCTTCCCTACGCCCCATGATCAGCCACAGCCCTGACCGCTCTTGACCTTGGAGCTCATTGCCTCCACGGTGCTTGTCGTCTGAGTGGTCCCAGATTTGCTCTCCCTGTGCCATCCACAGGAAGTGAAGGAATAGATGTAATTAACTTTTTCGCATGTTCAGTTTTCTTCGCTGGTTCCCCTTTCTCCTGCCTGCTAAATCTGGGCGTCCCCTCTCTTCCCGCATCCCTCCCTACGGCAGCCGTTAGCCTCCGCAGAAGGACAACAGCAGACGTACTCTTCATGGATGATTGGCTTCCAGATAACGGGGGCAGAGTTCCCCTCCCGTTTTTCTTCTATCTAATGTAAAATTTGCTTTAGCATAGTCACCAGAAATGTTAGTCGGAGCTGCTGTAACAGAATACCGTATAGGGGGTGGCTTATAAATGACAGAAGCTTCTTTCTCGCTGTTCTGGAGGCTGGGAAGTCAGACGAAGGTGCCTGCGGGTACCGTGTCTGGTGAGAGCCCAGTGCTGAATCAAAGATGGCCGACTTCTTGCCATGTCGCCGCATAGCAGGAGGGACAAGACAGCTCCCGGGCATCTCTCTTACAAGGGCACTCGTCCCATTCATGACAGCTCTACCTTCATGACCTCTTCACCTCCCAAAGGCCCCGCCTCCAAACACCCATCATCGCCTTGGGGATTAGGTTCCAGCACGTGGCTTTTGGGAGGACACACACGCTTAGTCTTTTGCACCAGCGGTACTGAGTTTATACGTGTGGTGCTGAAATGGGAGAAACGATTTCTTTCCTCCGTCTCAACAACCGTCTTCCCACGAGTACTGAAAACCAGTACTTCTAGGAATATCTATTTAATTAGTTGACAACGTCGCTGGATCCGTCTTCGCGCTCAACTTCCTACCGATCTGATTAAGGAAACTGCGGACCTTTGTTACTGGCTTTCTCCGATGTGCTGTTCCTGGTACTTAGGTCTCCGTGTCTTGTCCCTAAAAATAGAGGCTCGCACCTGCGTCGGCTTGCTGATTGCGTTTAAGCCGGGCTGGTCCTCGGGAAAGGAAGCAGTCTTACCAGCATTCTTCCAGCTTCTTCGCTGGCGAACTGCTGCTGCCTTCTGGGTGGAGGGTTACGGACCGAAATGCAGGGGAAACGCTAGGTCCTGCCTGTCTTGCTAATCCATCTTGGACGTGCGAACTCCAGATCAGGTCCTTAATTCAGGTCACACATGCGTGTCAAAAGGCAATGATAAACCAGAGAGGTCCCTTCTGGAGCCACCTACTCAGAAGATTCCTCTAGAATATTTATCTTAATATTTGTAGCTTTTCCAGTGTGGTCTTGATAGAACTGTCATCCAGAAAGAATTTGTGGTACAGGAGTTGGCCAAGTGCAGCTGTTGGGTTAGAGTTATGGCTCATGTTGAAAGACAGAAAACAAAACAAAACAAAATCCCTGAAACCACCAGGCTCTGAACGCCGGACTTGTTTTCCTGATGCCCTGAAACAGCCATGGGGCATTTCAGCAGAGAAAACCGCTTAATAGGTGCGCCTGCGTGGCTCGCAGGTGCACGGAGTTAAAAAGGAGCTGCTGAGGGTAGAATAAATGCTTTTGAAACTTTTCCACTAGGCCAGCCAGTGGCAGGTGACTGCTTTGAAAAATGAATGCAAATCAAACATAAAGTCACAAATGGCTCCCGCCGACTCCATAACGAATGAAGCCCGTGCAGAAGAACGTTCGTGTGCGTGTGTGTGGCCGGTCTGTCCGGCTTTGTTCTGTGGAATGAACAAACCAGCTTGGCCTGTGGTATCATCAAGGAAAGATTCTCATGCGCAGGCTCGGACCGACAATTTCAGTCCTCCTTGCTGGCTTCTGTTTTCAATGGTGGTTAAAAACACATAAAACTTAATATTTCCCCCATTTTTAAGTCTGCAGTTTAGTGGTGGTAAGTGGATTCACGCTTTTGTAAAACAGAGCTCTAGAACTTTTTTGCGGAATTGAAACTCCATGCTCATTAAATAACCCCACGGCCCCCTCCCCACTCCCACCGGCCCCCCAACTGCCATTCTACTCCCTGTTCATATGAATCTGTTCCCGCCTTTACGAGCCTGCGAGCCTGCGTATTCCCGAGTCTTCTCTCCTTGCTTCAGGGCAATTTGGGTTAATCATGCCATTAAGGAGGACAGAACAATTTGTAATTTTCACAGTGGCTTTGTAAAAGAGAGTACTGGCATTCTACCCATAGTATGCGGGGCTCTGATGAGCTTTTCTTTTGGCCTGATGGCAGCGCTGTCGAAAGCATCATGCATGATGAGTAAATTAGCGAAAGGCCGTTCTAAACTTGATTAACCAGATCTTTTTCCTGCGTTTCTCCTCCAGAATTGAGTCTGACTCCCCAATTTCTAGGGAAACCCATAAACTCTCTTTCTTCTATCCAGGTATACTTAGTTTTCAACAGGTGATGGCATCTGTTTCAGACGTGTGTTTATTGCCCTCCAGTATTAGGATCCATTTTTTGCACTAATGCAATTGCTTATAAACTAGGACAGAGTGCGTGTCACGAGCCCACACTATTGATAGAATACGGTCACTGTAAATAACCCCCGCTCTGGGTCAAGGGGGACACTCTGTTTTCGGTTGTATACGTCCTTGCTTGCGTAGCTGCTGCAGATGAACGTTTTGAGTGCTATGACGTCATAGAGGATTGTTGTTAAAGGCAGTTTTATTGTGTGCTTTCGCTTTTTCAGAAACTTCTGTTTGTCTTCAAATGTGGCCTTGCTCTCAGTGCTGGTATCGGATCAGCGGCTGCCCGTGTTCCTGGGCAGGATTTTATTTTCAAAGATGTACTCAACACCCGTGCTTTTTAGTGTACGTCTTAGATTTGCCTTCCGTTTTCCCGCCACTCACTTTGAGCAGTGGTAACTCCACGTAAAAATGAAGGATCCCTAAAAGGGGGCTGGTTGCTGGGATGATCTACTTGAAAATAAGGTTTTGTGTAGGGCTTGAAGTGAGCCCCAAACGGAAAATCTGTATGAATTAACAACAGAGTGGGCTAAATTCAAGGTGACCTCTTTAGCAAATTTTGAAATAATCACACAAGAGTAAACTAGAGGAAACAGTTCAAAAGGGAACAGAAGATCTGAATATCCTGGAGGGCTATGTCAGTAATATTAGCTCACAGGAGGGTATGTTCTCTGGACAAGAGCTGAAAAAACACAACCCCTCCTTTTATTTCCCATACCCAGTTTCCTCATCAAAGCCAGGTGAGGGATAAGGCAGAGAGGCCTCGTGGCCAGTTAGTACTGGTGACGTGATGCTTTCCACGTGGTCACGCTGGTCTTCCTGTAGGTGTTTCTGGCCGAGTGTCACGGTCACATGACTAGTGCTGTTGCACACAGTGGCCCAGCCTGACGTGCTTCCTTGTCCATAGAAAACGATCCTTTATTATCTCCCCTTTGGCATTCTCCCTACGAGTAACCTACAAGAGCGGTTTCCCTTTGCAGCGTTTGGAAGATGTCAGTTCTCTAGACTTTTGCTGTATACTTTGAGCAACAATGTCTTGAAATAAAAATATATTCTCAAACGGGCTTTAGAATCTAGACCCCAGCACATGGTTATTTTTGTTAAAAGATCGTGCCATTGTGGTCTCTCCATGAGAAATGATCCTAAGAGGATTTCCTTCACGGATCTGCTCAGCAAATTTTTTTTTTAAATTTTAAAGATTTTATTTATTTATTTGACACAGAGAGAGAGATTACAAATAGGCAGAGACGCAGGCAGAGAGAGAGGGGAAAGCAGGCTCCCCACTGAGCAGAGAGCCTGATGTGGGGCTCGATCCCAGGACCCTGAGATCATGACCTGAGCCAAAGGCAGAGGCCTTAACCCACTGAACCACCCAGGCACCCCCCTCTCAGCAAAGCTTTACAGACACCTGCTATGTATCATGCTGATCTAATGAACAAAACAGACATCCACATGCTTGTGGAGTCTGCATGCTGGTGGAGCAGGACAGACATGTATAAGAAACATTATAAAGAAATACTGTTTGGATGCCAGAGAGTGATAATGTGAAAAACGAGAAGCAGCAAAAGAGGTGAGGAGGCATGGGGGCAAATTACAGTTAAGTAGGGTGGTTTGGGTGAGCCCTGCTGAGAAACGACATTGGCGCAGAGATTTGAAAGAGGCGAGGGAATTATCCCTGTAGATTTTTAAGGAGAGAGTGTTCGAGGCAGAGGGAACAACCAGTGCAAAGGCCCTGAGGTGGGTGTGTACCCGATAGGCTGAGAACTGCAGACAGGCCTGTGTGGCTAGACTGGAGTGAGCAGGAGGGAGAACCCTTGGATGTGGCGTCAGACAGGTGATGGGGGAAGAGCAGATCCCCTGGGGCCTTGTTTTCCATTGCAAAGACCCTGACTCCGAGATTTGAGCAGGAATGACACAGATGATTTAGTGGAAGATGGCTCTTTCTGATAGAACTGCCCTGAGAAACTATTTGGGAGCTATTTATGTAGTAAGTCAAATGGTCATCCTGAGTACAGAGATCAAATGCAGCAAAGAAATACAAGGAAGCTGGAAAAAATTTCATCAAGGTATTGAAACAGGTGAATTTGAAAAGACTGTCATAGAAGGTAAGCCGTGTGGTTTCCAAGTCCTGAGTGTCATGGAGGACTATGAGTGTATGCGTGAATCAGAATGGTTGGAGGGATACTTCTCCAAACTCTTCATGCACGCGAGATCCTATGTATGTGCAGTTAGAAGGTGTGGATGGTTGCAGGTTTCCAGGTGAACCTCAAAATCATTGCTGTCCTGGAATTAGCTTCTAGAAATAGCTCGACTTAATCATCATTTCTTTTTCCTAGTTTTGTAAGACTTTAAAGAATCTGCAGAACGATCTTGTCTACCAGCACTGGTTTATTAATACCCAAAGAGCTTGTTGCCTGATAACTTAAAGGAAAACTGTTTAATTCACACTCCATCAATCTTTCTAGTGGGCCTTCCGTATTTTTGGGTATGCTCTCTATACTTTTGCTATATACTCATGAGCTTTTTCCTAAGTCTGGGGTCTGTGTGCTTAGACCTTGTCTTACTCTAGCAAGTCAGTGGCAGGAAGGACTGGTCATTCACAGACTTGCTTGTTTTTTAGGGTTTTCTAGTGTGTGGATCATACAGACTTGTCCCCCCTGCCCCTTACTCCCATTATCTCATTCCTCAACCCTCCTCAGAAGGTTCTGGAATATAATTGCAAGTATTTGTTTTATTTTACAGCAGTTAATGTGTAGTAAGCCTTAAAACTACCCAAGGGAGTTTTCATAGATATCAAAAGGTGGAAAAACTTGGAAAAGGCTTCAACTACAAATGAAGGCTCTTATTAAATGCTGGCATCAGTGCCTGGCATTTTATGTGTTTACCCCATTGAATTCTCAGGCCTGCCTCCTTAGGGAGCATCATTGTTCCATTATTCAGAGGGGAAAATCAATTCCCAGGCAGACCACGTAACTTGCCTGGGCCACATAGCTGGTAAATGACAAGTCAGGCATCGAAGTCCTATCCTAATGACTCTGGAACCTCAGTCCAGCACGCCCTGTCCTCCCCATCCCCCCTGCATTCTGTGCTGCTCCCAAGTGTAATCTCACACATTTTTATACCTAGTAGTGATTTCATCCATTGGAAATATACAAGTTTGGTTTCTTTCTTTATAATGTGTACTTTGTTTATAATGAAAATACCCTTTAGAGTCCTTGACTTTTTCTCCCCCCAATTTGTTAGCCCCTATAGTAGATTACCATACTTTTGGATATTTTCCCATTATAAAATACCCCTAACATAAATTTTACCATGTTAAGCTTTTTTAAGTGTATGGTTCAGCGGCATTAAGTACATTCACGTTGTTGTGCAACCATCATCATCATTCATCTCCAGAATTCTCTTCCATCTTCCCAAACTGAACTCTGTACCCCTGAAACAATAACTCTTCATCCCTGTTCCACCCCCCAGCCGGTTGGAAACACCATTCGGCTCTCTGGGCTCTCTGTGACTACCTTAGGTCTCTGTCCGATACTTTTGTTACCTTTGTTACATATTTGTGGTTTCTTTGCCCTCCGTCTGGAGCCTCTGTGCTTACACTAATCTGAGCTTTCCAGTTTTTCAAAGGAGTAGTACAGTTGACCCTTGAACAGTGCGGGAAAAGTGCCAGCTCTCTGTTTAGTTGAAAAGCTGTGTATAACTTTTGACTTCCCCAAAACTTAACTGCTAGCCTCCTGTTGACCAGAAACTTCACAGATAAAATAAACAGTTGATTGACACGTTATATGCATTATATACTGTATTCTTAAAGTAAGCTAGAGGGAGAAAGTTGCTAAGAAAACACATTTACAGTACGGTACTGTATTTATTGAAAAAATCTACATGTAAGTGGACTCAGGAAGTTCAAACCCAAGTTATTCAAGGGTCAGCTGTACTAACTCAGATTAAGACTCTGACCTCCTTGCAGACATGCACACTTGGAGCTCAGGCCCACTTGCATCCCAATTGCTTATGTGCTTAATAGGATAGTAAACCTGAAAAGTACTTGAAAAAGAATGAAAAGTAAATAGTATTTATTTGGGAGGTTTTCTGGGGACGTCAGAGCTGAGAAGTCTTAAATTGACCTGAAAGCTGTTTTTCACACCTTGGTTGACCTATTTCTAATGCACAAAAAGTAATTTAAAAGTCCTTTTTCAGGATGAGAAAATGTCCCCATTCTCCCTACTAACCGAAAAACATTTAAAAATGTTTTCTGTTGAAAGTGTCTGTAAACATTTAAAATAATTTTTTGTTCGTTTAATGTTCCTGGAGGTTGTCCAAGAACCTTGGAGATTGGTTTGGGGGGGAAAAGTGTTTAAAAAACAAGGTAGAAGGAATCTGCCTGCAGGGGAAAAACGATGAGAACCAGGAAACTCATGTTAATTCGGTGTTTTGTCTTACAGAGTCTTCACCCCTCTGTTAGAATATTAAGCTAAATTCAATAAAATACTTTCCATCTTACTTTGGAATAATCATTTTGGAGGCTAAGTGCACAACATCAGGTGTATTTTCAGAAAGTTCAGGCTCCGTGCACTGAATTAAGTTTTGAGACTTAATTAGATCACTGAGCCCAACGGGAGAGAAACACCAAACTAAATAGACATGAGGAAAATGAAAGCATTTTTCTTCTGCTGGGAAGGATTTAATGCTTTTTCCTGGAGCAGTCGTGATCTGGGTTTTACTTGCCTGATTCATTATTTGTGTGATACGTTATTCCCTAACGGATATTTTTTTAAAAGTCGGGATTGTCTTATTTCGATAAATTTTGGAATTTTTTCTTCATCTGCTTCTGAAAGTGATCGAAAGACAAAGAATTGCTCAGGGTCAAGAGCAGAGAAACCCAGCTCTAGGAATGGCCGAATGCTCCATCCCCATTTTTCTTGTTCTGCTCATCGCCTTGGGGATTTGCCAGGAGGGCCGCGGACAGCCTCCGCCACGCATGCGCACCTGAAGTCTCGGAGCCACGGGAGGGGAGTGACTTCCTTACTAACGACGCTGTGGTTATAATGTAGCCAAATTACAGCCAAGGAGCTGAAAGCACCCATTCTCTTCTTGGCCTGGAGTCGGGGCTCTGAAATCCAATCTGAAGTGTGCTTAATGAGTGTTCGGATCACTGGGGCTCAGTGCGGCGGGGAACAAGGAGGACAGTGTCTTCGCAGACAGTGTGGCCACCCTTGGAGTCACGGCGGGAGGAAGAATCGCCGCGTTTGTGGACGCGTCGATGGGCAGGCCTAAACATTTAGCTACATTCTCGCAGAATGAAAGCCTTGTCCCGGCTCCCAGGCTTCCGTGTTAAAGTTGTAGTTCCCGTTCTTGCTCCGGTTGGTTCAGAGCGATGGCGATCGCAGTGTCTCCTGATGAGGCTGCCTCCCCTTCCCTGTTGGGCTTTTGAGCCCTTTTCTTCCGCCCTCGCCCCTCCCCCCATCATGTTTATCACCCGGTAGACTTCACTGAGTCCTGGATACTGTCCTAAGAGCTTGGGGGATGGTAAATCACATACCCCTCACCGCAAATCCTATGAAGTGGTTTGGAGATTATGCCCATTCTGCAGAAGAGGGAAGCGAGCCGCAAAGAGTAACGTGCCCAAGGTCACACTGCCATGGAGCCGAGATGCGGGATTTGCAAGAACGCAGGTGTTTTCAGAGTTTGTATTCTTAAAAAAAAATTTTTTTTCCTTTTTTATTTTAAAGAGAAAGCGAGCAGGGTGGGCGGGGGTGCAGAGGGAGAGGCAGAGAATCTCAAGCAGACCTCACTGAGCGTGGAGCCCATCGAGGGGCTGTATCTCACAACCCCTGAGATCATGACCTGAGCAGAAACCAAGAGCTGGAGGCTTAAGCAGCTGAGCCCCCTAGGTGCCCCCAAGTTTGCATTCCTAGTAATGACACTATACTGCCTCTCTCCATCACCCAAGGGGTGGAGAAACAGCATGAGAATCATCTCCCACGCTTCAGTTGTTTCATTTCCGTGTTAGCTGAGGAGCCCTGCCTTTGCAGTGGAAGATGGTGGTTGGCTTATGCGCCACTCACCCTGGCTTGCCGGGGCTGTGTCTTAGTATGTTCATCCTAGCTGTGTCGCAGCACGTGGCCTACTAACCCGCTTTGGTGCCTCTAGTTAGAGCTCTAGTAAAGCACCAGCCTCTTTCCTTGGTTTTATCGGCAAGTTTTCCCGAGGACAATTGGAGTCCTCAAAATTGCAAGTATATAGGTCTTAAAAGGGACAAGAGGAAAAATGGAGAGACTCTGGGACACAACGATTAGGAGCAGAGTCTCTGGACTGGGTTCGAATCCCAGCTCCACAGCCATGAGAGTGTGATCTTGGCAAGTCTGTGACCTCCAGCCTGGAGTGCCCCAGGGCAGGTAGATTAGTGGAGGTGCAGGTAAGCAGCTCAAGGGGTCTCTGTCTGCGGGGTGAGCCCCGGGGCCATTGCATCTGGCCTCCAGTGTCCTTATTGGCTTCCAACAAGCCACAAGCCATTATTATTGATGTCCTGGAGGGGAAAACGGTAGGGACTCTGTTCTGGCTTCTCATGTGCTGTCAAGAAGTCCCGAGCCCTGATTGTGATTGACCAGCCTTTGCTTCCCTCCAGTAAGAATCTTCTTTTTCTTCTTTGGGTTCCAAAATGACCCACATATTTGCCTTGAAATGGATTGTGTTCATTCATTCTGTGGGATGCTCTCTGGCCCTTTGCAACCTAGAAGTTGGCCTCTTTCATTCTTGAGAATTTCCTTGCGTTGTGCTTGCACCATATCCTCTGCTCTTGGGTCTCTCTAGAAGTCGCAGTGGTCGGACATTGGAACTCTTGAGCTGGAGTCATAACCTCAATGCCATCTCTTTGTCAGGATATTTTGTTTCTAGGAGTTATCACCTCTATCTTTAATCTCTTGCAATGAAATTTTTATTTCTGTGCTGCTGTTTTTTTCTTTTATTGTTAAGAGCTCTTAATTGCTATACAAATATTCCTTATTATAACCCTCTATGTTTGTTTGGGTTTTTGTTTTGTTTTGTTTTGTTTTTTCTTTTTTTTTAGTTATAAACTCCCGGCTATATAGGGATACAAATTACAGTGTTTTAACAAGTGTTTTCCTCTAGTCTGCAGTATCAGAAGTGGCTGGTGTCTTCCATTTCTGACCTTTGGGAGAGGGGTGGTTCGGTGTAATGTGGCCATTTCCTGACTGCTGACTCTCTCTCCTCTGCTCTGTGATTAGATTTCAGCGTTGTCATCTGTCCTCTTCTAGAATTTGGGGGGAATCTCTCACCTGCTGTCACTTGTCTTATTTTCTTGTTTTTTCATGAATTTATTCCTCTTTATCCTTTTTTCATTCTCTACTGTTCTTTTTTAAGCGGGGTTTCTGGGTGTAGTGGAGATGCGTATATTGAGTGGCCATATTTAGCCACAGACTGACATTCTTTTCATCTTTTATATTAAGCTCTGTCTGGCAGTGGCCTTGTGCTAAATTTTCTAAGAAAAACATGCATTTACGGACAGTTAGGTGGGTTCCTGTGGAATTTCTCAAATTGTACTCTCCTTGAACTTCTGTTTCATCGGCAGCTTCTGACCATGCACAGAGGGCCTAGGAAGGGGTAGCCCTGGATGGGGCCCTGGGGTGTTAGGAATGTGTGTGAGTTGTGTGCCTTCGAGCCCGGTTCCTGCCCCTCCAACCTCACAGGAAGAAGGCTCTCAAAAGAGAGACTGTTTCTTAAAAAGGATTTCAATTCTAGAACACCGTTCACATCTAAAGCAACAGCTGTAAAAAGGGTAATATCTTTTAACAGCAGGAAAGATTAATTACCTTCTATAATTAGTCTACTACTTGCTGAGTGTATGTGATGATCAAGTTAGAGAAATTCTGCCAGAGTTTTTGTTTTTCCAAATCTGTGTATTGGCTTATTATTTCCTTGGAATCTCAGTTCTCCAGAAGGGACCGTTCTGGACGTAACTGCATTGTCTCTGATCCATGCGGCAGAGGGATGGGTATGAGTTTGCTAGAGCTGCTGTGACAAAGAACCACAAATTAGGGGAGGGCTTCACACAACAAATTGAACCTCTCTCAGTTCTGGAGTCCACAAGTACCAAATCAAGGTGTCTTCAGAGCCACGCTCCCTCCAAGACTGGGTAGAATCCTTCTTTGCTTCTTCCGCCTTCCAGTCGGGGGGATGTTCATCCTTGGTGTTCGCTGGTTAATAGTCACATCCCTCCAGTCTCTGCCTCTGTCCTCATGGGGCCTTCACCCAGTGTCTCTGTCTTATACTATCTTCATAGAAGGAACCAGTCCTATTGGGTTAGGTCCAAAGCGAATGAGCTCATCTTAACCTGACTCCATCTCGAGGACCCTGTTTCCAACTAAGGTCACATTCACAGGTACTGGGAGTTAGGACTTCACCATATCTTTTTGAGGGACACGGTTCAGCCCATAAACATTAGTTTGGTATCCTTTTTTTGCTACGGTTAGGCCTCTAGCTTGACGTTCACCTCAGAAAGAAATCAGAGGCCACAAAGCCAGCCAGCTAGCTCTGCGTGTGGAGGAGCCATATGTCATTCACTAGTAACTGATTAGGGGCACCTGAGTGGCTCAGTGGGTGAAGCATCTGCCCTCTGCTCAGGTCATGATCCTGGGAGAGCCCCCCGCCTCCCGTCAGGCCCCCTGCTCAGCGGGGAGCCTGCTTCTCCCTCTCCCTCTGCCAGTCCTCCTGCTCGTGCACGTGCACTCTCTCACAAATAAATAAATTAAAATTAAAATTAAAAAAAAAAGTAGCAACTGATCCCTGTGATGGGCACCTGGCTACTCAAAGCACAGTCTTTGTCCCAGCAGCCGCCGTCCTGGGAGCCTGTTAGAAAAATGGTGGCTCTGGGGCATCGCCCCATTCCTCTGGGATAGGCATTTTCAACTTATTAGGGTGATTGGCGGGCACGGAAAGCAGAAGTGCTGTGCTGAATCACTCCCAGTGGGGCCCCGGGGTGGCTTCTGCCTTTGGAGAGGGAGTCTCGTGGCGTGCTGATGGGGTAGCCGGGTTTCCTATGCCTCCGCCTCAATGTCCGCTCATTCCCGCGCCAGCCATGCTGGAAATATTTTCTCTTCACAGTAGAAACAGCAGTGATAGAGAACTTCTTCTGTACCAGAGCCTTTGCTCACCACTTTGCAATCACAGTTGTAGTGTTTACACTGATCCTGGGAGGTAGATGATACTATCTCCAGTCCTGTCATTGACTCCCGTGTCCTATGGACTGAATCATGCTTCCCGGCCCTCCATCCGTATATCGAAGCCAGAACTTTCTTTGTGGCTCTGCTGGGCGTAAGGAGGCAATGAAGGTCAAATGAAGCTATAAAGGTGAAACCCTCAGTAGGATTAGTGTTCTTAGAGGAGGAGACACCAGAGAGTTCTCTTTTTCTCTAACACAGCGCTTCGCATAATATTCGGGTTTATTGGTTACTTGTTGGAGATGCTTGTATTGATGGCTGTTTCTGCAGCATTTAAGCCCAGTGCCTGCAAGCTCCTCAAGCCTGCAGAGTTGGTTCTATCCATCCACCTGGTCAACAAGTAGCAAAGCGCCGTGAGGAAATCTACGGGATTCTAATGCCCTAAGATTAGACTTGTTGAAGGTTAGTGGGTTATAGAACTTTGAATAATATTCTAAGAGGTATTAAAGATAAGAAAAAGGGGACCAAGGCCTTTGAGAGAAGCCATTCTCTGCTGGATAAGACTGTGCCCTGGTTGTCATGGTTACCTTAATCCTAAACCAGGAAGGGGAAAAAAAAAAAGAAAACGCTTCCAGAAACAGCTTTCTGAAAGCTCAGCAGATGCAAATTTCTTAAACCTGGGCAAACGTTACCTTTATGGGTTCGTTTCTATGAGTTTGCTGCTTGATACAAGCTTGTATCAAGTAGGGGAAATCGTTTGTTCAGACACTTGGAGGAGACAGGGAGAGGGAGGAAACTAGACCCCCACTCCAGAAATAATTGTCTTTATTCTTTTGGAGGAGAAAAAAAAAATACTCCCACATGATACTTTGTGTAATAGAAAAAACCTGAAAGCATAGATAGATTTTTAAAGGTATGATAAACTAAAGCAACTTTGATTCACAATTTTTTTTTTAAAGATTTTATTTATTTATTTGAGAGAGCAGGAGAGCACAAGCAGGAGGAGCAGCAGAGGGGGAGGGAGAAGCAGGTTCCCCGTGGAGCAGGGAGCCTGATGCGGGGCTCAATCCCAGGACCCCGGGATCGTGACCTGAGCTAAAGGCAGACACTTAACCAACTGAGCCACCCAGGTGCCCCTGATTCACAATTTTTCATGGCTTAAAACAAAATTTGAATGTTTATACTATTTGTTATTCAGTGTTTAGTAGCCATTCCCCAAGAATGCAAACCTCCACCTAAAAGGTAATTTTATAGGATTCTTTGAACAGCCAGTTCAAAATGGAGAAAATCAGCAGGGACACCCAATTTGAAGTCAGCCAACTTATTTGTGCACGAGGCTAAAATTCAGATGCCTTTTGGAGCATAATTAAATGTAGCCAATAAGAAAAAAGTGATGAAAATGTGATTATGTAGTTTCACTAATTGCTGATTTGTTCTCCAGAATAAAGCCTATAATTACTAATTGGTGTCTTTTCTGTAAGGCACACATGTCTAGAATTACTTTTCATCAAGACTCACTGAGTGTGGGGTTGGCCAGACTGACCCTTTCTTAGAGGCTGTGGGGGTTCTTACGGGTCTGTTTCCTCCTCCCCAATATAATACTTGGTGATAATTTAAAAGTCGTTTGTCATAAGATCCTTTTCATAGTAAACTTACTAATGTGTGCCTTTTCAGATGATGCGTAAATTACTTGGTTTCCCTTCCTCCTGTATGGTAGTTTGTGCAGCATTGAATAGAAATGTGTGTGTATCTTAAAGTAAGCCCCCGCCCCGAACCCCACCCCCGACCTTTGAGAAGAGACCTCTACAGGTCAGAATTCCTCTGGGTCTGTGCTTTATGCTCTGCTGGCTTTATCCACGCTGTTGGATATACCCCCTTCCCCCATTCACACTTCATTGACTTATTTCTAGATTTGTTTTAGCAAAGGGACTGGTGGATTTATAGCTTTTTGAACCCCGTTCCTGGCTCCTGATGCAAAGCCTGCCCCAAATGCAAAATTTGCAGTTACTCCAACAATGTTCATTTCCTGCCAAACACATAAAAGACCTCCTTGCACTGAGAAATCTTAGCCGATGTCGCGGGCACCCACGTGGGTGTTCGCTCACTCTCCCCGTGTGGTCAGGCTTTCACAGCCACTCTTCCTTGAACTAGTCCTACCCCTCAATATTTTTCTAAACTCTAATGTTCTAAGAAGAACTCACTTTCTGGCTCGTAAAAAAAA